>CM057228.1:131269190-131637575 GCA_029891385.1 Erythroxylum novogranatense
TCGGCTTACATCTTGTTTACCTTGTTTTCTTAATTTTCACCTCACTACTTGTTTTATACAGGCTTTACTATCGAGGAAGATGATTGGTACAGCTAAAGTATTCCATGGTCTATACATCCTGGATCTTCCTCCTAAGTCCTTTTCCTTTTCTGCTACCATTGCGACTACACCAACTCTCAATCTTTGGCATCATAGACTGGGCCAGTTGCTAAATCAAGTAATTCAATTCTTGCTTTGACTCAAGATCAGTATAATCAGCTCATTGCCTTGCTCCAAACTACTCAACCGTCTCCTTCCACTTCCTCACCTCACATTTCCAACCAAGTAATGACCAATACACAGTCTTTTACATCTGCAGGTAACTCTATTTCACCTTTTACTCCTACTTCCTGGATTATTGACACTGGTGCTACTGATCATATCACAAATTTGTTATCTTTTTATGTTGCATATAAGCAAATTACACCTGTTAGAGTTACTTTACCTTATGGTACAAAGGTTTTAGCAAGTTTTTCAGACACTGTTTTCTTTAGCCAAGATCTTTATCTCACTGATGTTCTCTTCATACCTAGTTTTGCTTTTAACCTTTTATCTGTCACTCAGCTTACATCTTGTTTACCTTGTTTTCTTAATTTTCACCTCACTACTTGTTTTATACAGGCTTTACCATCGAGGAAGATGATTGGTACAGCTAAAGTATTCCATGGTCTATACATCATGGATCTTCCTCCCAAGTCCTTTTCCTTTTTTGCTACCATTGCGACTACACCAACTCTCAATCTTTGGCATCATAGACTCGGTCATGTTTCTGATTTTAGGCTCAAACTTTTCAAGCCTTATATACCAGATTTATTTTTTTCTAGCAATTCAGCTTGTGATACATGTCATTTTGCAAAACAAAAGAAGTTACCTTTTACTATAAGTTTTACACGGTCCAATAAGATTTTTGAACTTGTTCATGTTGACATTTAGGGACCAAATTCCATTATTTCTATTCATGGTCATCGATATTTTTTGACCATTGTTGATGATTATAGCCGATATACTTGTATTATTTTGATGAAACAAAAATTAGAAGCTCGAACTCATGTTCAAAACTTTTTCTCCCTTGTTGAAAACTCAATTTGAAACCAAAATCAAAATTCTTCGAACTGATAATGGTTCTGAATTTGATACACCACAATTTTATGCCCAAAAAGGAACCATTCATCAAACATCTTGTGTTGAAACCCCTGAGCAAAATGGGCTTGTTGAACGCAAGCATCAGCATATCTTGAATATTGCTCGAGCATTGCTTTTCCAATCTTCTACACCTAAATATTTTTGGGGTTATGCGATTTTGCATGTTGTTCATCTTATAAACCGCACACCAACACCACTTTTAAACAATAATACTCCCTTTGAAATCCTTCATTCCACTAAACCAGATTTTTCTAACCTCAGAGTTTTTGGATGCCTTGCTTTTGCTACTACTCTTCTAGCAAACCGACACAAACTTGATCCTCGTTCTCGCAAATGTGTTTTTCTCAGTTACAAACCAAATGTCAAGGGTTATATTTTATATGATACATCCACTAAGGCAATTTTTGTTTCCAGAAATGTTTCTTTCCATGAAACCTTGTATCCTTTTTACAAATCATCTTCTCCCACTCCCACTACTTTTCCACACATATTTGAGCCTGCTATCACATATGATTCACCAGAACCCTCCACTGAGCCTTCCCCTACATCATCACTGCCGCTAAATCCTTCCACATCATCTTCTGCACCTCTTCCTACCTCCACTAGACCTCTTCGCAACCAACAACCACCTGGTTACCTTAGAGATTATGATTGTTCAACTGCTGTTACCAATCATCTTCCAGGTCCTTCTCCACATTAACTTTCTTCTGTTTTTACTTATAATAATTTATCACCTTCTCATTTGCATTACACTTTTGCCATATCTGTCACTCATGAACCCAAGACATACACTCAAGCTATTAAACATGCTCACTGGAAAGAGGCAATGAATACTGAAATACTGGCCCTTGAGCAAAATCATACTTGGATTATTACTGATCTACCAGCTGGTAAGACACCAATAGGTTGTAAATGGGTTTTTCGGGTGAAGCATAAGGCAGATGGTTCAATAGAATGATACAAAGCTTGTTTGGTCGCCAAGGGATACACACAAACAAAGGGAGTTGACTACTTCGATACTTTTTCTCCTGTGTGTAAGCTGACAACAGTTCGTTTATTACTTTCCATGGCTGCTACTAATCAATGGCATCTTCAACAACTTGATGTCAAGAACGCCTTTCTTCGTGGTGAGTTGAATGAAGAGGTTTACATGCTAATGCCTCCAGGTTTCGAAACTGCAGACAAAACCAAGGTCTGTAAACTTCAGAAATCTCTATATGGCCTTAAACAAGCCAGTAGACAATGGTTTTTGAAATTAACATCAACTTTACTTTCTTTGGGTTACACACAATCTACCTCTGATTACTCCTTGTTTATTCATAAGAAAGATGCTTCTCTCACGTTTCTTCTGGTCTATGTTGATGATGTGATCTTGACTGGAAATGATCTTGATGAGATAGATAAAGTCAAAGCTTTCTTAGACACAAGTTTTAAGATTAAGGATATGGGTGTTTTAAAGTATTTTTTGGGCCTTGAGGTTGCACGATCAGCTGCTAGTATTCACTTGTATCAACGCAATTACACTCTTGATCTCTTACAAGATTTTGATTTTGTTGATTGCAAGCCTGCTAAAACACCTTTGGTTGCAAAATCTACATACAAGCTTCGGGATGATGATGATTTGCTCCCAGATTCTACTGAATACAGAAAACTTGTTGGTAGGCTGTTATATCTTACTTCCACTCGTCCAGACGTTACTTTTGCAGTCCAACAACTCAGTCAATATCTTGACAAGCCAACATCTTCTCATTTACAAGCTGCTCATCAGGTCCTTCGTTACTTGAAGAGTTGTCCTAGTCTTGGCATTTTCTATTCTGCTTCCTCTTCATCAACACTTCGAGCTTTCAGTGACAGTGATTGGGCTAGTTGTCCTGATTCTCGAAGATCCGTAACTGGTTTTTGCATTTTTTATGGTGATTGCTTAGTTAGTTGGAAAGCAAAGAAGCAGACCACAGTTTCAAGATCTTCCTCTGAAGCAGAATACAGAGCCTTAGCTTCAACAGCTTGTGAGGTCCAATGGTTGCATTATCTTTTGAATGATCTTCATCATCCTGTTACAACTCCCACTGCTCTATATTGTGACAACAATTCAGCTCTACACATTGCCGCCAATCCTATCTTTCATGAACGCACAAAACATATTGAAATAGATTGTCATCTAATTCGGGAGAAAGTTGCTGCAAGAGTGATATCCCTTTTGCCATGTTCTTCTACATCTCAGTTGGCTGATGTCTTCACCAAAGCCTTAGCAGTGAAACCTTTCGAAATCAACATTGGCAAGCTTGGATTGTTGAACATCCACCATCCAGCTTGAGGGGGGCTGTTAGCTAATTATATTTTACAATTGTATATAATTAGTTAGTCGCTAATTAGTTGTTAGCCTAGTCAGCTTAGCAGTTATATTCTTTTGTATATAAACGTTGTATTTCTTGTTTTTCAATAGTAGAGAAAATCAGTTTCACAAATTCCACAGTTTAAGTATATGACGTCACCAAGAGTCCTTCTACTCTACTAGTCTGGGCCCATAAGGAGTCTTCTTACTCTTCTTCATGGGGAGACAACCATGAGATTCGATTACCGTCTCCTTACCCGTCCCTTACCGAACTATTATCTCTGATACCACTTGTTGGATCTAGAGAGCCCACTTTCATGAGAGATCTTCATCATGGACCTAGTGAGGAAACATACTCATAGGCTTTGACACCATACTCTAACCCAATACTTTAAGGCATTAGGTTTATGGATCCTTTCTACTTATATGTCTTTCACTAGTTCCATCTATTTCTAATACGGGATTCCTACTCATACTTGACATCTCAATAATCTTCCTCTCAAATGTGAACTTCCACATTAGGCTTGAACTCCTCATTGAGCGAAAGCTTTTTTCTTATCAGTTTGGTTTTTATTCTTCATCTTTGGACAATATTTTTTCCAATGCCTTTTTTCTGGCAAAAGACACATTCATCTTTGTTCAATTTGAGCCTCGACCTCGATCTCTCTTTTGTTCCTTTAGTCTGACTCTATGAACAACCTCTAACTACCAAAGCCACTTGTACGTTTTTCTTTTGTCTTCCTTCTCAATTTATGATTGTACAAAGTAGCTGTAACTTTACTAAGAGACACAACAACCTTCCCATAAAGTAGAGTAATTTCAAGAAACTCAAACTTCTCAAGAAAGCATCCCAGAAACTAATTAAAACTGGTGATGTGATCATTTAAAGTAGTACCCGGAACATAAGAGAAACGAAAAAGTTTCTTCTTCATATGGAGCTTATTCTGACTGCTTTTCTTTAAAAATTTCTCCTCCAACATGTTATATAATTTAGATGCAAAAGTTTTTTTTTGAGAAAACATACTTTTGCTCTCTTTCTCCTCAACATAGCGAAGTCTTGACATTGCCATACCATAAAAAATTTCCACTGCAAATCTTGCATTTGTCACAGTAGCCTTTGCTAGAATAAACAAGGTAGAAGATGTCGATGTGGTTGGTGCAGTCGTATCTCTGATTTGTGTCATCTCTGCTACAATTTCTATTCAATAACAATCAATGTGAAATATCAATAGGCCAAGGAAAAATCTTTTATGATGTGGAAGATCAGACCACGTTGCAACCACAAAGTATGCTAAAAAAATCTTGGTTTTGATATCAATTGTTGTGGAAGCTCGGGTTAATTTTTACCAATAATAACAAATTCACCTCGAGCACTATTATCTGGGTGAATAAAGTGTGAATGATTGTACTGAAAAATCATACCAGGTAAATTTTCAGGAAAGACTGAAAGGGTCACAAACAATCTCACTACTTCTTAGACATATAATTTAATAGCATAATAATTCACTGCAATTATATCTGACAGTAACTATTAAATAGACAAATAAAAAGATTCGATCAATTGTGCCTACTTCTTAGGACATTACTAAATTGATATTTTACTATTTTAAAGCGAAGAATACAAATGGGAAAAGAAGTTGAGATGATTAACAAGATGAAAAAACTCTTCTTTTAAAACTTAAGAAGACTCTCTTGTTCTTCACAATTTTCTAATATGAGATATCAAAATACGTCATAATTCAACATTGCTTTAGAATTATTATAAAGCAAATTTCTAAAAGCAAAACCATGCATCTGTGGATCTCGTGTAATCAAATAGCAGGTACAAAATAGCTATAATTATTGTAAAGCAAACTTCTAAAAGCAAAACCATGCATCTGTGGAGCTCGTGTAGCAGGTACAAAATAGCTACCCGTGGCAAAGTTTTGTGATGTTACATTAGATGGCTGTAGTTTTCATTTTTTTAATCTTCTTTCTCAAAAGCACGTTCGTCTAAAAGTACAATGGTAGCCATAAATATGTCATGCTTATAATTCAGAATTTTCGCAAGTATTCTCCTGCTGTTGTAGAAAACGGCCCTTCACCTGTAGACTGTAGTAATGGCAGTTTGTCTGTTGTAAAATCACCTCCATATCGAACTTGACTGCTTTTGTGCACAAAGCCCCTCAGATCCTCCGTCCCATTTTTTTGCGACAGAGGATCATGTCCCGTGCACAAAGTGCAGTATTGGTTCTCCATTTTCATGAAGTCATGAATCAGGAGTCTTTAACTACTTTCCACTGAAACGATCAGCAATAGTATCTACTGGACCAAAAGACAGGGACAAGGTGGCTCACAAATAATTCAAAGAGAACTTCTAGAGTTAGTAAAGGAGACAGCGACTGAAAAGCAGTTATTTTGTGGCGATAGTTCGTCCACAAATCCAAAGTTGAGAACAAAAAAGAGAGAGAGAGAGAGAGAGAGCGGAAAATCAGGAACAACTTGAGCAATCTTGGTGAGGCATTAGGCATGAGTTTACTAATTTTCAGGTGTAGGTGAGAATAGGCATGCCCGGTTCATTGCTTTTCCAAGAAAGATATCGCTGCTTTCACTAAAGCAAAGGTCTGAACCCACCGTCGCATCGTTTCAGGTTTCATCAATGTACCTTACTTTCCAGCAATTTGGATTGTTTAACAAAGGAAGGTGGGCCTCGTGCTCATCTCCACACAGTTATTGTACATTGATTTCAAGGTGGGATGCTATGATCCATTGCGATTAAGCTCAGCTTAGCTTACCTTTTCAACAAAGATTTGTTTTGTTTTATTTTGTTAAATTTTGTAAGATTTAGCCTAAATAAATTTAACATATACAAACTTAAATGAGGTTTTATCCTACAATCAATTGATGATACAGAGAGTAATTCATTAAGTTTTATATGCATGCTCAAGTCATATATTTTTTCATATGAGACAAATTCTCACTTATATTCTAACACGTCATCTTACGTGTAGGCAAATTTAAGGCCTAATACGTGACATAGTCTATCATATCAAGATGGTAACAAATAATCCAAGAGCAACATATTCTAATATCATGTTAAATTCAATAAGAATGAGCCAAAAAATTAAGTATATATAAGTCCAAATAAGATTTCATCCTAAAATCAATTGATAATAAGAAAAGTAATTCATTGAGTTTTATGCATGCTCAAGATTATATATTCTTTTATATAAAACAAACTCCTACTTATATTTTAACATATTTCCTTTCTTTTTATAAATTTGAAAGGTTTTGTTGGGTGAATTTTCAAGTGAGGTCGTCAATAATATTCTAAAAGTTGTATCAGTTTTTTTATTAATGTAGTAAAACATCTATTCCAGCAATTTCAGGTTTCATCAATGTACCTTACTTTCCAGCAATTTGGTTTGTTTAAAAAATGAAGGTGGGCCTTCGTGCTCATCTCCACACATTTATTGTACATTGATTTTAAAGTGGGATGCTATGATCCTTTGCGATTAAGCTTAGCTTAGCTTACCTTTTCAACAAAGATTTGCTTTGTTTTATTTTGTTAAATTTGGTAAGATTGAGCTTAAATAAATTAAACACATACAATTTTAAAGGAGGTTTTATTCTAAAACTAATTAATGATAATAGGAGTACTTCACTAAATTTATATGCATGCTTAAGCCATATTTTTTTTTATATAGGACAAATCCTCACTTATATTCAAACACATTCTCTTATATATAAGCCAATTTAAGGTCCAACACGTAACATAGTCTATCGTATTAAGATAGTGACAACTAACCTAAGAGTATTTTACTATAATACCATATTAAATTCAGTAAGAATGAGCCCAAAAAAGATAAGTATATATAAATTCGAATGAGATTTCGTCATAGAATCAATTGGTAATAAGAAAAGTAGCTCATTAGGTTTATATGCATACTCAAGATCATATATTTTTTCTGTATAGAACAAACTCCTGCTTATATTTTATCATTTTTTCTTTCTTTTTGTAAATTTGAAAAAGCTTGTTGGTTGAATTTTCAGGTGAGGTCGTGAATAACATTCTACTAGCTGTATCAGTTTTTATATTAATATAGTACAATATCTATTCCAGCAATTTCAGGTTTCATCAATGTACCTTACTTTCCAGCAATTTGGTTTGCTTAAAAAAGGAAGGTGGCCCTTCATGCTCATCTCCACACAGTTATTGTACATTGATTTTAAAGAGGGATGCTATGATCCTTTGCGGTTAAGCTTAGCCTAGCTTACCTTTTCAGCAAAGATTTGCTTTGTTTTATTATATTAAATTTTTGCAAGATTGAGCTTAAATAAATTGAATACATATAATTTTAAATGAAATTTTATCTTAAAACTAATTAATGATAGCAAAAGTAACTCATTAAATTTATATGCATGCTCAAGTCATATATTCTTTTCATATAAGACAAACTTTCACTTTTATTCAAACATGTTCTTTCATGTGTGGGCCAATTTAAGGCCCAACACGTGACATAGTCTATCGTATCAAGATATTGACAACTAACCTAAAAGCAACATATTATAATACAATATAAAATTTAGTAAGAATGAGCCCCCAAAAAAAATTAAGTATATATATGTTCAAATGAGATTTTATCCTAAAATTAATTAGTAATAAAAGAAGTAACTTATTAGGCTTATACGCATACTCAAGATCATATATTCTTTCCATATAGAACAACTCCTGCTTATATTCCAACATATTTTCTTTCTTTTTGTAAATTTAAAAAGACTCATTGGGTGACTTTTCGTAAGATCGTGAATAACATTTCAAAAGCTGTATCGCTTTTTATATTAATATAGTACAACATCTATTCCGCACAACTTTTAAAAATTTAAATTTAAATTTTGATTAAAATTTAAAATATTTCAATTTTGATTTAATACAGTAGTTTATTAAGATTAATGTAAAATAAATTTTTAAATATAACTTTTAAATTTAATTATCCAAGTTTTCTTAATTTATAATTCTTAACCTTTTCTTTAATATTTTGACCTTTATCTCTACGTTTGTGAATACATACCAAAATTTTGATGGTATATCTTAATATAATAATGTCATTTTGTATTTTTTAATGGATACTAGATTTTGAAATGTTCATTCTCTTGGAATTTTTATTTCAATGGTTAAATTTTTAATTAAATGACTAACACTTTGTAACCTTAACAACTCGTTTCAAAACATTAATTATGTTAGTATTTTGCTGATTTCATTGATAGAATTTTGTTTTCATGATATATAGACATCTACATGAAAAATTAATTGACAACTAATTATCTATGTGTACTAAAATACCAAACCTAATATGCAAAAGAGATTGTAGATTGAGTGTTTTAGTCCGTAGTTAATAACTTAATTTTCAAAGTAGACGCTTCTATGTTATAAAAAATAATTCTGTTGGACAAATTAATAAAATATTAATAGAACTGAAAATTTAAATTAAGTTATTAAAATTATAAAAAGATGGTCTGAAAAATTTTTAAGTTTAACACTATTGAGTACTCTAGCGCAGTGTATTGGGATCTGTACCGTTCCGGCCAGAGATCGATACCTGGATCTCAACCTCGGTACCGGCCAAAAATACTGGCCGATATCGGGGTTTTCCATTGAGTACCGACCGATACCCAATATACCGAAAAATTTCGGGTCATTTTGCAAAATTCTAAAAACCCAAGGACTTATTTGCAAAAAAAAAAACCTACCCCCAACCCCCCCCCCCCCTCGAGTCTGCTACCGCCCCTCTTTCTTCAGTTTTCTACTCTTCTCTATAACTCTCACCCTCTCTCTCTCATTCTCTCACTCTCAACGTCTTTGTTGCCGGCATCTGGATCGTCTCACCGCCACCAACGCTTGGTTGCCATCTTCTCAGATTCTCCTCCTCGCCCCGGTTGTTCTCCTCCTTGACCTCGACTCATCGTGTAGATCTGGCCTCTGCTCTACACATCCTCTGAAGCTTAATCTGCTATGATTTCGCCGCCTCTGCTTTACACTTCCTCTCTCTTCTACGCCTCCTTTTAGGTTTAATCTGTTTTCGTCGTGTCTTGAGATGAACAAATAGACCAAGTTGATGTCGGTTGGTTTCTTAATAGGGCTTACTAATACAAGGACACATGGCACTTGTTAATGGAATAAACCACAATACATAAGGTCTCCACCCTCTACTAGGAAACAGACCAATGACCAACATCTGATTTAATTGTATTTCGATCAACAGCTTAGAACAATCTCTCAATTTGTGGCATATATTAATGGCATCAATCGAGTCTTGCCTACCTATTTGCTGTTATGGAATTGGAAATGTTGTAACATTTTTTTTGTTCTCTTATTAAATCATATTTTAATTTTAACTTTTTTATATATTTTGTAATAATGATAAAATATTAATTCAATATTCAAAACATTAATTTATTATAAATAGTTTATTATTAATTTTAATAATAATAAACAATCACTAAACACTCTACATATTATGTCAATATATATAATACTTCAAATAATTCAAATATATTAAAATTGTTTTGTGATTTTATAAAATTTAGGAATCATTTTATAATTTTAAAATTTATTCAAAATCATATCTAGTATTAATCAATATGAATATTGTACCATAATAAAATTCAAATTGGGCATTAAGTTGAATAGAGTATTCACATCAAATACTCTAACCTCTTTACCATGAAGTCAAACAAATCATGTTTTGTTAGATGAAACTCTTCCTGTAATGTTTTTATTTCAGTTTAATCGTTATTTGATTGTTTCTTCGTCATCAACTCTATTTGTAAATTATTTAACGATATTTATTTTTTTATTGAATATTTTGAATCTTTTGATGTAATATTATTTATTAAAATGATGAAATTGTATTATTGTAATATTTTAATACTTTATATTATTTTAATGTTATAATTGTATGATAATGATTGTCTTTGTTTATATTAATTGTGATTATTATTCACATTTAAAAAATTATTTCATATGAATTGTCATTATTATTTATTATTAAAATTTTTGAAAACATACTTGATGTAAATATTAAACTAGTAAAGTATACAACAGTACAACTATATAATATACTAATGAACTATTTTGCAAATTTTAAAAATTGTAGGCACTATTTTATAAATTTTAAAAATTATCCAAAACGATACTCGATACTAACCGATATCAGTACAATTTCATTCCAGACTTCAAACCGATACTAAACCTGATATGATATTCATAACTTTGCTCTAGCATCTGAAGTCCCTATTTTTAACCAATACAGCACAAAGTGGGCAGATGTAATCAAGGACGGAGTCATGTATTGGGGAGAGGGGGCTATGGCCCCCTTTCAAATATTTTTTTTTTTAAATTACCTATATAATTAAAATTTTTAAAATTATAAATATAAATGGCCCCCCTTAAAAATATAAGTACCCCCTTAAATATTGACCCCTGACCTCCCCTTAGAGTTGAATCTGACTCCGTCCCACGATGTAATATGAAACGCTCTAAGAGCAGCCATCACATTTCTATCTCATCTCACTAGGTCACGATTTACGAAGACATCTTGCAGACTTTAAAGTCGACCAATAAACTGATCCCCTAACATCAACCTCAACCTCAACCACTACCTCAAAGCTACAGTGTTCTAATAGGTATGTATTTCCTATTTGTTTTGCACACTGTTCTTATTAACGATAAGTAAAGATCAGCATATTTTTATTAAAAACATTAGCAAGAGGACCAAGTTACCAATATTTGTTCCTTTCCATATGTTAATTAATTCAACAAACTTTAGTAAAGTATGATATGTTGAGAAAAGGGTTCTGTTCAGTCTTGTATGTACAATGAAGATATATGGTGCTTTGCAATGGAAGGACAGAAGTTGGGAGGCTTATCTGAGATTCATGGACAAGATCAAAATTTCTGAGACACAATGAGGAAAATAACATATACCACAACTATGATTCTGTCTTTGTCTATCCAGCAGCAACTAGCCACAACATTATTAAAGAAGAAGTTGCAATGGTAATCCAACTCAAAAAAGCCAATACAACTGAAACTTGGTATTGTTGGCAATCACCAAGACAGTGGTTACCTTTCAGATCATGAGTAAGGAGTACTATGATTCCGGCAGTGGCAGAAGCCGCTGCAAGTGACAAAATTGCTGTCACCTGTACAAAAATGTAGTATGGGCGCATTAAATGATAATCTAGTAGGAGTTCAAGGGGACAATCATATGTTATATTAGTTCAAATTGGTGGTGCTAACCCAGTCTCCAACAACAAAGAGGCTGATCAAGAAACTATGGTTGAGGACATCCTTCTTCACCAAAGCATATGCGTCTACTAATGCCAGTCCAAAGCTCCAGACAACTTGCAAGCCCATTGAAGCAATCAAATAGCTGCAGAAAACAAGATATTTGAGACAAACTTCAAACTTTATGACCAATTGACTTGGTAGAGCTCATTCTATTGTACCAGGGCCAAGAGAATAATGAATCAGTAGACAATTAATGTTAAAATAATTCTCCAGTAATGACACTGAAATCTTTTGCTTTGTTTTTTACAGAGACCTAGATAAGGATTTGGGAATCAGTACATGTTCTGTTGCTTTCTCAAATCTAGCTAATGTCATGGTTGATCTCTACCAACTGTACAAAGGCCCAGGAACGATCATGATTGAACAATCTCCAGAATATACTTAAAAGATAAATGTGTTGAGAGACTTTCCAGGTGGTACCAATTATTGACAGGAAAAGAAGAGACAGCAACACGAGAGAATTAAAGTGCAAAGCACAGCCACAGCAAGAGAATGCTTTTCATACTAACGCAGAAACTGATACAAGTGCCTGCAACATTTAGTTTCCTTAAGTATCTTCGACATTTTGTATTACACATTTTTGTCTTATCCTTCATAATCAAATCTTTCCATTTATCTTATCTAGAAAAGAAATTCTTCCTTGATCAAAAAGAAGAAAGAAGTTTGGAATCTCCAAATGGCTACCAATGATCAAAGGTATCTGAATCATTCATGTGGAAGATTATGTTGAAAGCAAAAGGCAAGAAAAACACTAGCAAAGAAATGTATACAAAGGTGACGAGTTAACCATTGGTAAGGCCCCCACGTCTCTGTTCCTTGATTTCAATTTCGGAATCATTTTGATGTTTCATGAAGCCAGTTATATGTCATGGTATGCTCATTTCGATCCACTATTCACTAGTCTAATGCTAACTTTAAATTAAACTTTACAATCAGAAGTTTGAAATAGAATTACGTTACTAGTTTTTTGCTATAAAAGACGCCTCATTTCACCCATAGACGCCTCATTTCACCCATGGTGACCTAAATACGATAAGTACTCCTTGTCAGCAACAGCATAAAAGATCAGAATCTGTGTAAGAGGTCACCGGCAATTCGTCTCTGAATTCCTACTCACGAAGTGATGGTTTTCTTAGGTGTGCTCTTAATTAGGTCCATACATCGATAAAAAGATAACTAATTTCCAACAAGGTCGAATTTTTGCGACAAAAAAATGATTCCTTTACTAGTTTCAGCCTTAGGACTGTTTAGATTTTAAACCAAGGACAATGAATTGATAGTAGCCTTAAAAAGATGGTCAAGAGCGGATAGTACCAGAAAGCAGTGAAATCGAAGAAGCTACTAGTGGTGGCCATGGCAGTAATTGCAGAAGCTGCAAAAATACACTGTAAAATCCTCAAACCTAACCCAGTCAAAGTCCCTGGTGTCCCAGGAAAATCCTTCATTTCCAGGCCTTCCTCCACCAATTTCCGCCAGAATTCTAGCCACTTGATGGGTCAATGCCAATACCCATATCTTCAGATCAACAGAAGACAAACAAAATCCTCAAAAAGCAGAGACCTTTAAACTTAAAAACCAGACTTTACAGAGATAAAACCCAGAAAGCTTAGAGAGAAGGGAAAGTGACAGAAAACCGACCAATTTTGAGTAAATGAGAAGAAATTAAAATTAAGTCGGTAGAAATAAGGCTAATAAACAAAGAAAGCATGAATAAGAAGAGAGACGAAAGTTGAAAGGGACATGAAACAAAACCAGAAGCAAAGAAATTTAAAAACATTGGAACAGGTAAAGGAAGCCGTTGGTTGACACCTTCGATAAAATTACGAGAAAAACGTAACGTGCAAATCAACCAGTTCCTTGAAGTCTAGTAAGGTTGATTTGATAAGCACTGGTTGGATTCACCAATCGACACGTGTAAATTTAATATGAAAATTTCATTTATATATCTATTAGTATTTTATATGATTCCTATAATTTATATATCTTCTGTTTTTATTTTAAATTATTATTAACTAAATATATCGTATATAATTATTTCAATTTATTATTAATAAAATTATGAATAATATTATTTATTACTTCAAATTTTAGAATTAAATTAAAATAGAAATAAAATTGTTTCAAATTTGTTAATTATCTAATAATTGTATTTTAAAATTGAAGTATCTTTAAATACATATCAAACCATCATTATTTTAATAATTAAAATATATTCCAAAAATAAATATTAGTTCATAAATAAAATTTATAATTTTGATAATTTATTATTTATTAACAAATATTATTAAGAGATTCAAATAAAATAAATTTACTAATTGATAGAATTAATTTGAATTTAAATTTATTTAATATTTAATAATTATCAATAATAAAAGTATAGCTATATTGAAATTAAAATTAAACAAGTTTATGTTGTTGTTGTTTAGAAGAATAAAATTAAAACCAAAAGTATATATATATATATATAGATATATATTAACAACATGTAAGAGTTGAAATTGATTTAGCAATTTTAGTTAAAACTAAACCAAAGCCTCCTTAACATTCCAACTTAAAACTTAAAACGACCTTTTTTAACTAAAATTGCATTTTTGTGAATCACTTTCAATAATTACATGTTGTAAAAATTCGGTAAAGGTAAATACAAAAATACTAAGAAGCTTTTAAGTGAAATTAGGCCTCCCATAGAAAACCATTGAAAATGTTTAAATTTATGTCTTAAGGGAATATGGTTATCAACAGCAGTAACCTTATGAACTAATTCTTTTCATCATCTGAAGAGAGGGAATATCTGTGATTGAGACTACATACACAAACGATCTGTTTCCCTGCAGCAACTTGTCCTAAGAGCGCATTGTCTCCCATCTGCTTGTTGTACGGCAAACTCACAGGTGCTAGAACAATTAAGAGAATCGAAGTTTCTGATCTTTTGGATTGTGAAGATCATTCACTATTGTTCATATCTTGTAGTACTCGAGACTAGCTATATCATGAAGTGGCCTTGAGCGGAATCTAGTGAAATATTCGGTCGAGGTAAAATCTTTGTAACGAGGTGGGTTGTGCTCCGATGTTAATTCTTGAATTGGTTGATAGGTCAATGGCTTGGAGAAGCATCCATTGAAGAAGCACACCACTGATATTCTTGGCCCAACAAGATTGGAAACTACTCTGTGTTCTACGCTCTTAAACATGTCATTGGACAGAATCTGACAACAAGAACGAAAAGATAGAAAGAAAAGAGCGGGATAGAAGTTTTGAGTATCGGAAGTTGCTTTCAACAAGCAAAATAGAAAAAGATTGGCAAAGGTTGGATAAATCTTCTCCACCAGCAGAGTTTAGAATTTAATGGAACCTTAAACTCGATATATAAAGAAATACAGTAAAATGGAGAAGCCAATACAAACCTGGAGAAGGTCCCCAACATTCACTACTACGGAACCTGGAATGGGTAGTACATCAACCCATTGACCTTCATGGAGGACCTGGAGACCAGAGAGATGGTTTTGAGCAAGAAGAGTTAAGAGTCCAGGATCTGAATGTTTGCTGGCTCCTAAAGTCAAGTCTGGCTCAGGGCATGCTGGATAGTATTGGCAAACAAGAGTGCACTCTTCTGTACAGGCCATTGATCCCAAGTGATCTGCTGAGAGGCCAAGTGCCTCCGACAACATCTCAAACAAAGTGTCTGCCAAGTTCTTAACGTGTTTTAGGTACTCTATTGTCGCCTCCCTAGAAAAGATTACAAGTACAACAAGACACAGAACAGCAGCAGAGGAATAAACATAAGAATCCATGTGCATATTATCTTTGATTCAACCGAGTCAACGTGAATGGTGATCGGATAAAGAAGCAGTATCTGTTTTAGCAACACCTACCTGCATGTGGCGGGAAATTCCTCAGGATCAAGATTGTTTAATCCTAGCCGGGAAAAGGTCAGTGAGTCCCTCCAATTCGCATATCTCGAGTTGTACAAGTCATAGTTGGTGTTGAATGCCACTTTACTCTTCGGATCTCGGGTGTAGAACATCTTCTTGACTTCAATATCCTGTTGGTTAAACGATCGTACCCCATCAACCATTTGGTCAAGAACACTTTGGGGAATACCATGATTAACCACTTGGAAAAAGCCCCACTTTTCTGCTGCAAGCTTCACTTCTTCTACAACCTCCTTTCGCCTACAAGCTCCCTGGGTATCTCTCAAATCGATGTTAGGAATTTGCTTTTTTGTCTGTTTGCAGTATTTCGTTTGATCTTCAGCAATTTCCTCAGGCGGTCGAATGAAGATTCTGGGGATATTTACTGCACCAGCATCTACTAGTCCCTGGACTCCAGTTTTTGTGTCATCAAAAGCCTTCACTTCTTTCATTCTGTCATAATCCAATTTAACTTGGAGATCTGGTGTTTCGGCCATGTCTTGGGTTTCTTTGGAACGAGTTTTGGTTTTTGCTAAAGGAGAAGACCAAGTTGCGATCAAGCGAAAAGCGATCTGTATCACTATCATATATTATTCCACAAATTAGCCAAGTTCCCGTAAGCAAGTATGTCACAAGCCGGCTAAAGAGGGGTTTTCAAATCCTTTAAGTTATCAAACGTTATACAGGCCAATGAAGTTCAGTAAGAAAAGTAAACGAGAGTTATATAATTCAGAGTCATACTGAACATGAGATTTATTATCTACGATGGTACGCATACGACCCACAAATTTCTAAATGTCATAATATGTTCAGGACCCTCGAGATGCTGCATCCTCGTACAACTATATTTCCGAAGCACGCACTTCCTCAGGTCCAACCTCTCTTTGGTCTATGCTTAGCACAAGACAAACGTCACTTCACTTCACCGGTCAAATGATGCTTTCCAACCACTCCACGTCCAACTCTTAAACTGCACCAAAAATAAGCTATCTGCGTCATATTCTTTTTTTAATGGGAAATCGCGGCTGTCATCCTTCGACTAACATATTCGAAACAAATCCTCACGGAAAACAATATCTTCTAAACTATCGATTTATGCTTTGCATTCAATTGATTACTTGTACGTTTGTCACAAATTTAATTGAGGCATTTTTTAAATATTATATATGTTTATCTAATTAAATAAAGATGAAGTCGTAAAATAATTATACTTTATAAATAAAGTTATTCTAAAATAATAATTATAAGATTTTTATTGAATTGTATATCTTATTTTAAATCATTCATATATTTATGAAAATTTTCATTGTAATCTATGTTATAAATACTATACCGATATCAATATTGGATTTGATTCTAGACAATCTTGCTCGACATCTTGGTCAATGTCGAGTATTGTCTTGTGGTGGGTTGGCCGCGGCCAGACCCGGATCCAACGAAGACGACCCCATGCACAATCCATTCATTCTTCAATCATCAATCTCCTACCTAATCGCCATGTCGCCCAAGCCCGATCCACGCCTTTCATGTTTCATTAGCATGAGAAAACTTACCATGCAGAGGTAGAAAGTCTCACGTAAAAACCTAAACCTAACTACAAAACCATATATAAGGTATAGTTTTCCATAATCGAGGTGCGGAATCATAACCTAGTTGTTTTCTGCGATTGATCAACCTCACCTTCACAAAAGACTTACTTGATCGTCGGAGGGCTAATCGAGACCTGACCCCGACGTGCTTTCCTTGTTTTGCGTATCTTCACATCGGACTCATCATGAAAGCGGCAGGATCATGGGAATCGAAGAACGCATAGCTCAAATGCAAAATCTGGCGAAACCAAACCAAATGGCGCCCGTGGGGCCCGACTTCTGCAAGCACCACGTCCGTAAACACACAGATCGGTCGGTAGCGGCGATGAATCTGATATAGCCATTGCCGAGGCTATGACGATGAAACGCATGGGTTTGCAGCCACTGCAACTCGCTGCCGCACCGCATGTTTCCGCACGGAATCCTCGGATCCTAACGATCAACCACAACCTCGTGGATTTGGAACAAGAAGAACAGAGTGTCGTTTTAGAGGATAACGCACAGACTCAATATGCACCAATCTCCGGCACCGACGGATGCAGATCCTGTTCGCTTTGCACACCTCCTCACCAGAAGCAGATTGAGGAAGCGGTTGATCTATTGATCCGCCAGATTTTGCAATCTCAACCAAAGACAATCTAAGAATTTATCTCATCTGCTGGCAGCGGGCACAAGATGACAGACAAAGATGATGACCAATCGCCACCGATGAAAACCTAGAAAAATAGTGGACGATCGGATTAACGTAGCTATGAGCTTCCGCCTGCACCGCCCGACATCACAAAGATAGCTCTCCTTCACTCCAAAATTTTGATAGCCTCCGTGCGGAACCAAAATACTAACACCGAAAAAATACACCGGCAAGACCCCTGGACTACTTACAACACTTCCAATGATGATGAATCAGCCTGCGTGCGGATGCCATCCAATGTAAGGCTTTTCGCGCGGCCTTTCAAGAGGGAGCCCGACGTTGGTTCAATAGTCTACCTCCGATATCACTTGCTTTGAAGATTTCAGACTACTTTTCTCAACCAGGTTATACCAAGAACGGCCACGAAAATACCTTGGAGGTGATGCAACTCACCCAAGGAAGGAATGAAAGCTGCGAGTTCATCACTCGGTTCAATAACGAAGCGGTCGAGGTCCCCGACCTCACTTGCTCGTCTATGCTGGTCGCGCTTATGATCAATACGAGGGACGAGGAGTTTAAGAAGTCGCTAGCCCTCGATCAACCCCGATCTATTCAGAGATCGACACCAAGCGACATAAGTACATTCACCGAGGAAGTATTAAAGAATACAAAACGCCAGGCGGATGATCGCGGGCGAGTGGTAGGCGATGAGTCTCACAAAAGACAGAGGGATCAGTCGACCTGGAGAAAGTCAATCGGTCGGCAGTGGCATCAATAAGACTTCACCCCGCTTAACAAACGATATGCGAAAGTGCTGGCGGCCATGAGAGCGGATGGAGAAACTATCCGAGAGCCCAATAAAATGAAAACCCCATACAAAGACAGGAACTCGGACCTGTATTGCCGCTTCCACAAAGAGGTCGGTCATGATACGGAAGATTGCTGGCAGTTGAAAAAAGAAATCGAATCCCTCATACAAAGGGGATGGCTAGGCCGATTCGTGAAGCACGAACGAAACGCTGATCGAGACAATCACACAGAGGCGGTCGGTCGACAGCGGCGACCGCCTGAGGGCGAAATGACAGGAATGACGGAGGGAGGCAGAATACGAATACAGATAATCGACAAGAAGAGAGAGGGCGATCAAGGGAAAGAAACGATGGAAACACCGGGCAACAAGACGACCGACCAACTGGAATCATTAACATGATATTCGGTGGAAACGCAGCTGGCGGATCCACCACTAAAGGGAGAAAGAGATATGCCAAACAGGTCGGCAGAGACTCATCCACTAAAAAGCCGAGGGAGACCGACGGGATGATATCATTCGATGAGTCCGACCTCGATGGAATAAGTTGCCCCCATGACGACGCTCTTGTGGTAAATCTGAATATGAACGGTTACGAGGTGAAGTGGGTGATGATTGATACGGGAAGCTCGGTCGATTTGTTGTATTACGAGACCTTCAAGCAGATGAAGGTACCAAGACCGACTACTACCTACGACGGCCCATTAAAGGAGTAATCAAGGCGTCGCCTACCTGTCGCCGGGTGAATTTGAAAGTGAAGTTCGCGGCCGTTTCGATAGAAAGGGACGTTGAGTTCCTAATCGTCAAGTTTCAAGGGGCATACAATGCAATAATCGGGCGGACTACTCAAAATGTCCTCAGATCGGTCGTCTCCACCTACTACTAGGTTATGAAGTTCCACACCCCACTAATTAGTGTTGTCGAGGGTCACAGAGAATTGCCAGGAAATGTTACTTAGCAGAAACGAAGACATTAGATGGGGCTGTAGTACTGACGAGCTCTCTTGATATGAGGGCCGACGAGGATATGGATAGTTATAACCCAGTAGAAGAAACACAGCGGGTCGGACTGGACGACGCCGACCCTTCCAAATTCACAAACCTAGGCTCCGAGCTGCAGAGCGACCTGGTTAAAGAGATCACAGCCTGTCTGGTGAAAAATAGATCGGTCTTTGCTTGGATGCCGAGCGACATGCCTGGAATTTCCCGATCAGTTGCGTGGCACTTCCTCGATATGACATGACTACAAACCGATCAGACAGAAGAAGTGATGGCACAGTAAGGAGCGACAGGGAGTGATCGAGAAAGAAGTAGAAAAATTACTCGAGGCCGGGTTCATCCGAGAAGTCAAGCACTTCAATGGCTCACCAATGTGGTTTTAGTGAAAAGAAGAACGAAGTGGAGAATGTGCATAGATTTCACTGATTTGAACAAAGCATGTCCAAAGGACAGCTTCCCCTTGCCCAAGATCGACCAGCTAGTAGACTCCACCTCAGGACACGAACTTCTCAGTTTCTTGGATGCCTTCTCGGGCTACCATCAAATTCAGATGAGCCTTGAAGACGAGGAAAAGACCGCCTTCATCACCGACCAAGGCACATATTGTTACCAAGTGATGTCGTTCGGTCTAAAGAATGCTAGGGCTACTTATCAACGGCTCGTCATGGAGGTCTTCAAAACACAGATAGGTCGGTCTGTCGAAGCTTACGTAGATGATATGGTGGTTAAAAGTAAGACGGCCACCGAGCATGTGGATGATTTAAAAGAAGTCTTCCAGACACTTGATAAATTTCAGATGAAGTCAACCTCAAAAATGCGTCTTTGGTGTGGCATCCGGAAAATTCCTCGTGTTCATGATTACTCAACGTGGGATTGAGGCTAATCCAGAAGATTGAAGCCATCGTCCAAATGCCTTCACCAAGGTCCTGAAAGAAGTACTGAATCTCGATGGTGAATAGTTTCCTGAGTAGATTTGTGTCCAGATTGGGGGACAAGTGCCTCCCATTTTTCAAGATCTTGAGGAAAGCGAACGTGGCTCAGTTCCAATGGCCGGACGAGTGTGAGAAAGCTTTTCAACACTTAAAGCAATACCTGTCTAGTCCGCCTATCCTGCAAAGCCCGGTAGAGGGAGAGAACCTGATTATATACTTGGCGGTTACGGAGGGGTCGGTCAGCGCGGTACTTATTCGATCGGAGGGAAACGACCAACACCCTATCTATTACGTCAGCAAAGTATTAACCGGACCGGAAACGCGATACACGCCAATAGAGAAACTAGCCCTCTCCCTGATAATGGCGGCTCGGAAGCTAAGGCCTTACTTCCAAAGTCATACAATCGAGGTATGGACCGACCAACCCCTAAGGCAATGCCTTCAAAAGCCCGAAATTTCGGGCCGACTAATAAAGTGGGCGGTAGAGCTGGGAGAGTTCGACATACAGTACAGACCTCGCACGACCATTAAAGCGCAGGTGTTGGCGGACTTCATCGCGGAGATGAGCCAACCTAACTCGAAGGACGAGCAGCTCCCTGCCTGGAGCTTGTTTGTTGACGGGTCGTCCAATGTCGAGGGATGTGGAGCGGGAGTAGTGCTGATCAACCCGCACAATGAAGAAAAGGTGGAATACGCCCTCCGACTTGAGTTCAAAGCCTCCAATAACGAAGCAGAATACGAGGCCCTGATAACCGGTCTCCAACTGGCTAAGGAAATGGAGATCAGGCATCTAAAAATATATAGCGATAGCCAAGTGGTGGTCGGTCAAGTCAGCAGGCAAGATGAGGCCAAGGGAGCAACATGATTAAGTACACTGAGCTGGTAAAGGTGAGTTGAGCAATTTCAAGCAAGACTCGATCAACGAATAGAACGAGCTCAAAACGCTAAAGCGGACGCGCTCTCCAAAATGGCTTCCGACCGTGATGTCATGAATAATGTTCTGGTCGAACGACTAAACCGGCCTAGCATTCAAAAAGCCAAGGAAGCTCTCGACGTAAGTACTAGTCGATCGAGTTGGATGGAGCCGATCATACAATACCTTTTGAAGGGAAAACAACCGGAAGACGCATCGGAGGCCAAGAAATTGAGAATAAAGGCAGCCGGGTACACGGTCGTTAACGACACTCTATACAAACGATCTTACGACTGGCCATTGCTTCGATGCTTAAATAAAGAAGAAGCCAAGCAGGCAATGGCCGAAGTCCATGAAGGGCTGTGTGGAAACCATGTAGGAGGCAGAATGTTGGCTCGCGGTGATCGACGCGACAGTCTTACTATCATAGACGATGAGAAGGGACTGCCAGGAGAAAGTCGACCGATGCGAGGCTTGCCAGAGAAATAGCAACCTGTCTTACCAGCTGACCTAAAGGATGAAAATTGTGAGCCATCCTATCCCGTTCGCTCAATGGGGAATGGATATACTGGGACCTTTCCCTCTCGGTCCCGGGCAGAAGAAGTTCTTGATAGTGGCGGTGGAATACTTCACCAAATGGGCAGAAGCGGAAGGGCGGTCGCTACAATTTTCGAAAGGTATAGAGAACTTTGTGACAAAGAACATACTTACCGCCGGATGCCCATGGTATTGGTTACGGATAACGGTCGGCGCTCGACAACGACAAGTTCGAGATTTCTGCGACGACTAAAGATCAAGCTACAATCGACTTAGGTAGCTCATCCACAAAGCAACGGACTCGCGGAGAACACCAATAAAAGATAATGAACGCCTCAAGAAGCGCTGGATGGTAGAAAGACACAGGTGGAAGAACTAGGCGAAGTATTGTGGGCATACAGAATCACACCGAACGGAGCCACAAGGGAAACACCGTTCAGAATGACCTTCGGGGCAGAAGCTTTAGTTCCAGTAGAGGCGGCATTGCACAATCAAAGGGTGTTGGGCTATGAAGAAAAGCGGAATGATGAAGCTCGCAGAGCAGAACTCGTTCTCCTCAGTGAGGATAGAGAAAGGGCAGCCGCTCGTTTAGAAGCTATCAGGCAAAAGGCAACCAAATTCTACAATAGAAGGGTTAAGCCGAGCGATGTAAAGGTAGGTGGTTACGTCCTACGAAAAGCCGAGGCGGCTGGGAAGCATCCTGGAAAGCTCAGACAGGCGTGGGAAGGACCTTTTCGAGTGATTAAGCAAGTCGGGCATGATTCTTACATCCTCAGCAATGCGAAAGGAAAGGTTCTACTAAGGCCTTGGAACTCACAGAACTTGAAAGCGTTTTACCAGTAGATAAGTTTTATTCTAGTTAATCTTTCCTTATTATCGTTTTTGTATACTTGTGGGTACCTTTTTCCTGTCCCTGCCAGGCAGGTTTTTTAACGGCTCACGCCCTCGTTATCATTAATAAAGGAGTTTCAGATTTCTTGGCAATAAAGAGTTACATTACATGTGGCAAAGAGTAGACAATCCAATCACCACCGCCATCTCCATAGATCGACTACGGCCTGGTCGGTCGCCAAGACAAGATCCTTGGGATCTCGTTCGAAATCTCCATAGACCGACTACGGTTGGTCGAGTCGCCAAGACAAGATCCTTGGAACCTCATTCGCCATCACTCGGCATCTCCATAGACCGACTACGGTCGGTCGGATCGCCAAGACAAGATCCTTGGGACCTCGTTCGAAATCTCCATAGACCGACTACGGTTGACAAGATCCTTGGGACCTCATTCGCCATCACTCGGCATCTCCATAGACCGACTACGGTCGGTCGGGTCGCCAAGACAAGATCCTTGGGACCTCGTTCGAAATCTCCATAGACCGACTACGGTTAGTCGGGTCGCCAAGACAAGATCCTTGGGACCTCATTCGCCACCACTCGGCATCTCCATAGACCGACTACGATCGGTTGGGTCGCCAAGACAAGATCCTTGGGACCTCGTTCGAAATCTCCATAGACCGACTACGGTTGGTCGGGTCGCCAAGACAAGATCCTTGAGACCTCATTCGCTATCACTTGGTATCTCCATGGACTGACTACCGTCGGTCGGGTCGTCAAGACAAGATCCTTGGGACCTCGTTCGAAATCTCCATAGACCGACTACCATCGGTCGGGTCGCCAAGACAAGATCCTTGGGACCCTCGCTCGCCATCTCCATAGATCGACTACGGTCGGTCAAGTCGCCAAGACTAGTTTCTTGGGACCCTCGCTCGGCATCCACACAAATCGATTGCGGTCGATCGGTCGCCAGATGAGATCCTTGGCACCTCGATTCGGACTCTACTATAAATCGACCTTGATGCCGGTCGACTACGAGCAACTTCATCAAAACTCAACATACATCGAAAGTAAAGAGCATAACTACGGAAAAAGACATCAGAAAAAAAAATGAGGCAAAGGTAAAATTTCATTAGTATCAATTGTAGGAAAATCCCGGGATGCCTTTAGGGCACTACTCTAACATCAATTTGCCCTGGCAACAAGCCCGACCAGGTGAGCCTCAAAAGTCTACAGAAGGGGAAGTGGGAGGATGCCCAGGAGAACCCTCGGAAGCGAGTGGAAAAGCCGAAGCCGAAGCGGGGTCCAAATGAGCAGTTGGAGAAGTATCCTCACGAGGAAGCTCGTCCTCCTCGGCAGAGCTAAGATCCAGCTCCTCATTCGAGACTGGGCCCCGGTCCTCCATGGCTCTCTCCGTCACTTCCTCCAGAGAAAGGCCAAGGCGTGGCGGCAGAAGCTCGGCAAACCTCTCAAACGAAGGACCGTCTGACCTCGAGAACGCAGCGTTATAACAATTCTTCAAGATCATGAGGGCCAGTCACAGAATACTCAAGCACTCCTCCCGTAGAACCGCCTCTGCCATCAGGATCGCCTCTATCCTTTGTTCCTTCACTAAGCCAAGACCTCCTCAGCGTATCCTCGGTTTGGGCATGGTCTGGAGGGATTTCTCCTTGAGCACCCTCTCCGGCTCACACCGCCTCATGAACGCCAAGATATTCCTCGGACAATTGTTCCTAGCTGCCATTGCCCTTACCCTTTCGACCTCCTCCCCGGTGAGCCGAGCCTTCAAGGAGCTCCTCTCCTCCTCTCCCGAAGCAAGCTGGGCTCTCAGGACATCGCGCTCCTCCTCCCAGAGTTTCTTGTCCTCCTCCAAGGAAAAAATTTGTGCCCGGGAGAAGTCTCTTTCCTCTCCGACCTCCGAGAGCTCCTTCTTCAAACCGTCTACCTGCTCCAGGAGGGAATTGATCTCCCGATTCAGCAGATCGATCCGCTGATGCGTGTACAAAGTGAGGGCCACATCCCTCATGGAATTACGGATGGTGCGGCTCATCATTTCCTCAAGACTTAACTCGTCAAAGCGCTCCTCATGTTGGGACCCGATCCGGGAACCGGATCCCAACCAAAAAACAGAAAGAACGAAGAAAACGAAATCGAATGGAAACGGAAATTTCGTATCGAAATTTCGAATCGAATACAAAGCATAAGAATCGAAGCGAAGCGCATAAACGGAAATTCGCCGAAATTTCGAATCTGAAATAATATGGCGAATTACAATTCGATACAAATAACGAGAATGCGAATCGAATCAAAGAACAAAGGTGAATCGAAAGCAAATCGAATCATAAAGAGACATACAAAGCGAATTAATTGAATCAAACGGAAGCGAATCGATAAGCGAAGCAAACAAAGCGGACGAAACAAATCATATAGCAAAACAAAGCGAAGTGGATACTCAACAAATGTCCGACATCCGCATAAGTTATCTCTGAAGCGTCGCGTTGGAGATCTAAACTAAGACATATTCCAAAATCCGGTATGAATTTTTTTCTTTCTTTCTTATTCTCATTTCTTACATCAATCACATCCATATAATTTCCCATAGGAAATTCATTCTTAAACCCAAACTCAGCAATCATACAAAATCTTATACAAATTCATACAAATCTCAAATTACACTTTATTCTCATTTTATCGAAATTTCGACAATGACATACTTGGCGATTTATCCTAACTCAAACACTGCAAAGTGTTCAAACAACACTTAAAAGCCCAATAAATCAAACAATCATCAAAATCAACGGACCCTCCGTCAGGATCTCAAGCAGAACAAACGCAATCTTAATTCTAAAACATTCTCATAACTATAATACAATATATTGATCTCATAACTCAATCTCATTTCCAAACTTATACACAATTCCATATACAATTTTCAATCCCAACTTTATACATAAATACATTTATCCCAAAATTATCTTAAGCCATAAAAATATTCATACTAAAGATCCAAATTACACAAAATCTAACGGCACAAATGTCGAAACCGATGTCTTCACATTCTTTCATCCGATCTCTGCTCGAAACACGGAGATGGGGATGAAAGGGGGTGAGCTCTAAGCTCGTGGATAACACATTTATAAATTGAATAATAAGCGAAATCAATTTTCATAAACTTTTTGCCAAAAGGCTAATTTTTCAAACTTTATATTTTTCAAACAATTTCCTCAAACCCTTTTTCATATTTTTCAAACTTTTTCCTCAAACCCTTTTTCATATTTTTCAAACTTTTCATAATAATCTCACCTTTTCTCATTATTTTTTCAAACTTCTCAAATTTTTCATAAATATGAATGCAACATTCAGAGACAAAATTGAAAACACATAACATATCGAGAATGGTGCAGTTCGGTCCAAAGCAGAGCGTCTTGCACATTCATAAGCGGTCTGTCCTGATCGTGAGCGAAACGTCTTACACTTTCCCCGCATAGCGGTCCAGTGTGGCCGTGAGAGTCGAAATCAGACTCCGTGCCACTAGCAGGCAGCCGACGAAGGCTATACAAATAGAGGCAATGACTCACAAAGGACCTAACCGAACCCACATAACACATAAGCAAAAGAAATTAATTGCCTAAGGCACTTTTCAAAATCTTGATTTTCACACATTCACATAGTGCATAATTCTCAAACTCAACCATAGGAAATTCATAATTATCATATTTCCAAATTTTCTAAATTATAAACTTTCACAAACCTTAATTTTTCACAATTGGCCTAAACCAATTTCTCCAAATTCAATACTATAAATCACAAATTCTTGAAAACTAATTTCATATTTTCAAACCCATATTATGATCTATAATTCAACACCAATAATTCACTAAATCCTTAATCACAAAATTAAACCTAAACCTTAATTAACTTTCATCCAAAATTAAACATAACCTAAAGCATTAATATCAAAACCAACTTCATAAATCACAAACCCAAGCCCTTTTCTATACTTCTAAACCTAAAACTCAAGGAAATGCAAAACTTAACCATTTTCTCTTACCTCATCTCTCTTCAAATTTTGGATTTTTGCAAGCCCAAGGGAAACTTTCAAGCTTTTCCCACTCTTTTTCCTTGAAATATCATCAAAACTCTCTCTAAGACTCTTAAAAGCAAAAACAAACTTACTTTCTTTCTCCTCTCATCGCCATCACCGAAACTCTCCCATTCTCTTCTTATTTTCTTTTATTTCTCTTCTTATTTTGCAACTTAAAGTCGACTTCCCTTCCTCAAAACGGCAGCAACTTCTTCACTTATAACCCTTAATTCAAACTACAACGTTTCATGTATCTCTTCATTGCAAAATTTACGTGGCTCTCCTTTATCCACATGGCAAACACTTTCTTTCTTCTTATTCAATCATATATATTCTCAAACCTTCTAACTTATTCTACTCCAACGACAGCCAAGGGGTTATATGCTGTCATATCAATTAAAAATGAGGGGTAAATGACCAAATTACCCTCACTCTTTAGTTAAATTCCAAAATTGCCCCTAACTTCATTTATACTTGAGGATCTGATTCGCACTATCTAGATGAAGGAATTTGTTAAAACTTCCTTCTCAAGAAATGTTCCTCTCAATCATACGAATCCAACGCCACCGACCGCGCTCAATTCAGATCACTACACCAAAAGTTATGCGCAAAACAGTTCAGGAATATCCATATTCTAACACATTTTCCATATATGATTATTTCCGTCCAAAATTTCACATTCTTAATCCCAGAATTGAAACTCGATGTCTTCATAACAATTGTATCCTTATGTCTCTAGTTTAAGTCAAAACAAGAATCGCCTCATTTCGAATCCCAGATCAAAAGTTATGCTTAAAATACTCTCAGGTGTTCCTAATCCAAAATTTACACCCTAATCCGAACTTAAATTCAGAAATTAAAAGTCTTAGGGACAAAATTGACATTTCATCTCTTCATATGACTTGTAGCCCCTTGTCTTATCTTTATTTATCCTCAAGAATCGCTTCAATCGGATCTCTGTAGATCCCGAATTTCACAAAATACTGAACTATATTCGAAAACTTTCCCGACTCACTTTGATTAAATTAATCACCATTAATTTAATCTCAAAAATTCACAAATTTCCAATGAAGATGTAGGGAATTGTCTTATAAATCCAACGCCGCAAGAATCAACTCAATCGGATGTCGGACGGAAAAGATATGAGCAAAATAGTGAACAAATGTCGAATTGGAGGAGGAAGCAAGAACACTAAAGGAGCAAAAGCGATTGTCGTATTAGAGGCGAGGTCACCACAGTGACGTCGCCCTGGTGACGTGAGCCAACGCCATCGCCCTGGTGACGCGATAAGCCCTAGAAACGGGGTGATACATTTTCTTTTTTTTTTTTTTTTCACATAAAAATCAAAACTTTCAAAATTCATAACTCTTAATCCGAACTCCAATTTTGACAAACTTAGTCTCTATAGAAAGCTTGAAGGAAGCTCTACATCTTCCACGAAGGACATAAAATCAATTTGACTCCTACGGAGTTCATTTTCCGTCAAAGATACTATCCTCTAATAATCATGCTAAAACCACAATATAAACTTGTAAAATCATAACTTATTATTAGAGATCGAAAAATTGCATACTTTATATCGAAATAAAGATCAAAACAAATCATTCAATTTTCATGAAGAACATCAAAGCTCAATTAACCTCTAACTAGGTTAATTTCTCAGTCAAAGATTCAGTCACCATAATTAAAGTCAAAAGTCAACCTTATCAAACATAAACTTTGACTGATCATAACTTTCACTCCCGATATCGAAAAATTGCAAACTTTATGTCTACAGAAAGCTCTTAACATAATCTACAAGTTTCATGTAGATCATTTTATCAAAATTTACCTAAATCAAAAGTCAACTCTCAAAGTCAAATATTATCTCTCCAAAAAGTCAAACTTTCTAAATCCTTCAAATTTTTACACTTTTTCTTTTTAATTCTTGTTATTTAACTTCATTTCAATCAACTCATCCACTTTCCTCTCATAATCCATATAAATTTATTCAAATATCAAATTCCTCTAACCTAACAATTCTTTTCTCATACATTTTTCTTAAATTCATCACATTCCCTTAAATTCATTCTCATTCTCACCAATTCTTTCTCACTTAAATTCATTGTAATATTTCTATTATCCTCAAAAGTTCGGGGTCCAACACCTCATCTGAAGGAGGAACAACCTTCTCAGCGAGATGACGAGCCACTTCGGCATCAGCGATCGAGGCAGTCTTCTCGAGGCTAATCGCCACCTCCCACTTGTCGGCACTCCCCGCCAACTTCTTCCCCATCCCCTGGGCAGACGGGGCAGCACAATCTCCCATTTTCCCTTTACCCTTGCTTCGGTCCAAGGGGCACGGAGGTCGGTCGACCACTTGAGAAGGTCGGTCGACTACTTGGGGAGGTCGGTCGACTACCTGAGCCCCCTTCTCCTCTTCAGAGGTCATTCAACCTCCTCCTCCTCCTCCTCGATCACAACCAGGTACTCACCTGGCGGGACGACCATAGCAGGGCCCACAAGCGGCTCGGAGACGGTCGGAGGAACACCCCGTTGCCCGGAAGCAATTGGCCGAACAACCATCGAACTGGCCTCCCTCCTATCTCCCTGACCTCTGACTCCCGAAGGCCCCGCGACCTGACGCTTACCCTTAATGAACTTAGGAGGGCCGGGGAAAGTATTAACCTTGACCATGGCTGCACAAACAAAGAAAGCAGGTTAGAAATCGAACCAAAACTTACAAGTAAGAAAAACAAATCAACCACGAGAATTGACCAGTGGGCGGTTCCTCTCTAGCCCGCCAACTTGCGGTGGGGGATCAATCAGAAGAGAGCTAGCCGAGGCCCCCCCGTCGTATCCCGAAATAAGCCGAGCGAAGTTATACTGGCCGAGCTCCTTTATACGGCTGACCACCTCTCGCTCCTCCCTAGACAGGAATAGACTTGACGAGTCATTCCATCGCTCGGCTAGGGGATACCTCCACGGTTGGGAATCGGAAGAAGACCCCGGAGGCTTCACGAAGAAATACTTCGTCCGCCAACCGGTAATTTTACCAGACGTCCCTGCTGGGCGATACCGGGCATCCTTATACATCAGGGAAGGGATCCCACCCCCAGAACTCGGACTCTGGCTCATTCTTAAGAAGTGACACAAGATGTTAACCGAGGGCGGACAACCGAATTGGTGGCACAGCAGCACAAGCCCATTAATGAACCTCCACCCATTCGGAGGAATCTGACTCGGCCTTAACTGATAGTCCGCACACACTTCATCCACGATCGGCACGTACGGTAGTCTCAAGCCCCCGACCGAGAAGAAATACTCAGAGACGGCAATCCACCCACCTCTGCTGCTGTCAATCCTTTCATCCCCCGAAGACAACCTAGGCCCCCAAGACCGAGGGATGCCGTTCCTAACAATTGACCTATTCAACTCCGCCGCAGACATCTTCGATTTGCCTTTGGGCAATTCTTTTACTACTAGCCCATCTTTCCATTCCTTGTCGTAATCTCTTGACATCCCCAACCTTGACACCGTCGTCACTTGCCATAACTTCCGACGATCTCGTCAACCAATCCTCGAGAAACCCCACCGAGAACCTAGAGCTACATGCTCACTAAGAGAAAATTTAGAAGAGGAAAATAAGGAAAGGGACGTACCTATTTAGTGGTAAGAGTTCAAAATTTGAGCAACGTTGGAGAAAACCTCAGAACCGAGAATAAGAAAAGCAGGGAAAGCAAGAGAACAAAGAAGAATGAAATGAGCGTGAAGAAAAGCAAACCGTCCGTCGACTTTGAACATTTATAGGAAAACGTTGAATTGCGATCCATCCAAAACTCGACGCGTGGAGAAAATCAAAGCCTCCCTGGACACGCGACAACTGAACGGAGACTAATTAGGTTAATCGAAATCGGGAAGCGCAACAGTTGAAAGGACGACGGACGGTATGCAAGCGATTCTGAAAGATGATACGTTTGATTTTGAAGTCGCCGACAAAGACGCGCCGCTCTACAATAAATGCTCATGACGCCGCCAATGATAACCACCCGATTTGTTTAAGCGCGAGCGATCGGCAATAAGTGCCGAGGCGGTCGGTTAGGGCACTCAATCAATCGGTCGACATCCGGCGATTCGCCTGATCGGCCGGCATTCGAAGTTACGTATAATCGGTCGAGATCTCGGCGGTCACGATATAATCGGTCAACATTTAATCGACCGGCTACCCGAGTCTCTCATACCGACCTACAACGCGTCGATTGCGACCGATCGATCACCTGACGAGCTATTTCACAGACGAGCTACAAAACTCCTACATACTCCTACGACCTTTCTCTTCGCTCAGACTCGAGGAGTAGAGGGAGCTTATGGTCGAGTCGGCCGTGCGAGGCGGACCCGATCAAGGCGACCCGTGGTTTGGTCGGTCCATTCTTCAATTGTCAATCTCTACCTAATCGCCATGCCAGCCCAAGCCCGATCCACGCCTTCCACGGCCCGTTAGCATGAGAAAACCTACCACGCAGAGGTAGAAGTCTCGTAAAACCTAAACCTAGCTACAAAACCATATATAAGGTATAGTTTTCCCATAATGAGGTGCGGAATCATAACCTAGTTGTTTTCTCGCATTGATCAACCTCACCTTCACAAAAGACTTACTTGATCATCGGAGGGGCTAATTGGGACCTGACCCCGACGTGCCTTCCTTGTTTTGCGGTATCTTCACATCGGACTCATCACGTAAAAAGCAAACAGGATCATGGAGCGAGCGACAGCGTACAATTCAGCCAAATCTGGCGTAACCATCTTGAATTTTTTAAATTTATAAAATAATTTTTAATTACATAATAAACTCTCAATATAGTCTTGTATAATTTATAATTTTGCATCAACTCTGATTAAAAATCATAATAATAAATTAAAGAAATAATTTTATTTTGCATTGAGCAAGTATTTTGTTACAAAAATAAAGATACACTATTTCATCATCTAAATACATTATTTATAATTCAAATTTTATTATAAATTTTAATTAAATTTTATGGAAACTTAAAATTTTAAAGAATATTCTCATACAAATATATCTTTTGTAATCAATATAATATAAAATTTCAATATATATATATATATATATATATACATATATATATATATTCATTTGTTAATATTTAAAATTAATACAAATAATAAATTTTTTTGCTTATGTAATATATACAAATGCGAGTTATAATTATGATATTAGATTTTTATTAAATATGAAATTTTATTATTTTATTAAGAAATCTCTAGTACAAATAAATTTTATATTAATATGATTGTGAGTATGAGCAAAGCATTAATTTTATTCTTTTCAGTGTCCTTAAAAATTTAAATATAAATGTGATATTTAAAGAGAAATTCATAAAAGTCATATTTTTCCAAGCATAAGTATAAGCAAACTAACGATATTTTTCTTTTCTTTCTGCTATAAAATTGTATTTTGACAAATTTTAAAGATAAATTGATATTAATAATTAAAAAGAGTATAAAGGGTGTAAAGGAAAAAAAGAAAAACATAGTGAAGATGTGTCTTTGGTGGAGTGTCTTTAGACTTAGATTTTCTTTTTAACCTAGTCCATATATTTTTAAAATATAATTCAATTGCGGTAAATTTTTGTATTTCGAGTACCAACTAATATTAATCAAGTACCAATTGATATTCGAATGGCGAGAGTACTCATGTTATAGATGCTTTGTTATTCGATCGATATCGATCAAAATGGTACTCATAATTATGATTGTAATAATTAAATAAGTGATTATTTAAATTGATATCAACGAGATATTTCATGTATGAATTTTATATTTTAATATTACTTAAAACATGTCCTAACTATGTATAATTTAGTGTTCATTACTAATGGCATGAACAATAAGAACATAGTTAACGAGCTAAGAAAGAAAGAAAGAATTCATCATCTAAAATAATTAAGAAAATATTTTATTATTCTTAATTAATATTAATTTGATAAATTTTGTTCAAACAAAATAACATTTTGAAAATAGTTTCAAACATCATTAAAAGAACAAAATTTTAGAGAATTAATGTAATCGGAATTAATTAGAATGAGCATTAAATTAGTATTTTATTTCTAAGTGAAATATTACATGATAAAATGATCAATAATACAAAAATCAAGCACATAAAAGTCAACTAAAACTAATTAGATTTCAAACTTGAATACAACTTTCTAAGCATAAACTTGGAGTATAACGACTTTTAAACCGATCTATCCTATTGTAATTTGGTTTAGTATAAAATGGCTGGTTGAGAAACAAATTAAGCAAGTTTTACATTAGATGGTTATAATTTATTGCAAGTCTTAACCAATACTAAATTTCAATGTTACGAATACTTTCCAAGTTTTGGTATCATATTGAGTTATAATGCGGTACTATATTAGCATTGGTCAATATTAAATATCGTTTTGAGTAATTTTTTAATTTATAAAATAGTTACAGAAATTTTTAAAAATTGCAAAATAATCTATTAGTATTGGTTCGATCGATTACGGCGAAATTTTGCGTTGCGTTTAGGTCCATGAGTTTGACTGTCTTCAACAAGAGTTCCTGAAAACAACCTGAAGGCACACCGGGGTTAGAATCCGGCAAGCCCCTCCAATACTCAAGTTAGTCTTTTGTGAGGGTAGGATCGCTGTGAGCAGAGAAAACTAAGGTTATGATCACGTACCTCTATTATGGCTAAGTTATATCTTATATAAGGAACAGATGCTAGGTTTAAATATTTACGTATGCATGAGAGACTTCCACCTGCGAATGGGCCATGGATGCGTGGACTGGGCCTGGGCCTGGCATAGCCGATAGGCGTGAGACCAATCCTTGAAAGATGGACCGATCGGCCCATGGGTCGATATGATTGGGTTCGAGCCCAGCACGACTGACCCAACCATAAGCCCCCTACTCTTCGAGTCTGAGCAAAGAGAAAGGTCGAAGGAGTATGTAAGGGTCTTGTAGCTCATCCGTAGAACAGCTCGTAATAGGCTAGATCGGTCAGGCATTAATGTATAGCACGCGACTGTTCGTATTGGGATCGGTCGATTAGGTGTCCCAATCGGTTTGCGTTGATGCTTGTTGCGTGATAGCTCGCGTTGGGATAGATCAGGTGAGCGTCAACGCTGAACGCGTGAAGGTACCTAGTGTGATAATTACTGACGGCGCATGCTTCTGACAAATTCAGAATTTGTAACCGTTGTTACAACCATCACATCGCCCTTTCAGCTATTTGTGCCCTCCAAATTCGATGCGCTAATTCACCTCGGCTCAGACTCAGCCACGTGTCTGAGCTCAGCTTGGATTTTTTTCATGTGTCAGGCGTGGGTTGGATCGCTCGTTCGACTGATCTTCTATAAGTACTCAGGATCAACAGACTGCGGGTTTTCTTCACGTTTGTTTCGTTCTCTTGCTTTCACTCTGCTTTCACTTGCTCTTTCTTGCTTACAGTTTTCAGAAATTTCTTTCAACCGTAGTCCAATTTTCCAACCTCAAATCACCAAATAGGTACGTCCTTTTCTCTCGTCTCCTCCTCTAAAGTTTTCTCAAAGGTTTCCTCTTAGTAAGCATGTCGTTAGCCAGTTCTATAAGTAGGGTTAGCCCTAGAGATGAGACCGTCGAGAGGGCGCCTGAGGCAGTGGTGGAAGTAGTGGCGGCGCCGAGGGTGGGAAGTGTTGAAGAAATCTCGATAAGAGAACGGAAGGATGGGTTGGTCGTGGAGGAGCCACTGAGAGATAAATCGACGATGACCGTGGGGGGAGCTGAAACGGTCGATTATCAAGAATGGTGTCCCTATGTCCTAGGGACCTAGGCTGGCCTTGGGGAACGAGCGAATCTACAGCAACTTGAGTGGATATTTTGTTGTTTCTGATAGTTTCTTCTCGGTCGGTGGTATGAGGCTTCCGTATGCCCCGATTATTGACGAGGTGTGCGTCAACTACCAATTAATGTCGAGTCAGATAACTCCGAATGGCTGGAGGTTCATTAACAGTGCAGCCTTCTTTGTGCCATCGATTAATTTGTTTGCCTCGGTTGGCATCCTACACCATTTTTTGAGGATGAATCAGAGTTCGAGTTCTGGGGGCGGGATCCCTCATTTGCAATACAGAGATGCCCGATACCGTCCGGCCGGAACGACCTCAAAAATTATTTCTTGGCGGACGAAGTACTTTTTTGTGAAGCCCCCAGGATCTTCCTTTGAGTACCGGCCGTAGAGGTACACTCTAGCCGAGCGCTGGAACGATACATCGGGCTTATCTCTTTCTATGGAGGAATGGGAGGTAGTCGGTCGCATTAAGGGGCTCAGCCGATATGACTTCAATTGGTTCATTCTGGGATATCGCGGGGGGGGGCTCGGCGATTCCTTTTAATCAACCCCGCCCCAATTAGCGGGCTAGAGAGAAGCGCCCCTACGGTTGATTCTTTGTGGTTGAACTATTTACTGTATTTGTAAGTACTGGTCTCGCTTTCTGACCTATTTTTATTGTTGTGCAGCCATGGCAAGGGTGGACGATTTTGTTGGGTCCTCCTGTCCCCCTAAATCCAAAAGGCAGGTCAAAAGGAAGAAACAGAGGAAGGAGGCAGAGACCCGTGAAGGCGCCGCTCCACCAATGGAGTCGTCATTCTCACGTTGTTGCCGCCCTTCGCCCATGAAGACCGTCTGGCGTGTCGGCGTCGTGCCGATCGTGCCAATGAGTGTGGGCCAGCGGGTTCGGAGGAGGAGGAGACGAGCCTCACTCGAAAGGAAGAGAACGCCGGAGGCTTGGCGGTTATCCGTCGGCGAGGAGAGGAGCGGGGAAGAGCGAACGCCCGGTTGGATAAGGGCAAAGGAAGGAGCAAGCGTCCGATGGCGATCGATGGGAGTTCGCAGTCACCGACAAGGCAGTAATCGCTTAAAGACGCTAGTGTGGCCCTGCAGATTGCCCAGAAAGTCGTTCCTCCTGCGGATGAGGATTTTTGGACGCGGCTGGACAATAAAAAGCTGATGGCTCGTCTCGTCCTTGACTTGCAAGGCTGAGACATGGTATACGCCTCTGAAATGTATCAACATCTAGATCAGCTCGACAAAGTGAATCAAACAATGGATCGGGAGGTTCATGACCTTCTTGAGCAAGTTAACACTTTGAAAGCTGAGCTTGCGGAGGCGAAGGAGGGTAGGACATTTTGCGGGCTCAATTTCCTTCAGTTGAGGAGGAGAAGAAGGCTTTGGAGGAAACGAGGAGCGTTCTAAAAGCTCAACTTACCACAGGAGAGGAGCAGAGGAGCCGGTTGATTGCGGAGAAGGATCGGCTGGCTAATGAGTGTGAGGACTTGGAGAAGGAGGTGAAGACAGAGCAGGAGTGCGGTAAGAAATTCCTCCAGGACTGTCACGAAGCAGTGGAGGGTCGACACAGGATCGAGGATATATTGAGAGAATTGCGGTGCTTAGAGTACGCTTGCGACTTAACCCTTTAGGTCCTGAAGAGGTGCCATGAGGTTCACGTTCCTGACGGGTTGGAGTGTCCTTCGTTTGAGGATTATGCCGAGCCGATGCTTCCCGCTGCTCTCGGCCTTTCTTTGGAGGAAACGAGGGAGAGGGCCGAGGGAGAGCAGACCTTTGTTTCGGATGAGGAGTTGGACCTTAGCTCAGAAGAGGAAGAGGACGTCTCTCCGTTGTCTTCTCCTCCCAATCCGACTGCAAGCCCTTCCTCTGCCGACTAGGTTGTTAGCCCTTCCTCTCCTCCGGCCAATCCTACTGCTGGCCCTTGCTCTCCTCCAATCGATCCTGCTGCTGGCCCTTCCTCTCCTCCGGCCTCATCTGGTCGGTCTTGTGGTCAGAGCTTTTAATTCGAATAAATAGAGGCTGATGTGCCTAAGAGTGCTTTCAGGAGCAGGTATGGGCATTTCGAGTTCCTAGTGATGCCGTTTGGGTTGACTAATGCCCCGGTAGCCTTCATGGCCTTGATGAATAATGAATTTCAGCCCTACCTGGATCAGTTCGTAATTGTATTCATTGATGACATTTTGGTGTATTCGAGGAACAGACAGGAGCATAGTGAGCACTTGCGGATTGTATTACTGGTATGAGGAGAGATAGTTGTATGCCAAATTCGATAAGTGTGAATTTTGGCTGGATCGGTGATCTTTTTGGGCACATAGTATTGGAGAGGTATATGGTGGATCCGAGTAAGATTGATGCGGTGTTGCGATGGAGGCTCCACGAATGTGGCGAGATCGGAGTTTCCTCGGATTAGCGAGTTATTACGGAGGTTTGTCGAGGGTTCTCACCGATCTCGGCCTTTCGACAAAACTTTTGAGAAAAATGTACCTTTAGATGGATTTGAGAGTGCGGAAGAGTTTTGAGGAGCTGAAACATCGGTTGACTATTGCCGGTGTTAGCTATTCCATCCGGACAGGAGGATTTGAGGTATCTGATGATGCATCGCATCGAGGGGATTGAGGTGTGTTACGATGCGGCATGGTAGAGTGATTGCATATGCCTCGAGGCAGTTGAGGTCTCATGAGGTAAATTATCCGATGCATGATTTGGAGTTAAGCTGCGGTTGTATTTGCTCACGAAGATTTGGAGACATTATCTGATGGTGAGACATTCCATTTTCACGGATCATAAGAGTTTGAGGTATTTATTGAGCGAAAGAGTTGAATTTGAGGCGGAGGAGATGGCTTGAGTACATTGAAGGACTATGGTGCTTATCGAGTATCACCACAGGAAGGCCAATGTAGTGGCGGATGCTGCGAGTAGGAAGTCTCATACTTAATGCAAATTTCAGATTGAGCAATGGGGTTATTGAATTTGATTCAGTTGAGAGCCTTGAATGTACAGTTGAATCTGGAGTAGGATGGAGTCTTATTGGCTACTTTGAAACTGAGACCGATGCTACTGGACAGGATCAGGAGAGTTCAGGACAAGGATCCTGTTATGGTAAGACTGATTGAGAAAGTAAAGGTTGATTCGAGTTCTGAGTTTGAATTGAGAGATGAGACTATGTGGTTGAGACAGAGGCTCTGTGTGCCTGATGTGGATGACTTGAGGCGAGAGATATTGGAGGAGGCTCATATGGCCGCCTATGCTATGCATCCTGGTACTACCAAGATGTATAACACTCTCAAGCAACATTTTTGGTGGCCTGGTGTTAGACCCCTAAGTTCAGATTGCAGGATCGTGCGAGTGTTCGCGGGCCTTGGCCAATACTTGGCACATAAGTTGGCACGAGGAAAGCGTGTTGACGAGGAATAAGGCAAAGTCTTGCAAGTTGGCGCAAAGGTGTATGAGACCTGCAAGAATCTTGGAAGCTTGCGGCGATGAGACGCTAAACACTTAACCCGCGACTCGAAGGTATGTAAATGGGTGAGGTTTTATATACTAACTCGGATTGTGACTTGTGACTTAGTCATGGAGCGATGAGACTGCACCATAAGTAAGGTCGACATGCAAGATGAACTTGTCTATGGATGTGCATTGATGGACCTATGTGCGGATAGGCTGTGTTGAAAACACTCAGGCGAATATGGGCGAGTGGGATCAGACTTGGTGCGAATTTTGGTAGAGCATCGGACCTTGTGGAGATTGACTCAACCCAGGCTAAGACTTAGTGGACTAAGGACTTAGCTATGCTCGGATGGATGGACCACGACTAGCGGACTTGTTGTGGGAACATTGGGTTAGACTAGTGTGCTAGTGAGCTTCAGCAAGATCATATTGCATCATCAGCGGATAGAGATCGCAGGGAGATCTTGGATGATGTGGCAATGACTATGAGTTAGAGTTGCAGTGAAACTCAACATCTGAAGATAGTGGAGATCTTCGTGGATAAGGATGTTAATATTCGAGATAGTGTTCTAGATAAATGTAAACTCTATCTTATGTTATCTTATTAGATCTTATCTTATCAGTTAGAATCCTATTTGGATGGGGGTGTCATCCAATTGGTTTATGTTATCTTATCTGATAGGATAGACGTGATCTTGGGTAGTACAGATTTAGTGGAAATATGTGACTCCAAGCTTGGGTGCCTATATATAGCTCATTCGAGCTTTGCTTTTCTCATTGAGTGATATTCGGGAGATCAATCAGAGAGAGTATTCTTTGTATTCTTTGAGGGAAAGTAATATAAAGTTGGTCTTTTGACCGTATCTCTGTGTGTTCTTTTGTTGCCTATATTCTTTATTGCTTCGCGTTGTTTCTTCGAGTGTGCAAGGTAAACACTTGAGGGTTGGGGAAAAGTGAGTCTTATTTTAGCGGATCTAAGTGAGGCGCGTCTGAAAGGTGTGGCGAAACTTGGTGAAAGTTTGAGTTCCTAAAATACCTTTGTAACAAGCGGTATCAAAGCCAAAAGTTTGAATGGTCAGTGAGCAACTTGACGAAGCAGGTGTCTAGGGTGGAGACACTCCTTGGACCTATTCCTCGGGGAGAAGAGGTAACTTCTAATACTCGTTTTGAGATTTTGGGCGAGGTCAGCGATTAAAGAACAGATGGGTGAGGCGTTGAAGGCCTTTGGAGGATGCTCGAGTTTGAGATTACTATCTTTGAGGCTTGCCGTTGCTGCGAGATCTCGGCGAGTGAGGATCAACACCGCAACTTTCTTCTTTGAAAGTCGTGAACCGAGGGTGTTTGAAGGCGTCTTTGGGCCTTGAGGTGTTGGAGAACTTCTTGTGGGATATGGGCGAGATTTTGCGTTGCTAGGGTATCGACGCCGATAAGGTTAATGTAACGACCATGTACTTGGATGGGGATGCCAAGCTCGGTAGAGGACGAGGACCTCTGCGGAGATCGTGAGTAGAACTCCAATGATACGTGGAGCTCATGAAGAAGGAGTTGAAGGATCGATTTCTTCCTATGAATACTTCTTGGCTCGAGAGGATGCCTTGAAGAAGCTAACGCAGATGGATCGGTGAGGGATTATGAAATCTTTTAGTTCTCTCTTACTTGATATTGAAAATATGTCGACGAGGACAAGCTCTTCAACTTTTGTCCCAAGTTACAACTGTGGCATAAATGGAGTTCTGGAGGCAAAATGTGAAGGGCGTGGTTGGTGTGCAATCGTGGCGTGATGCCTTGGTGGATTTTCAGCAATGAAAGAAACTAAGATAAACTCCTCTAATTCTTCTAAGGGTAAAGGCTATGCTCAGCAGAGAATGCCGAGGGAAAAGAAGAACTCCAAGAAGGGAGACTTCAGGTGGAAAGGCAAGCAAAGTGGTGGGTCCGAAAGTGGGGAGATGTCCTCCAAAAGGGCAAGGTTGCTTGTTTTTCATGCGGTGAATCACATTATCGAGAGATTGTCCGAGGAAAGAGAAGCTAAATGCCCTGATAGCCGAAGAAGCGAGTGAATCTTCGGAGGAAGCAGCGTTAAATCCGATTGCTTTATTGAATGCGGTTAGTAAAGAACCTAATCCTTATGATGAACTGATGTATGTGAAGATACAGTTAATGGGATAGAGGTGACCTTGAATGGTGGATACTGAGTGCGTCACATGCCTTGTTGCAAAAGGATGGTGCATAAGTTGGGGCTTAAAGTGTCCAAGACCCCAACAAAGGTAAAGACCACAAGCGGGTGAGGCACAAGGCGGTGATGGGGCTGCCACAACGTTCCATAAACATAGGAAGTTGGAGTGCAGGATGAATCGCATGGTCGTACCACTGAGGATTTCGAGTTGATATTGGGGATCGACTTTCTTAAGGCAAACAAAGGCGGTCTTGTATCCTAGTTTGGGAGGTATGATGTTCATGCATGGTGAAAATCCTTCTTTGTTAATTGTTGTAGATTTGTTGTTGGAGCGAAGGAGACTCGACATCGATAGTACATATGTCGGCTATGATCGTTGAAAAAGAGCCAAACTATGCCGAGGAAACCCGAGTCAAGGCGGGTAAGGCATATAGTTGCCAGATTGCGAAGGATTAAGGTGACAAAAAAAACTCAGTGTACCGAGCTTTTCTCAACATGTCTTTGGCGGGCGCGGTGAGCCTTGAGGAGGCAAGTCCAAGTGGAAACAAAGACAACCTCGATGGTTTGGGAAAATGGTATGTGGGTGAAATACCAATTGATATGAAGACTTGCTATCGTCTTCAACCGCTAACTAAGGAGTCTTCGAGGGAACCGATCGTGGAGGAGTGCCCACAGATTATTTGTAACACCCCACACCCGTAAGGCCCGAACCCGATATCGTTGGTAATATCCGAGTCCGTGTCCCACGAGAGTGGCGTACTACATCAGTCGATTTAAAATTCAAGATACACTTTTTTCTTTTTTTGTAGCCATTAACTCCACGTTCACCCGTGAAAACACGGTAAGTAAATAAAATCCGTGTTTAATATAAACCAGTTTGATTATTCTGTCATTCAATTAATTACAATCGGTCAATGCAAGAAAACATTAATATCACAAGAGGCTCAAGAAAATACAATGCCTTGTTATACGGTGATTGCGGAATACGCTTTACTAAGACACTAATCTGGATACCTAATCGATCCCGACTTCTAACCTTTACTGCCTCTGAGAGACATACTCCGTGTCAACCGGGTATTCTTCAGACTGAAAATAGATGCAAATTTTGGGTGAGTTTTGCGAACTCGGTGAAAACCATCATCGATGGTTCACTCAAATCATGCATTCGCCCATGGCGTCTGATGCAATCAATAATCATCAATTACCAATAGCGGTCAATAACCATATCGATAGAATAAACCATTCACAAGAACACATACCATCACGGCGGTACTTATCACGTAGCGGTCATTTATGCAAATGAGATGCATATGAGACTCTTTCGATTATTGATATTGTGCCCAAGTGCTCGTCGGTGTTCGGTGGGGGCGCGTCGATTTTCTCCCCTCGAGCTCGAGGCGGTCGATCTGATATGAGAGCTCGAAGCTCTTATCGAATAATAACAACTTGAGCACGTCCATTATCGATCATGCAATTATGCATGCGATGCGATGTTAGTAACTATGCAATATTTGGCTATAAAGCCCGTGTATCAGTCGGTCCACAATATGGCTATAAAGCCCGGTATAGCGATGTTCAAGATATGGTGGCTATAAAGCCCGATCTATCAAGATCAATAAAATCATACAATACAATCTTATACATGCCAAGTGGCATACGATTGCTCATTCAATTCACTTTTGCACGTAATTCACGTTAAGCATGTAAACAACCAAAATTTGAGAAACCAACTAGGTTACTCACCTATTACTTCGAAGCTAATGCCGGAAAGCCTCGTGACGTCGATCAATCGGCGCTCCAATTAGACCTCTATATGAATCGAAAAAAATACGAGTCACTAAATATGAAATTTGTGCTCATGATGATGAGATATGCATGTTCATGAATTCCGATCCTAATTAAATATTTTCCCATAATAAAATTCTGTCAAAATTAGAAATCCATAGGCGGCGACGGTGCATAATTGGACCTCTATGGGTCCTCGATTAAATAAAGCAGTGTTTACATGTTCGTCGATAGGGGCTACGTCAAATTCCGTCTAAAATTCCTGTTTTCTCAAAAATGAAATTAAATATTCAACGAATCCGATGCCTCTGGAATCAGGTCAATCGGACGTCGACGGAAAGAAATTGACAAAAGAACCATTGTACCATTTAATATCAAAATAATAATCAAAAATAAAATAAATAAATATATATATATATCTGAACGCTTGCCTCATGAAGCGAGACGCCGCCCTCGAGGCTGATTTACCTCGTTTAAATCGCGAGGCGTCGTCCCTCGCGACCGTCCCGATTAATCTCGCCCTGAGGCGAGATGTCGCCTCATGACCGCGAGTTTCCCTACTTCTTGCCCTTTTTTCCAAATTTCAATCCCAATTTCCAACTACTCTAATTCTTAGCACACAAATCAGAAAATACCCACTATACCTCATTGGAAAGCTTATGAAAAGCTCTACAATTCTCTAGAAGACCATAAAATCAATTCCAACCCTAAGGGTGTCAAATAATCCATCAAACCTTCTGCTTTCACAATTTCCCTCAACACAGGGCAGTACATTTACAATTTCATAACTCACTGATTCCTTAGTAATAAATTACCACAAAAATATGCTTAATAAGTTCACAATGTCCTCTACAACTTTCATGAACAATCCAAAATCAAATTCTATTTCTAAACCAGTCAATTAATTCATTTAATGTCACTGTCCCTGAAATCCTTCAATTTGGGCAGTAACCTTACAAGAAGCATAACTTCCAGTATACAAGTCAATAAATTCAGAACTTTATATCCCTGAAAAGATAACATCTCAAACTTCAATTTTCATGAAGCACCCAACATCCAATTCGATTTCTAACAATTTCAAAACTGTTATGGAAGTTTCTGTTATGATCATCCACTCATAACCTAATGTAGGGTCAATCTTTGAAAAATCATAACTCCCAATTCTGACTTCTAAAAATTACAAACCATATGTCATTTTCAAGGTAATCTCTTCCTCTACAACTTTTAAGAAGCTCACTCACACCAATTCAGTCCACATAAAATGTTAAAATTGCCTCAAATCAGTAAACTCACAAAATCACACTTAAACTAGGTTTCATCCAAAATGCTCAAAACCAGTCATTAGTAATCAATTCATATCGCCCAATATATAATTCCAAAAATAGCAAGATCGGTAGCAATGGAAAGATAATCAAATATGCTACAACTTCCATGAAGACTATTCTCCCTAATTCCATCTCAATTAATTCATAAAATCAACAAAACTCAGATGTCATGGTTGCGGTTACTGTTCTGAGCAATGGAACAGTAAATTTCCATGCAAAATTTCACCCTCTATCATTGAAATTCAATAACACCTATTTCACACTAAATTGAAGCCAACATCCCAAAGTTTCAATGGCCACTAACCTTACCTCATTTTCATTTCTACACATTAAGTTATGAATAAAACAGTAACATCACTTATAATTCCAATTTTCCAGATTTAAGGTTAACCTTAGTTCACCCACTTCTAATTCCTTTTTCACATCACTAGACATCAAAATAAATACAAATAAAATATTAATCCAGTCACACATATATTAGGGTTAATACTGAAAAATTGGAAGCCTTAAATTCCTCAATTCAATTACTCAAACAATTATCTATATTCACTTCAAAATCAAGTTAACAACACATCTTTCAAGCTAGCTTCCTCAAATCATAACTCAACAATTCAAACTATCTTTTCCATAACATTTAATCATCATCACTCATAATTAATAAACAATAACCCCCTTTAAATGCACCCACTAATCATGATTTATGAACTACATAATCAAAACATCATTAAAACAAACTTAAAACCTTACCTATTAGAGCCTCCAACTCCTCTCTTCTTTTCAACTCTTTGCCTTAACTATGCCTTCTAACCATTTCTTCTACCCTCCAACAAGAACTCATCATGATGGTAAAACAATAAACATAAAGTAGTTTGGAGGAAGGTGGAGAAAGAAGCAAAAATCAATGATAATGGAGAATGGAGAAGGAGAAAATCGATGGAGGAGGGAAGGGCTTCATGCTAGTTTCGGATATGCCTCCAAAATACCATTAAAACACCTTTTTAAGTCTTTCTTTAGTCACAAACGATAAGGCCTAGCAAGAAACATTAAATGAAGGCTTTGGTGTCAAATTGTGATTGGTCAAAGCTTTTAAAGAAAAGTCAACTTATTCATTCTTTAATCGGATCAAAGACTAACCCCAATCAACTCAAATGACCTAATTGCACTCTCACAATAATATACCCAATAATACGATTGCCATTGGGTAGCAACTTTAATCTTAGAAGCGAATTTGCCAATTGGCGATTTATCCTATCAGAGAATTTCCTCAATTATTTTTCTCGAGAATTAATGAAATTCCTAAAATTATAAAACAGGTAACAGTGCATTCAAATAATTTTTCAATCACGAAAATCACCTTTTCTACTCCAAAACAAGTTTAGGCGATTCTGGCGATTTTGCGGTCAAAATTTTCTAGGAAAATTCCAGAAAAATTCTATAAATCTCAAAAATGTAAAACGCTCAATGGCGCTTTCAGAATATTTTTTCAAATCTCATAACCACGTTTATCACAATAAAATACCGTTAGGCCCGATTCAGGGAATGTCATGAATGCATTTACCGTAATTCCATATACACAATTGATCACGTATCAATCCTATTATCTGCGAACAGTAATAATTATTTCTTATCAATCCCCCTATGCCAATTTTACTATTTTACCGCTTCCGGGAGGGGTGGGATATTACAATTCTCCCTCCTTATAAGAATTTAGTCCTCGAAATTAGCGATCAACTGATTCACTATGACGGTAATCATATGAGTCTATACATCCTATACACTTTTCCACTTAATGATTCACTTTTCGGGTGATCACAGTAACCACTCTCAGTCCGTGGTCCAGGTACTAATTTGGCTAACTCTTTATCACTTAGGACAAGAACTGGTTGACAAAACTATCGATTAGCGATCTCATTTTCTTAGCTATCTCACTTACCATTTCTAAAATTGTCACTACCTTTGGTTCCGATATATAACTCGATTCGGTATTTTGAATCTATTCACTTATCACATTTTATTTCTCTAGTACTTTTTTCCCCGATGCCATATAGTCCAATTTACATTCCATTGATGCGTTTCTATTTCTTTGGTACCTCCCTTAATCACGTCAGGGACGAATTACATTCCCTTGGTACCAATACGGTGACACTTAACTCCACTTCACTATAATCAAGTAACAATGTACCTAATGGGTCATTTATCATATGTCATTCACTTTATATTCAAATTCGATTCTCGTAAGACAATTCATGTTCACACTTTATCAGGATATCTGCTTTACTCTATCTCATTTGTCCGATCCAATTCCACTTTAGCTAACCATGCAGTCTTCCTTTTTTTCTCACACATTTTAGTCTCAAATCCATTATGGTCTTTAACTCCCAGTAGGCACTGCGCAGTGTAGCAGTATATATTTTCCAGTGAATCAAAGCTATATAACACGACCATAATCAAACCTTTTTCCTATTGGACATTCAACTATAAACACTTGAGCCAAGAATCACTTCATTTTCTAACTACAATTACTCAATTTCACTTTTCAAATATCTTGACTAGAATGTCTAACTTTAACTGCTCACTTTCTTGTTCTAATACCTTTTATTGGGTACACTTATTTCTCCTTAGACTTTTGTTCACTATAGTTTTCCAATTTCATTTGTATATTCAAACTCATCATAAAAACTTCCCTTTACTTTCTGCACTCTTAACCTTTCTTATCACTATTTTTACAACTTCATTTTCGAAACACTTCACAATTACCCATAATCTGCTTGACACTCATTGAAAATCCCAATATCGTAATTGATCCATTCATTGCGGCATTATCACATTCCTTAGTTGAGTTTAGTAGGTAGAATTGTTCGTTCATTTCAGCATTGTCGATATTTATACCGTCTCTTTCCTCAAATTAACACGGTGTATCCTTATAGGAATCTACGGTCTCAGGCTTTTAATCATGAGAATGGCACTAATACCATTTATCACGTCGATTCAATTTATTTCATACTCGTTCAACATATTGTCACGATTCGATACTCATGCCCACTCTTCGGTGTATGTTTATCATCGATGTCGATTCCTCAATTAGTCCTATCATTCTTTTACTTTTCACTTTTCAACACTTCCAAACACATTCATCTCTAATCACAATTACTACCCTTTGTTTACCTCGCATAAATCCTATTAGGGTCCTATTGACTTTACCATACATCTTTTATCGTTTTCCTTGAGTCTACAATTGGTGTATCGCAATTTTTTTTTTGGAAGATGTCACTACATCACCTCATTGTCGATTTTCCTTTTGACTCTCTTGTCTCCATTCGATTACTCTTTTCATTTTCTCTTCTCATTTGTTTTCATATCATTCCTATCAACATATGTTAACACCTTGTCATCTATATTTAAACCTCCAAAATTTTCCATTTTATTTTAGTATCTCTCTTCTCGATTCGGGACTCTTTTATTCTTCGTTTCAAATCTAGATTCCTCAGCAGTTTTACATCATAGCGGAGATCGATTCACTTCACATTGCAATAGAATCACCCCAATTAAAATCTCACTCATATGGCATTCTTTACATTTCTGTACATCTGAAGCGATAATCTCAACAAGTATGAGCTATGACCCAATTTCACTTTTAATTTTGTCCACAAAGTCTCATCAACCAATGATTATTCCTAATTGTGTTTCAATCCTTCTTCACTATCGTACAATCTCAATCAAGACACTCTTATGTCTTCATTTAACAGATCGTAACATTCCTTTCGCGAAGGTTCCTTGTGATACCATCCTTAAACACTTTCTTTACCACCTATTCAAGAATCTATACCGAATCACTTTTCAGTTCCTCTCATCTGGTACACTTAGTCCACTTTTGTCTTACTTTAACCCCTTAAGAACTTCACACTTATAATCACTCTAAACATTTACCGCTCATTTCCTCTATGATTTCCATATATCATCACATACATTTCATTAGTCACAATCAACATTACCGTCAATAGATATTCCTAACGATAAATTGATTTAAATCGATAGCTCTTTTCATATACCACTATTGTGGTTTCATTCTTTTCAAGATCTTTATTTCATTCTCACCATATCATTAAACTGTATGTCTCATTCCCCTATCCGTTACGTGCAACTTGTCCTTGTAAGGTCATAACAATTTGGCTTATCATCTTATGATCTTTATTCCTATTTTTTAATTACATTTTACTTTACTTATCTTCTATTTTCCTCAAATAGTTTATGATCGGGTGTTCACAGTCCCCAATACCCGACAAAATCGTTGATACCACTCCATTTTATCTCTATCTATATACCTATCCATTTACCATTTTCGTGTCCATATACACCTAATTCAGTATTTCTCGATACACCATCAGTGGAAATCATCAGTCTATCTTTTTCCTTACGATTTTATTATACTGATTTCCAAACTTCGTAGCACAATAGTCACATAATTATTTCAGTTTCAAGCATATCGGTCCAAATCCTAATCATTTCACGAATTCTTGATTTTTTTTATTTTTTTCTGGTTCTTTCGGTTCTCGATAATCCGTTCTGATGCTCTATTGAGCTTCTTTCCATCTCACTATCATCATCGCTTATAATATCTACTAATCTCTAACTCGAATACCGTGAATCAAAATATGCCCGATTGGATCATCTACATTTTACTCACTTCCAATATTTCCCCTTTCATGACATATATAGTCAGAACTGTAATTACCTAACCCTCCCGGGCTTTTAATTTCACTTAGATCTACTATAACCAATATGCTTCCCATATCTCTAATGGACCTCGCCAAGTTCTCAACATCTTCATTTTTCATCACCATAACATTGTCAATTTAATTTGGAAATTCTTAATTAGTCAAGGCCAACAGTCATTACATTATCACATATGAGGTTTCTAACCCAATGACAACATCAACCTTCTTACCCATTTTTCCTTTATCCTTTCTAATTGATTATCCCTTTTAGGATTTTCACTCTAATCGAGTCTCACTCTTCTCTCACTTAGTCACTTGACACTTATGCACCCTTAGGATTTATCCTCACGCGACTCGACTAGGGATCGATTACCACGATGCTCAACGACGCGACTCAAATGCATGAAACCTATGTTCCAAAGCGTGCGAGATACATGGCGTACTCTTGGGCTCGATACCACCTAAATGTAACACCCACACCGTAAGGCCCAACCCGATATCGTTGGTGATATCCGAGTCCGTGTCCCACGAGTGGCGTACTACATCGATCGATTTAAAATTCAAGATACACTTTTTTTCTTTTTTGTAGCCATTAACTCCATCGTTCACCCTAAGAAACACAGTAAGTAAATAAAATCCGTGTTTAATATAAACCGATTTCGGTTATTACGGTCATTCAAGTATTAATTACAATCACCAATGCGGTAAAACATTAATATCACAAGGGCTCGTAAAAATACAATGCCTTGTTATACGTTGATTGCGAATACGCTTTACTAAGACACTAATGCAGAACCTAACCGATCCCGACTTCTAACCTTTACTCGTCTCAAGAGACATACTCCGTGTCAGCGGGTATTCTTGAGACTGAAAAATAGATGCAAATTTTGGGTGAGTTTTGCGAACTTCGGTGAAAACCATCATCGATGGTTCACTCAAATCATGCATTACGCCCGTGGCGTCTGATGCAATCTGAGAATCATCAATTACCAATAAGCGATCAATAACCATATCCAAAGATAAATAAACCATTCACGAGAACACATACCATCACGAAGCGGTACTTATCACGAGCAGCCATTTATGCAAATGAGATGCATATGAGACTCTTTCCGGTTATTGATATTGTGCCCAAGTGCTCGGTCGGTGTTGATGGGGACGCGTCGAGATTTCTCCTCGGGCTCGAGGCCGGTCGATCTGATATGAGCTCAAGCTCTTATCGAATAATAGCAACTGGGGCACGTCCATTATCGATCATGCAATTATGCATGCGATGCGATGTTAGTAATTATACGATATTGGCTATAAAGCCCAATGTATCGTCGATCCACAATATGGCTATAAAACCCAAGATAGCGGTGTTCAAGATGGTGGCTATAAAGCCCGATCTATCAAGATCAATAAAATCATACAATACAATCTTATACATGCCAAGAGCTATACAAAGGCTCATTCAATTCACTTTTGCACGTAATTCACGTTAAGCATGTAAACAACCAGAAATTTGAGAAACCAACTAGGTTACTCACCTATTACTTCGAGCTAATGCGGAAAGCCTCAGTGACGTCGATCAATCGGCGCTCCAATTGGGCCTCTATATGAATCAAAAAAAGTACGAGTCACTAAATATGAAATTTGTGCTCATGATGATGAGATATGCATGTTCATGAATTCCCGATCCTAATTCAATATTTTCCCATAATAAAATTCTGTCAAAATTAGAAATCCATAGGCGCCGATGATGTAATTCGGACCTCTATAGGTCCTCAATTAAATAAAACAGTGTTTACATGTTCCGTCAATAGGGGCTACGTCAAATTCCCGTCTAAAAATTCCTGTTTTCTCAGAAAATGAAATTAAATATTCAACGAATCCGATGCCTCTGGAATCAGGTCAATCGGACGCCGAGCGAGAAAGAAATTGACAAAAGAACCATTGTACCATTTAATATCAAAATAATAATCAAAATAAAATAAATATATATATATATATATCTGAACGCCGCCTCGGGAGCGAGACGCCGCCCTCATGAGGCTGATTTACTCGTTTCAATCAGCGAGGCGTCGCCTCATGACGTCTCCGATAATCTCGCCCTGAGGCGAGATGTCGCCCTCATGACCCGAGTTTCCCTACTGCTTTTGCCCTTTTTTTCCAAATTTCAATCCCAATTTCCAACTACTCTAATTCTTAGCACACAAATCAGAAAAATACCCACTATACCTCATTGGAAAGCTTATGAAAAGCTCTACAATTCTCTAGAAGACCATAAAAATCAATTCCAACCCTAAGGGTGTCAAATAATCCATCAAACCTTCTGCTTTCACAATTTCCCTCAACACAGGGCAGTACATTTACAATTTCATAACTCACTGATTCCTTAGTAATAAATTACCACAAAAATATTCTTAATAAGTTCACAATGTCCTCTACAACTTTCATGAACAATCCAAAATCAAATTCTATTTCTAAACCAGTCAATTAATTCATTTAATGTCACTGTCCCTGAAATCCTTCAATTTGGGCAGTAACCTTACAAGAAGCATAACTTCCAGTATACAAGTCAATAAATTCAGAACTTTATATCCCTGAAAAGATAACATCTCAAACTTCAATTTTCATGAAGCACCCAACATCAATTCGATCTCTAACAATTTCAAAACTGTTATGGAAGTTTCTGTTATGATCATCCACTCATAACCTAATGTAGGGTCAATCTTTGAAAATCATAACTCCCAATTCTGACTTCTAAAATTACAAACCATATGTCATTTTCAAGGTAATCTCTTCCTCTACAACTTTTCAGAAGCTCACTCACACCAATTCAGTCCACATAAAATGTTAAAATTGCCTCAAATCAGTAAACTCACAAAATCACACTTAAACTAGGTTTCATCCAAAATGCTCAAAACCAGTCATTAGTAATCAATTCATATCTCCCAATATATAATTCCAAAAATAGAAAGATCGGTAGCAATGCAAAGATAATCAAATATGTTACAACTTCCATGAAGACCATTCTCCCTAATTCCATCTCAATTAATTCATAAAAATCAACAAAACTCAGATGTCATGGTTGCGGTTACTGTTCACAGGCAATGGAACAGTAAATTTCCATGCAAAATTTCACCCCTCTATCATTGAAATTCAATAACACCTATTTCACACTAAATTGAAGCCAACATCCCAAAGTTTCAATGGCCACTAACCTTACCTCATTTTCATTTCTACACATTAAGTTATGAATAAAACAGTAACATCACTTATAATTCCAATTTTCCAGATTTAAGGTTAACCTTAGTTCACCCACTTCTAATTCCTTTTTCACATCACTAGACATCAAAATAAATACAAATAAAATATTAATCCAGTCACAAATATATTAGGGTTAATACTGAAAATTGGCAGCCTTAAATTCCTCAATTCAATTACTCAAACAATTATCTATATTCACTTGAAAATCAAGTTAACAACACATCTTTCAAGCTAGCTTCCTCAAATCATAACTCAACAATTCAAACTATCTTTTCCATAACATTTAATCATCATCACTCATAATTAATAAACAATAACCCCCTTTAAATGCACCCACTAATCATGATTTATGAACTACATAATCAAAACATCATTAAAAACAAACTTAAAACCTTACCTATTAGAGCCTCCAACTCCTCTCTTCTTTTCAACTCTTTGCCTTAACTATGCCTTCTAACCATTTCTTCTACCCTCCAACAAGAACTCATCATGATGGTAAAACAATAAACATAAAGTAGTTTGGAGGAAGGTGGAGAAAGAAGCAAAATCAATGATAATGGAGAATGGAGAAGGAGAAAATCGATGGAGGAGGGAAGGGCTTCATGCTAGTTTGGATATGCCTCCAAAATACCATTAAAAACACCTTTTTTAAGTCTTTCTTTAGTCACAAACGATAAGGCCTAGCAAGAAACATTAAATGAAGGCTTTTGGTGTCAAATTGTGATTGGTCAAAGCTTTTAAAGAAAAGTCAACTTATTCATTCTTTAATCCAGATCAAAGACTAACCCCAATCAACTCAAATGACCCTAATTGTACTCTCACAATAATATACTCAATAATACTGATGCCATTGGGTAGCAACTTTATCGAGAACGAAGCAATGGTTAAGCCAATTGGCGATTTATCCGGTCCGAGAATTTCCCCGAATTATTTTTCTGAGAATTAATGAAATTCCCTAAAATTATAAAACAGGTAACAGTGCATTCCAAATAATTTTTCAATCACGAAAATCACCCTTTTCTACTCCAAAACAAGTTTAGGCCAGTTACCGGCGATTTTGCCGGTCCGGGAATTTTCTCCGGAAAATTCCAGAAAAATTCCTATAAATCCCAAAAAATGTAAAACGCTCAATGGCGCTTTCGAATATTTTTTCAAATCCCATAACCACGTTTATCACAATAAAATACCGTTAGGCCCAATTACCGGGAATGTCATGAATGCATTTACCGTAATTCCATGTACACAATTGATACTGTGTATCAATCCTATTATGCACGAACAGTAATAATTATTTCTTATCAATCCCCTCCTATGCCAATTTTACTATTTTACCCTTCCAGGAGGGGGTGGGATGTTACATTATTTCGACGGGGCATCAATTCTTCTAGTGGGGTGGTTTGTTAGACCCTAAGTTGGATTGCGGATCGTCTGCGAGTGTTGGCGGGCCTTGGCCAATACTTGGCACTTAAGTTGGCACGAGGAAAGCGTGTTGGCGAGGAATAAGGCAAAGTCTTTCAAGTTGGCGCAAGGTGTATGAGACTGCGAGGATCTTGCGAAAGCATGCGAGCCTGATGAGACGCTTAAATACTTAACTTCGGTGAAGGCACTCAAGGTATGTAAATGGGCGAGGTTTTATATACTAACTCGGATTGTGACTTGTGACTTAGTCATGGAGCGATGAGACTGCACCATAAGTAAGGTCGACATGCAAGATGAACTTGTCTATGGACGTGCATTGATGGACCTATGTGCGGATAGGCTGTGTTGAAAACACTAAGGCGAATATGGGCGAGTGGGATCAGACTTGGTGCGAATTTTGGTAGAGCATCAGACCTTGTGGAGATTGACTCGACCCAGGCTAAGACCTTGCGGACTAAGGACTTAGCTATGCTTGGATGGATGGACCACGAATAGCGGACTTGTTGTGGGAACATTGGGTCAGACCAGTGTGCTAGTGGGCTTCAGCAAGATCATATTGCATTATCAGCGGATAGAGATCGCAGGGAGATCTTGGATGATGTGGCAATGACTATGAGTTAGAGTTGCAGTGAAACTCAACATCTGAAGATAGTGGAGATCTTCGTGGATAAGGATGTTAATATTCTAGATAGTGTTCTAGATAAATGTAAACTCTATCTTATGTTATCTTATTAGATCTTATCTTATCAGTTAGAATCCTATTTGGATGGGGGTGTCATCCAATTGGTTTATGTTATCTTATCTAATAGGATAGACGTGATCTTGGGTAGTACAGATTTAGTGGGAATCAGTGACTCAAGCTTAGGTGCTATATATAGCTCATTCGAGCTTTGCTTTTCTCATTGAGTGATATTCGGAGATCAATCGGAGAGAGTATTCTTTGTATTCTTTGAGGAAAGTAATATAAAGTTGGTCTTTGACCGTATCTCTGTGTGTTCTTTTGTTGCCTATATTCTTTATTGCTTCCGCGTTGTTTCTTCGAGTGTGTGCGAGGTAAACACTTCGAGGGTTGGGGAAAGGCTGAGTCTTACTTTAACGGATCTAAGTGAGACTGTCGTACAAAAGGTGTGAGCGAGAAACTTTGGGTGAAAGTTTGAGTTCCTAAAATACCTTTGTAACACCTGGTATGAAGAAGCAGGTAGCTGAGTATGTATCCAGATGTATGACGTGCCAGCAGGTTAAGGTTGAGCACCAAGATCCAGTGGCGAAGCTTCATTCGTTGCCTATTCCCGAGTGGAAATGGGAACGAATTACTATGGATTTCATTGTGGGATTGCCCAAGACTCCGAGATAGTATGATGCTATCTGGGTTATCGTGGACCGGTTAACTAAATCGGCCCATTTCTTGCCAGTAAGGGAGAACAATACCATGGATCAGTTGGCCCAGAAGTATGTGGTGGAGATAGTGAGACTGCACGGGGTTCCAGTGTCGATAGTGTCAGATAGGGATCCCAGATTTACTTGAGATTACGACGAGTTTGCGATGCGCTATAGGTACTAAGCTGAATTTTAATACAGCATTTCATCCTCAGATAGATGGACAGAGTGAGAGGATGATTAAGATTGTTGATGATATGCTTCGGGCTTGTGTATTGGAGTTTAGAGGAGCATGGGATCAGTATATTGCCCTGATTGAGTTTGCATACAACAACCATTATCACAGCAGCATCGGGATGGCACCATATGAGGCCCTATATAGGCGACAATGTAGATCGCCGTTGTATTGGGATGAAGAGGGTATCAGGATGATTGAGGGTCCAGAGCTGATTCAAGACACACTGGATAAGGTGAAACTGATTCGAAGCCGAATTAAAGCGGCTCAAGACAGAAAGAAGAGTTATGTAGATCAGCATAGGAGGGAGATTGAGTATAATGTGGGAGACAGAGTCTTCTTACGGGTGTCACCGTGGCGTGGTGTACTGAGATTTGGGAAAAATGGTAAGTTAAGCCCTAGGTACATTGGTCCATATGAGATCACTGAGAGGATAGGACCTTTGGCCTACCGGTTAGCTTTACCGATCGAGATGTCTCAGTTACATGACATCTTCCATGTGAGTATGCTCCGCGAATATCGGTCAGATCCAACACATGTGATACCAGTTCAGGAGATTGAGATGTCTAGTAATCTGAGTTATGTTGAGGAGCCGATCCAGATTGTCAGGTCTCAGGTGAAACAGTTGAGGCATAAGAGTATTCCACTGGTGAAAGTGATCTGGAGAAATCATTCAACTGAGGAGGCCACTTGGGAGACCGAGGAGCATATGAGGAGACAGTATCCTCATCTATTTGATCAACCAGGTACGAATTTCGCGGACGAAATTCTTTTATTAGGAGGGAGAAATTGTAACATCACACCCTCAACGGGAAGGATAGAATGGCAATTTGGCATAGGATGAGATGGATTGGGATTTAATAGGACTGTTCATGCATACTAGTATTGATACACAGTGAATTTTGTGCACATGAAATTACTGTACATGCATACATGACATTCCCGGTTTTCGTGCCTAATGAAATTTTAGTGTGATTCACGTGGTTCTTGGGTTTGAAAAATTATTCTGAGTGCGTCATTGAGTGTTTTATATTTTAAGGGATTTTCAGAAATTTTTCTGAGAAAATTTTCGGATCGAAAAAATCGCCAAGTGGCGAACCTATTCGATTTTCATCACGAAATTTCTATCCAATAACACTTGCATTATTGGGTATATTATTTTGGGATTTAAATTGGGGCCATTGGAGTTGATTTGGGTTAAAAAATTTTTGTTAGGCTTAATTAATTAAAGTTTATTAGTTAAATTACTTTGACTTTTCTTCTCTTAGTTGGACAAATCCTATCTTGCTACCATTTCCCTTCATTTAATGCCTACTTATTACTTGTCTTGGTTTTGCCTATTGCTCCCTCGGTTATTGTCTTAAGAAAAGAAGGAAAAGAACTCTTTAGTTACTTAAACTCATCTCATCCTAAAACCTACTCTTATTCTCCATCTCCATCGAAATTTCCTTTTTTTTCTTAGCTCTCTTGCTCTTCTTTTCTTCCTCCTTAAGTGTTCAAGTTGATGATGTTGTGCATGTTTATGAGAAGTGAAGAAGTAAAGTAATTGGAGAAGAGTTAGAGTATTCATTTGGAAAATCTTGAATTAGGTAAGTTGTGTTGTTAAGCTTTAATTATGATTTGATTTATGAATTTAATGACTTGGTGGTTAGAAGCATGCAATGGGAATTATGGGGCATTTATTGTGATTATTGATGCATTAATTTGATGAGAATTATAGGTGTAATTGTTGGGTATAAGGTTATGTTATGTATGGCTTGATGAAGTAGTAGGATTGAATGAATGTTTAGCTTATATTTGGATTGAATATTGGTGACTAATCTTGCATATAAATTAAGACTTTAATGCTGCCAAATTGTGACTATTAGCCTTAGTGAATGTATGAATGTTGTAGGGACTGATTTTGTGTTCATTTGAATGCTTAGTGATGTGTTATTGGCATTGGAAATGATAGAAGCTAAGTTTGGTACCAAAGCTGGAAATTTTGGTTTTAACCGATTACACTGTTTTGAGCATAACTCATTGTGTAGGTATGCAAATGAGGTTAGGTTTGTGCCAAATTAAACTTTGGTTTGTTGGTTACATTTTTGTGTGAAATAGGTGTTGTCTAATTTTAGTCTTAAGAGGGTGAATTTTAGCATGGAAAGTTACTGCTGATGGCTGGAATGAACAGTAACCGAACCACATAACCTAGAGTTTTGATGATTTTTCTAAATTAATTGAGAAGGAATTAGGGAAAATGTTCTTCATTAAAGTTGAAGCATATTAAGTTAGCTTTCCATTCCCACTGATTTTGCTATTTTTCTATCTGTATATTGGAAGATATGCACTGTGGAATATTGACTGATATTATGCATTTTGTGGAAACCTAGACTAAGTGTGGATTTGGTGCACATTCTGATTAGTAGCAATTTTAGCAATTTCTCTTAATTGAATTGGCTTAAGTGATCTTCTGAAGAGTTTTAGAGGAAACATTTATCTTGAAAATGGTATATAGCATGTAATGTTTGGAGATCAGATTTGGGAGTTATGAGTTTTCAAAACCTGAACCTGCATAAAGGTGTTAATCTTCTTTGCTCATGGCGTAAACTTGCATAACAGCTTTGAAATTGTTAGAGATCGAATTGGATTTTGAGTTTTGCATGAAAATTGAAGTATGAGATCTTATCTTTTTAGGGATATAAGGTAGTGATTTTATTGACATTGGTTCTAGAAGATATACTTGGTTTGAAATTTCTTTGTTGATTGGAAAATTTCAGAGGCGATGCTTTGGTGAATTTTTTTTGACCTAGTTAGCAAGTGACTTGGATTTTAGGTTGTTCATGAAAGTTGTAGATAACATTGTGATCTTTCTGAGAATATTTATTGTGCAATTTTTGACTGAAGAGAATGAAAATTACTGAATTTACAAATACTGTTCTATTTTAAGGGGTAGTGCATGGGCAGAAGTTTCAATTGGATTTTTGATACCCTTCGGGGTAAAATTGCTTGTTGGGATCTGCATGAAACTTGTAGAGTTTTTCATGATCTTTCCAACAAAATATAGTTTATAATTTTCTAACATGTGTAGAAAGAGATATGACAGATTGAATTTCGATTGAAAAATAGGAAAAAGATAAGGAAATAAGGGCAATATATATATTACTTGTTTTATTTGAATTTTGGTTTTTTTCGTGAATAACTTTTTCGTCCGACATCCGATTGACCTGATTCTTGAGGCATCGGATTCATAGAATATGTAATTTCATTTTCTGATAGATTGGGAGTTTTTAGAAGGGAAATTGACGTGGGTCCGGGTAACGAAGTCTTTAGCCACTGTTTTAATTAATTGGGGACCTATAGAGATCCGAATTGCGTTCCGTCAGCGCCATTAGGTTTCTAATTTTTAGAAGGATTTTTCTAATAAAAAAATGGGATTAGGGCCAGGAATATCATGAACATGCATTTTTACCTACATGTGCATCATTACTAGTTCGGATGGGATAAGTAGTGACTATTATCTTTTTTGATTCTTATAGAGGCCCAATTGGAGCGTCGTTTGACCGACATTGCAGAGACTTCCTGGCATTAGCTCGGAAGTAATAGGTGAGTAACCTAGGTAGTTATCTCAATCTATGTGTTTAATGTGATTTGTTTACCCTTACTGGGATTACGTGGATTACTTGTGAAGTCAATAGTATTTACTTGTGAGATACGGATTGTTAATTGACTGTGAATTATTAACTGTTTATGGGATGTGTAATTAGGCATATGCATTCATCCACGTAAGCATAAATCGATAAAAATAATTGTGAACCGAAGTCGCCATCGATATCAAAACGAGCCTATAGCTCGAAGGAGGTAATCCTCCCTGACGCGGCGTCTATCGATCACCGACACTATTTAAGCGCCGTCACAACACAACAAACAAACTAAAAAGAGTCACATGTGCATTGCATACTGAAATGCTTATCTGAAATAATTTTTACTCTACATGACGGGACTATATGACTATCAGGCTTCAGACATCGCGATCGTGATAATCGGTACTCGTGGATCGTAAGATTGATTTGTGACTTTGTTTATCATTATCATTGTGACTTTGTAACATGTTTGTGTGATGCATGAATGGGAGAACCATCGATGATGGTTCCTCATTGAGTTCGCAAACTCATCCAAAATTGCAATCTATTTTTCGTGATTAAGCGTAGATCGATAGCTCCCTCGACCGTAGAGCCTTGTACATCGGATTGGCGAGAGAGGCTATGGCTCAAAGGCTCGGTCACCGGGCTTTTTTTGGAGACTTGTAGTACAACCGTTATTTGTGCCTTCATCAGATGGTACTTAGTGTAAAGTGTGTTGGAACATGTATGTAATGAAAATATCGATGGTTTGTAGATTATCGAAGTTTGATGAAATGAAATGAAATACGCTTGATTTTTAAAAGTTACCAATTTCTTATTACTGCTTTTATTATCAGGATGCCATGGGGAGTTAGTGGTGGTTGTCATTAGTGGTCTCTTATCGTAGATATGTACCGGAATGACCTACTGAGCGTTCGGTGGGTACTATATGGTAAGGGGTGCTACATTAGGTGGTATCAGAGCATAGTTTGGCATCTTTTGGGAATAGTCAAATATGTAGGTTTGAATGTGACAGAACTGCAGAAACTGATCAGACTTCTTGTTTTATTCTAGGTCTTCTGTCCTAGGAGATTAGGTTGAGCAACCAGCTGACCAAGGATCAGTCGGAGCCAGTAGAGAGTCTTCTATGCCTCGATCTGAGGAGCTACCTCCTAGAGTTCCCGTGAGATGGGAGAGGAGATATGATTTGCTTCGTAAGCAGGGGGCTATAGATTTCTATGGCAGTACAGACCCCACTGAGGTTGAGAAATGGCTAGAGAGGACTGAGAGAGTCCTCGACCAGATGGATTGCGAACCTGATGAGAGGTTCGATTATGCGGTGTCACTTCTGCAGGGCCCAGCATACAAGTGGTGGAAGACTGTGTCAGGCAGTACCACCAGGCCTTGCTTATTGTCATGGGCTAATTTTCTAAGGGCCTTCAGGGACAACTTGTTAGAATAGTGCCCTAAAGACAATCGCCTTTAACGCATTTTGTACAAATTTGTGTACAGCTTTTATGAATAAATAAAGAAAGACATATTTCATTAATTTGTTGTTCATTATTTATGAACCGATATAGATCTCGTAATCAAATTAATGAAGTCTATGATATATGACATAGCATGAAGGAAATTATGATGTGATCATACTATCGAGATTCCTATCATGTGCAATTATGTCAAGATCTAAATTATCCCTAGTTATAGGATTACCGAGACCGACATCAGAATCCTGGAAAGACTAGCACATCTCAAGCTCCTTGATTTGATCAAGCAAAGGATCTCGTAAACCGTATATATGAGATATTTAGGGTTGAGATGTGGATGCTTACTAGAGATAGTAAGTACATTGGATGACTGCTATGAGATCATCACATGGATGTCCTATTCTAATGTCAGTGATAATCTCATCATAGCAATGGTGCAAGTATCCTTAGACTTGAGGTACTCAAGGATATCTTAGATATTGATTCTTTGCTTTGACTCCATTCCTTGTCGCCTTCTGAGGTCGCCATAGGGTGGTGCTTGGGTACAGCTTGAGGTATTCAAGGTAATTGAGTAGCCAATAGAGGATTCACCACTCGTGATAGCGTAAGATGATACCATGGCCTCTCGTCGGGGTCATTACTTGAAATCTCGATCGAGTACATATGTCATGAAGAGTGTCTTCATTGACATATTTAGTATTAAGTAATGAGTCCCGTGACAAGAACTGAAATCACTGGACTAGATTTGACATAGTTAGTCTAGTGAGAGTTGACACATTGCCCATACTCATAACCAAGTGGGGTATAGCATGGTGAAAGGACTAATTGTAACAGTAATTGTCTATGGAAAGGTTCGTGATATGGTCCATGATGAATATATATTTATTCACAAACCAATTACTTTCCGGTCAATTGGGGTCATGATGTGTTGCTAGATACCGCCATGACTTGCTTAGATTAAGTGTTGATCTAAGTGGCCAACATAACCGGAACCTAATGGGTCACACGCATAAGAGTGTCTCGGAGAACTCAGAAAATAGTTTTGGACTGAGTTCCAATATATGGAGAGCAATCGAATTAAATGGATCCCGATGAAATCGAGATATGTCCCGATGAGATCGCGACATCGATATTGCTGAAAAACGCTTCCGGGTTTTTCCCATACCGGGACCCGGTAGGGCCTAGGGCCGACCAATTCAGTGTTGGACCACTTCAAGATTTATTTATATATATATATAATTAATTAATTAAAGAATTAATTAATTAATATATATATATGGTGTATCACGTGGAGGAACGAGGAGAAGACATCATTTTGCCTTTTTATATATATATATATATATATATAAAGGATTAGGTGGATGGATGACTCACCATTAGCATTTATTATGTCTTGAAAGTGTTAAAAGACATATGAAGAGTGAGTTAGAAGTTAGATGATCGTGGATTGAAAAAAAAGAAGTAAGGTTTTTGAGAAAAACCAAAGCCTTCATCTTCTCCATCGATTCTTCATCTTCTCCTCCAAGTTTTTCATCTTCCTCCATCATTGAATCAAGCTCTCCATAGAACAAAGGTAAGATCTAGCGCCTTTAATTTGTTCTAGCTATTCCCGGGTCAAAGGGTTTGTCCTGTTAGGTTTTCTCGATTCTGCGTGGATACTGCTTAGAGACGGTCTCCTTTGGTCGCTTTTGGTTTGATTTTGTTATATAGTCACATGGATCCTGGCTTTCAGGAAGGTTCCGGAATAAAATTTTTTTGTTTTCCGCACCATGAGCATGTGATGCTCACACCGAGATTTTCCTACACAACTATATGCCCAAGGTCTATCTTGACATGAAGATGCAGGAGTTTCTGGAACTGAAGCAGGGTCGGATGTCGGTGGTAGAATATGAGGTGAATTCAATGAGCTGATGGATTATGTCACTGTGATGATCCCGACTGAGGCTGATAAGTGCCGGAGGTTCGAGAATGACCTCAATACTGAGATCCGTACTCAGTTGGCCCGATCGGACATGGGCACATTCATTGAGCCGAGGGTCACGCCTTAGTGAGAGTGGAGTAGCTGATGAGGCAGAGACAGGCTGAGATAGGGTCCCAGGGTAAGAGGCTAAGTGACAGTCAGGGCAGCTATGACAGGAGCTTCAGTAAGCGCCAGAGCGGGACTTTTAGGTCTTCGGGAGGATCGAGACAGTCTGGGTATGGGCAGAGAGGGAGATTTGTATAGACTGGTAGTGGCAGTGGCAGTGGCAGAGGTTTTGGGCAGATTCCTCCGATTTGCATACATTGTGAGAGGAGACACAGTGGGGAGTGTCGGTGGTTGACTGGAGCCTTCCTGAGATGTGGCTCAATGGAGCACCAGGTTAGGGATTGCCCAGCAACATTGGGAGCGCAGTCTGCTGGTAGTGGATGAGCTGGGAGTTCTTCTACGGTGCAGCAGAGTAGGGTTGGTGGATCCGGACAGAGAGGCCGAGGTAGAGGCCGTGGCAGGTGAGGGTCTTTTGTGGGACCGAGGGACTGGGTAGCCGATCAGCCCCTGTGCCAGATCTATGCCATGACCAGCAGGAGGCCCAGGATTCCCCAGAGGTGGTAGCAGGTGCGCTTCTAATTTATGGTTTTGAAGCATTTGCACTGCTAGATCCAGGATCCACACATTCTTTTATCGCACCGCATTTGGCATGTAGGTGCATGGGGATGAGAGAGATTACAAGATGGGCTGAGGTTAGTACACCTCTAGGTAGCACTATCGCTTTAGGAGAGGTCTGCAAGGGTGCCTGATTGTGATTGATCGAGCAGAGTTGAGGCGCACTGATAGTGTTACCGCTGAGAGATCGATGTGATTTTGAGGATGGATCGCTTATCGCATATAGGGCTATCATGGACCTGCTACACCAAGGAGGTTGTCTTAGAGTCTCCCATCGACTGAGCGGTGTTCAAAGGAGTTAGTCGGCGGTGCTGGCCGTATGATTTCTTTTCTGAGTGCATTGAGGTTGATGCAGGGGGGATGTGAGGCCTATCTGGCTCATGTGATTGATGTGAGAGGTGAGCAGAGACTGCAGGATATTCCCGTGGTTCGGGAGTTTCCAGATGTGTTACCGGATTTACCGCCGGATCGGGAAACATAGTTCACCATTGATGTGGTTCCAGGTACTGCTCCTATATCTATTCCTCCATATAGGATGGCACCTGTGGAACTGAAGGAGCTTAAGGCTCAGCTGCAGGAGTTACTAGAGAAAGGTTTTATCAGGCCCAGTGTCTCACCGTGGGGAGCTCCAGTGTTATTTGTGAAGAAAAAGGATGGGACTTTGAGACTGTGCATTGATTACGAGTGCAAATGAATCGGGTGACGGTGAAGAATAAGTATCCACTGCCTAGGATTGATGATCTATTTGATCAATTACAGGGAGCTCAGGTATTCACCAAGTTGGATTTGAGATCAGGGTACTATCAGCTGAAGATAGCAGAGGCTGATGTGCCTAAGAGTGCTTTCAGGAGCGGTATGGGCATTTGAGTTCCTAGTGATGCCGTTTGGGTTGACTAATGCCCCAAATTTTCATGGCCTTAATGAATAAGGTATTTCAGCCCTACCTGGATCAGTTCGTAATTGTATTCATTGATGGCATTTTGGTGTATTCGAGGAACAAACAAGAGCATAGTGAGCACTTGCGGATTGTATTACAGACTATGAGGGAGAGACAGTTGTATGCCAAATTCAGTAAGTGTGAATTTTGGTTGGATCAGGTGATCTTTTTGGGGCACATAGTGACTGGAGAGGGTATACAGGTGGATCCGAGTAAGATTGATGCATTATTGCAGTGGGAAGCTCCACGAAATGTGGCAGAGATGCGGAGTTTCCTCAGATTAGCAGGTTATTACCGGAGGTTTGTCGAGGGGTTCTCACTGATCTCAGCCCCTTTGACAAAACTTTTGAGGAAAAATGTACCTTTTAGATGGACTGGGGAGTGCCAGAAGAGTTTTGAGGAGCTGAAACATCGGTTGACTACTACACCGGTGTTAGCTATTCCATCTGGGACAGGAGGATTTGAGGTATACAGTGATAAATCGCATCAGGGATTGGGGTGTATTCTGATGCAGCATGGTAGAGTGATTGCATATGCCTCGAGACAGTGAGGTCTCATGAGGTAAATTATCCAAAGGTATGATTTGGAGTTTTTGCGCTTGTATTTGCTCAAGATTTGGAGACATTATCGTATGGTGAGACATTCCGATTTTCACGATCATAAGAGTTCGAGGTATTTATCGAGCGCAGAGAGTTGAATTTGAGACAGAGGAGATGGCTTGAGCCGTTGAAGGACTGTGGATCGATTTATCGAGTATCACCCTAGGAAGGCCAATGTAGTGACAGATGCTCGAGTAGGAAGTCTCATACTAGTGCAACTCGATTCGAGCAATGGGGTTATCGAATTTGATTCATTGAGAGCCTTGAATGTACAGCTTGAATCTGGAGCGGGATGGAGTCTTATTGGCTACTTTGAAACCGAGACCGATGCTACCGGGCAGATCGGGAGAGTTCAGGACAAGGATCCTGCTATGGGAAGACTGATTGAGAAAGTAAAGGCTGATTCGAGTTCTGAGTTTGAATTGAGAGATGAGACTTTGTGGTTGAGACAGAGGCTCTGTGTGCCTGATGTGGAAGACTTGAGGCGAGAGATATTGGAGGAGGCTCATATGGCCGCCTATGCTATGCATCCTGGTACTACCAAGATGTATAACACTATCAAGCAACATTTTTGGTGGCCTGGTATGAAGAAGCAGGTAGCTTGAGTATGTATCCAGATGTATGACGTGCCAGCAGGTTAAGGCTGAGCACCAAGCTCCAGTGGGGAAGCTTCATTCGTTGCCTATTTTCGAGTGGAAATGGGAACGAATTACTATGGATTTCATTATGGGATTGCCCAAGACTCCGAGGCAGCATGATGTTATCTGGGTTATCGTGGACTGGTTAACTAAATCGGCCCATTTCTTGCCAGTAAGGGAGAACAATACCATGGATCAGTTGGCCCAGAAGTATGTGGTGAAGATAGTGAGACTGCACGGGATTCCAGTGTCGATAGTGTCAGATAGGGATCCCAGATTTACTTCGAGATTCTGGCAGAGTTTGCAGTCTGCTATGGGTACTAAGCTAAATTTTAGTACAGCATTTCATCCTCAGATAGATGGACAGAGTGAGAGGATGATTAAGACTGTTGAGGATATGCTTCGGGCTTGTGTATTGGAGTTTAGAGGAGTATGGGATCAGTATATTGCCCTGATTGAGTTTGCAAACAACAACCATTATCACAAAGAAAGATCGGATGGCACCATATGAGGCCCTCTATAGGCGACAGTGTAGATCGTCGTTGTATTGGGATGAAGAGGGTATCAGGATGATTGAGGGTCCAGAGCTGATTCAAGACACAGTGGATAAGGTGAAACTGATTCGAAGTCAATTAAAGCATTTCAAGATGAGCATGTAAGAGTTATGTGGATCAAAGATAGAGGGACATTGAATATAATGTGGGAGACAGAGTCTTCTTACGGGTGTGACCGTGGCGTGGTACCGAGATTTGGGAAAAAGGGTAAGTTAAGCCCTAGGTATATTGGTCCATATGAGATCACTGAGAGGGTAGGACCTTTGGCCTACTGGTTAGCTTTACCGACCAAGATATCTCAGTTACATGACGTCTTCCATGTGAGTATGCTCCGCGGATATCGGTCAGATCCGACACATGTGATACCGGTTCAGGAGATTGAGGTGTTTAGTAATCTGAGTTATGTTGAGGAGACGATCCAGATTGTCGGGTCTCAGGTGAAACAGTTGAGGCATAAGAGTATTCCACTGGTGAAAGTGATCTGGAGAAGTCATTTGACTGAGGAGGCCACTTGGGAGACCGAGGAGCATATGAGGAGACAGTATCCTCATCTATTCAATCAACCAGGTACGAATTTCGCGGACGAAATTCTTTTATTAGGAGGGGAGAATTGTAACATCCCACCCTCAACGGGAAGGATAGAATGATAATTTGGCATAGGATGAGATGGATTGGGATTTAATAGGATTGTTCATGCATAGGACTGTTTATGCATACTAGTATTGATACACGGTGAATTTTGTGCACATGAAATTACTGTACATGCATACATGACATTCCCGGTTTTCGTTCCTCATGAAATTTTAGTGTGATTCACGCGGTTCTTGGTTTTGAAAAATTATTCTTAGTGCGCCATTGAGTGTTTTATATTTTAAGGGATTTTCAAAATTTTCTGAATTTTTGGAGAAAATTCGGATCAAAAAATCGCCAAGTGGCGAACCTACGATTTTCTAGAATTAAAATTTCTATCCAATGGCACTGCATTATTGGGTATATTATTTTGGGATTTAAATTGGGGCCATTGAGTTGATTTGGGTTAATTTTTTATTAGGCTTAATTGATTAAAGTTTATTAGTTAAATTACTTTGACTTTTCTTCTCCTTGTTGGACAAATCCTATCTTGCCACCATTTCCCTTCATTTAATGCCTACTTATTACTTGTCTTGGTTTTGCCTATTGCTCCCTCGGTTATTGTCTTAAGAAAAGAAGGAAAAGAACTCTTTAGTTGCTTAAAACTCATCTCATCCGAAAACCTACTCTTATTCTCCATCTCCATCGAAATTTCTTTTTTTTTCCTAACTCTCTTGCTCTTCTTTTCTTCCTCCTTAAGTGTTCAAGTTGATAATGTTGTGCATGTTTATGAGAAGTGAAGAAGTAAAGTAATTGGAGAAGAGTTAGAGTATTCATTTGGAAAAGCTTGAATTAGGTAAGTTGTGTTGTTAAGCTTTAATTATGATTTGATTTATGAATTTAATGACTTGGTGGTTAGAAGCATGTAATGGGAATTATGGGGCATTTATTGTGATTATTGATGCATTAATTTGATGAGAATTATAGGTGGAATTGTTGGGTATAAGGGTATGTTATGTATGGCTTGATGAAGTAGTAGGATTGAATGAATGTTTAGCTTATATTTGGATTGAATATTGGTGACTAATCTTGCATATAAATTAAGACTTTAATGCTGCCAAATTGTAACTATTAGCCCTATTGAATTTATGAATGTTGTACGGACTGATTTTGTGTTCATTTGAATGCTTAGTGATGTGTTATTGGCATTGGAAATGATAGAAGCTAAGTTTGGTACCAAAGCTGGAAATTTTGGTTTTAACCGATTACACTGTTTTAAGCATAACTCATTGTGTAGGTATGCAAATGAGGTTAGGTTTGTGCCAAATTAAACTTTGGTTTGTTGGTTACATTTTTGTGTGAAATAGGTGTTGTCTAATTTTAGTCTTAAGAGGGTGAATTTTAGCATGGAAAGTTAATGCTGATGGCTGGAATGAACAGTAACCGCACCGCATAATCTAGAGTTTTGAAGATTTTTCTAAATTAATTGAGAAGGAATTAGGGAAAATGGTCTTCATAAAAGTTGAAGCATATTAAGTTAGCTTTTCATTCCCACTGATGTTTCTATTTTCTATCTGTATATTGAGAGATATGCACTGTGGAATATTGACTGATATTATGCATTTTGTGGAAACCTAGACTAAGTGTGGATTTGGTGCACATTCTGATTATTAGCAATTTTAGCAATTTATGTGAATTGAATTGGCTTAAGTGATCTTCTGAAGAGTTGTAGAGGAAACATTTATCTTGAAAATGGTATATAGCATGTAATTTTTGGAGATCATATTTGGGAGTTATGAGTTTTCAAAACCTGAACCTGCATAAAGGTGTTAACTGCTGATCATGGCAGAAACTTGCATAACAGTTTTGAAATTGTTAGAGATCGAATTGGATTTTGAGTTCTTTATGAAAATTGAATTATGAGACCTTATCTTTTCAAGGATATAAGGTAGTGATTTTATTGACATTGGTGCTAGGAGATATACTGATTTGAAATTTACTGTTCAAATTGGAAAATTTCAGTAGGCAGATGCTTTGGTGAATTTTTTTTTACCGAGTTAGCAAGTGACTTGGATTTTAGGTTGTTCATGAAAGTTGTAGATGACATTGTGATCTTTCTGAGAATATTTATTGTGCAATTTTTGACTGAAGAGAATGAAAGTTACTGAATTTATAAATATTGTTCTGTTTTAAGGGGTAGTGCATGGGCAGAAGCTTCAATTGGATTTTTGATACTTTTCGGGGTAAAATTGCTTGTTGGGGTCTTCATGAAACTTGTAGAGTTTTTCATGATCTTTCCAACAAGGTATAGTTTATAATTTTCTGAAATGTGTAGAAAGAGATATGACAGATTAAATTTTGGTTAGAAAACAGGAAAAAGAGAAGGAAATAAGAGCAATATATATATTACTTGTTTTATTTGAATTTTGGTTTCTTTCGTGAATAACTTTTTCGTCCGACATCCGATTGACCTGATTCTTGAGGCATCGGATTTATAGAATATGTAATTTCATTTTTTGAGAGATTGGGAATTTTTAGACGGAAAATTGACGTGGGTCCGGATAACGGAGTCTTTAGCCACTGTTTTAATTAATTGGGGACTTATAGAGATCCGAATTGCGTTCCGTCAGTGCCATTAGATTTCTAATTTTTAGACGGATTTTTCTAATAAAAAAGTGGGATTAGGGCCGGGAATATCATGAACATGCATTTTTACCTACATGTGCATCATTACTAGTTCGGATGGGATAAGTAGTGACTATTATCTTTTTTGATTCTTATAGAGGCCCAATTGGAGCGTCGTTTGACCGACATCGCAGAGACTTCCCGGTATTAGCTCGGAAGTAATAGGTGAGTAACCTAGGTGGTTATCTCAATCTATGTGTTTAAATTGATTTGTTTACCCTTGCTGGGATTACGTGGATTACTTGTGAAGTCAATAGTGATTACTTGCGAGATACTGATTGTTAGACTGTGAATTATTAACTGTTTATGGGATGTGTAATTAGGCATATGCATTCATCCACAGATGCATAAATTGATAAAGAATAATTGTGAATCGAGTCGCCACTGATACTGAAAACGAGCCTATAGCTCGAAAGGAGATAATCCTCCCTAGATGCGTCTACTGATCACTGACATTGTTTAAGCGCTCGGTCATAACACTGAAATAAACTGAAAAAAGAGTCACATGTGCATTGCATACTGAAATGCTTATCTGAAATAGTTTTTACTCTATATGACGGGACTATATGACTATTGTGTCAGACATTATTATCGTGATAATCTTTATCTTGATCTGTAAGATTATTGTGTGGATGTATTATCATTATCATTGTGACTGTGTAACATGCTTGTGTCATACATGAATTGGGAGAACCATCGATGATGGTTCCTCATTGAGTTCGCAAACTCATCCAAAATTGCAATCTATTTTTCAGGATTAAGCGTAGACTGATAGCTTCCTCAGGACTGTAGAGCCTTGTACATCGGATTGGCGAGAGAGGTTATGGCTCAAAGGTCGGTCAGCTGGGCTTTCTTTTGGAGACTTGTAGTAGAACTGTTATTTGTGCCTTACTGTATGGTACTTAGTGTAAAGTGTGTTGGAACTTGTATAGACTGAAAATACTGACAGTTTGTAGATTACTGAGTTTGATGAAATAAAATGAAATACATTTTGGTTTTTAAAAAGTTACCAATTTCTTATTACTGTTTTATTATTGTGATGCCATGGGGAGTTAGTGGTGGTTGTTAGTAGTGGTCTCTTATCGTAGGATATGTACCGGAATGACCTACAAGCGTTCCGGTGGGTACTCTATGGTAAGGGGTGCTACAGGAAAAGTCTCTCGCGAACTGGAGCTAGGAATCTACAATCTTTGTCCTGAAAAATAAATGCAATGTTGGGTGAGTTTGCGAACTCAGCGAGAAACCATCATCGATGGTTCACCCAACTCATGCATAACCAAACAACACACATAATATCACATATTAGCACATTCAGAAATGTCACATACATTATATTTCACAAATATCAGGTGTCTTGCCTTTCATACAATTCACAATTTATCAATCACATATATAATGCACATGTGACACTTTCCATTTTATTACGTTGTTGTGACCGTGCGCCTGATTACGGTGGGCTTGAAGCCTTGATACGTTGAGTCTGTGGCTCTAAAAATTTCGTTGGGCTCGAGGCCCTGATGCGTTGAGCTTAAAGCTCTGAAATACGTTGGCTACTCCGGTCACAACTGTCATTATCTAATCATGCCTTTATGCATGAATGCACAAGTCTCATATCGCACTAAAATCAATTCATCGCCATGAATCACAATTTACACTTCTATAACAAGTCCCAGATATTTCGGACACCTATGGTTCGAAATCAATCAAAAGCAATCACAATTAAACCCTCAATTATCTCCACATGGCATGAGTGCATAAAATTAAACACATAAAGGTTGAGAAACTAACTAGGTTACTCACCTTTGAACTTCTGAGCTATTACCGGGAAGTCTCACCTACGTCGGAAGATCGACGCTCCATTTGAGCCTCTAAAACAATCAGAATATATAATATTACCAATTGCACAATTTCAGTAATCAGTAATGCACATGCAACGAATGAATTATGTACTATATATATTCTTAACATTCCCGGTACTATACTCGAAACTTTCCATTTTAGCTCTTTCTCGCTAAAAGATAGAAATTCCTAGATTCCATAATTCATTTGACTAAGATCCAAACTCTCTAAAGTCACACTCCAATTATAAATCACATTCATTATTCGATTCCCATCCGATTTCAAGAACCCTCGAAAATAATTCAGAAATTCCATTCTTATAAATTCACAATTCTTAGTCTCTAATTTCAATCACTCATTAAACAATTCAATAGGAATAAAACCTCAAAACCATCAATTAAAACACTCAACTTCAATTTCGAAAAATGGGCGTCCTCGCCGCGATGCAAGATCGTCATGCCATGAGATACCTCACCGACGCCACGGCGAATCGCGCTAGACGCGTCATGTACGTACCTTCGCTTCGCCGTCATGATGTGCATCTTCGTCGTCATCGCGGTAGCGAAGAGAGAACGGCTCGTCGCGGCGTGTTCTTCATCACACGTCGCGATATGCAAACCCAGAAAACGCCCGAAACCTAAATTTTCTCAATTCTGCAGTATATAAATCCTTTTAACTTCCTTTAAACACTCTAAAACAACTTAATACCCTCACAACAACTAATCCCTAACCTCAATTCAATCATACAACTATTATTCCTCAATAACCCAAACAAAAGCAAGCAAAATCATCAATATATACATCATCCGAAACCTAACCATCTTTCATTCATCAAATACACTAATCAATCATCAATAACTCTAATTAAATCATAAATCAAACTATATGAAAGCAAGAAGGAAAGAGAACTTACTTGTTTTATCTTCCAATATCTTCACAATCTCCAAACCCTACCAACTCAATCAACAACCACGACAAACACTCAAACCCACTCTTATCATCATCTTCTCCATCTCAAAGCTTAAAGGGTAGATTTATGGTAAAGGAGGAAGCAATTAAGCAAGAGAAATGGAAACAAAGAGCAAAGATGGTGATCCACGAAGAAGAAGAGAAGAAGATAAATTTTCTTCTTTCAAACTCAAGGAAGCAAATGTCGTGGAAGCCAAACTCAAAAGGTATAGGGTTTTAAATCATAGGAATAAGGGCTTGTTTGGCAAGTGACAGGCCACAAGTCCACTTCTAAGGGTCTGAAATCCAATTCTCAATCAAATCTCTCCCAATTTCCAATGGCTCTAAGCAATAATTCCTAAAACCAAAATTCTAAAGTTCCAATGCCATTGGCCATTTAATTTCGGAACCGGAAATCTAATTAATCAGCCTCTAAGTCATTTTTCCGGTCCGGACCCATAACTCTAAAAATTTCAGAAAAATTCCTGTAATTCCTCAAAAATATAAAACACAAGATTATACACTCCAATTCCATATTTCACAACTCAAAAATTCATTTTTCACTCCAATTCACAAATCAAAGCACAACCTATATACAAAATCTCAGAATTTCGATTTCCGCAATTTACCGGGAATAAGTCATACATGTATGTACATGCATATGCTAGTGCAACAATAATCATTTATCTATAAATATAGAAGCAAAAATGCATGTGCAATTTAAAATATGAATGCACTCAATTCTAACCCATCCGAATTACCAATATGCCCAATCACATCGGTAACGGGATATTACAATTCTCCCCTCCTAATAAAATTTTAGTCTCGAAATTTCTTACCTGACTGATCGAACAGATAAGGGTACTACCTCCTCATGTGCTCCTCAGTCTCCCAAGTCGCCTCCTCAGTTGAGTGGTTCTTCCAAATGACTTTCACCAATGGAATCACCCTGCTCCTCAACTGCTTGATCCGAGACCCCACAATCTGAATCGACTCATCTACATAACTCAAATTACTGGCCGCCTCAATCTCCTAAGCCGGAATCACATGAGTCGGGTCTGAACAATATCTTCGGAGCATACTTACATGAAACACGTCATGTAACTGGGACATCTCACTCTGCAATGCCAATCTATAAGCCAAAGGTCCTATCCTCTCGAGGATCTCATAAGGACCAATATACCGAGGGCTTAACTTGCCCCTCCTGTCAAATCTCAAAACTCCCCTCCAAGGTGAAACTCGGAGGAAAACCCTATCTCCTATATCATACTCTATCTCTCTCCGATGCTGATCCACATAACTCTTCTGTCTATCCTGAGTCGTCTTAATGCGACTCCGAATCAGTTTCACCTTATCCACAGTGTCCTAAATCAACTCGAGACCCTCAAGCATCCTCATACCCTCTTCATCCCAATTAAGAGGGGATCTACACTGCCTCCCATACAACACCTCATACGGTGCCATCCCGATACTGCTCTGATACTGATTATTATAAGTAAACTCAATCAGAGCCAAATACTGATCCCAAGCACCTCTAAACTCCAAGACACAAGCTCGCAACATATCCTCAACAGTCTTAATCGCCTCTCACTCGGCCCATTTGTCCGAGGATGAAATGTCAGAATGAAGTTCAACCGAAAGTACCCATAAATGATCGCAAACTCTTCCAAAACTTCGAAGTAAATCTAGGATCCTTGTCTGAGACTATAGACACTGGGACCCCATGCAGTCTCACTATCTCTGCCACATACTTCTGGGCCAACTGATCGAGAGTATTGTTCTCTCTCACTGGCAAAAAGTGAGTTGATTTAGTCAACCGGTCCACTATGACCCAGATCGCAACATGCTGCCTCGGCGTCCTAGGCAACCCCATAATAAAATCCATCGCAATTCGCTCCCATTTTTACTCCGGAATGGGCAACAAATACAGCTTCCCTACTGGAGCCTGGTGCTCACTTTAACTTCGCCGCACGCCGGACATCTAGAACGAACTCGCCACCCTCTTCATGCCAGCCACCGTAAATGCAACTTAAGAGTATTATACATCTTGGTAGTACCAGATGCAAAGATAGCATAAAGCGCCAAATCGCCTCCTCCGAATCTCACGTCTCAAATCATCCACATCTGGAACACAGAGCCTCTGACCCATCCATAATTACTCATCTCTCAACTCAAAATCCAAATCCCGATCAGATCTCGCTCTCTCAATCAGTCTCACCAACACAGGATCCTGGTCCTGAACTCGCCTGATCCTGTCATGCAACATCGCCCTAAGTCTCAAAGTAGCGATCAGAGCTCCATCCAGCCCCAAATCCACTGCACATTCAGAGCTCTCAACTGAATCAAACTAGGCAATTTCCCAATCAACTCGAACAGATCGCTATGAGATCTCTTGCTCAATGCATCAGCCACCACATTGGCTTTCCCTGGATGGTACTCAATCGTGTGGTCATAGTCCTTAAGCAACTCTATCCATCTCCTCTGTTTCAGATTCAGCTCTCTCTGACTCAACAGATACCTCAAACTCTTATGATCAGTGAAAATCTGGAACGTCTCACCGTACAAGTAATGTCTCCAGATTTTCAGAGCGAACACAACTGCAGCTAACTCCAAATCATGCACTAGATAATTCACCTCGTGATACCTCAACTGTCTCGAGGCATACGCTATCACTCTACCACGTTACATCAGAACACATCCCAATCCCTGCTGGAAAGCATCACTAAAGACCTCAAAACCTCCAGTCCCCGATGGCAAAGCTAACATCGGTGCCGTAGTCAACCGATGTTTCAACTCCTCAAAACTCTTCTGACATTCCTCAATTCAACTGAAGGCCACATTTTTCCTCAGAGGTTTTTCAGAGGGGCTAAGATCACAGAAAACCCCTCGACAAACCTCCAGTAATAACCTGCTAATCCGAGGAAACTCCGCATCTCTGACACATTCCTAGGAGCCTCCCAATTCCTCACTACCTCAATCTTGTAAGGATCCACCTGGATACCCTCACCAGACACTATATGGCCAAAAAATACCACCTCATCTAGCCAAAATTCACACTTGCTGAATTTGGCATACAATTGTCTCTCTCTCATGATCTGCAGAACGATCCTCAAATGCTCAGCGTGCTCCTTCCTATTCCTCAAATACACCAGAATATCATCAATGAACACAATCACAAACTGATCCAGGTAAGGCTGAAAAACCTTATTCTTCAAAGCCATGAAAGCTGTCGGGGTATTAGTTAACCCGAACTGTAACATCCCATTACCGGTGTGATGGGTATGTTGGTAATTTGGATCGGGTTAGGATTGAGTACAGGCAAATGTTGCATTGCTCATGCATTATAGTTTCGATAGTCATTGGTAAATGATTATTGATTGTATAAGCATATATATATATGTACATACATGTATGACAAATTCCCGACTTGATTATGTAAATCGAAAATTTGGTTATAATCGTTCAGATGAGGATTGGATTGTGAAAATTGGAAATTGAGTAATAAGTGTATAAATTAGGTCTTGAATATGGAATTGGAGTGAATTTGGATTTAGAGGAATGGAAACAGGAATTTGAGTATAGGAATGGGTATGTTCAAATTTTGTGAATTTATGAGAATTTTTCCGGAATTTTTAGAGTGTTGGATCCGGACCAAAAATTGGCTTAGTGACTGATTAATTTGATTCTGGGTCCGAGATGGATTGACAATTGATACGAAACAATTTGAATTATGATTTTGGGAATTTTTATTTACAGTTATTGCGAAATTGGGAGGAAATTAGAATAAGATTTGGATTGATAGACCCTAAGATTTGGACTTGTGGCAATTAAATTGCCAAACAAGCCCTAGATCCCTTTTGTATATAAAGTGAACTTGTTTGATTTTAGTGATCCACGAAAATCTCTTTACTTTCAAAAGAAATGGAGTTTTGTCGTGGGTGAGATTAATCGATTTGGGTTTCTTAGAGAATATTCAAGGTTTCTAGCTTGAATTAAGTAAGTTTCTATGTGTTTATGATTTAAATCGCTTAGTTTGATCATTGATTTGAGTATGAAATTGTTTAGAAAGTTAGAAAGTTTCGGATGATAGGGTTTTTGTTGATTTTGATTTGGGTTTTGATGAATAATGAGTTTTGATAGATTTGAGGTTAGAAATAAGTTGGGTTTAATATTTAAAACTGATTGAAAGTGTTTAGAATGGATTTGGATGAGTTTAGATCGTAAGATCGAGAATTTCGGGTTTCGGCGTGATTTGGTTCGTTCGCCTTGTGCGAATGAAATTTTGTCACATCGTCATGACGAAAGGCGATGATCACGCCATGAGCGCCTCTCGATACGCCTGACGATCGTATGCGAGAGGAGGGAGTCTCGTCGCGGCGAGGACACTGTTGAAGGCCGAGGGTGATCTTTTTAATTGGAGAAATTTGAGTTCAAATTTGAATTGGTTTTAATTGATGGCAATTTTGAGGATTAATTTCTTATGAGTTTGGCTATTGGATCAATTGAATTTTTGAGATTAGAAATTGCAATTTAGAAGAAATGAAATCAAATGATTATGAGATGATTGTTACAAGTAATGAGTTTGAGGTTTTGATTTTAAATGAATTGGTTCCTTAATGATTAATTGGAATTTGGAGATTTAGAATTTTGAATTGATAGGAATGGAAATTCGAAATTTAATTAGATGATTATCGGGATCGAATGGCAATAAATCGTGAACGTGATTTTAATTGGAATGTGACTTTAGAGTATGGAAATTGGTAAATTGAATTATGGTATCTGAAATTGTTATGAATTAGAGTGAGAGTGATCAAATTGAGAAAATTCGAGAATTGGATCGGGAATGTCATAACATGTATAGTATTTATCGCATTTGTTAAATATGCATTATTGACTATTGAAATTGGTATAATTGGTAATGTGAGATTATTTGACTGTTTTTAAAGGCACCGATGGAGCAATTCCACGGATATGCTGGGACTTCCAGGCTATAGCTCGGAAGTGCAGGTGAGTAACCTAGTTGGTTTCTCAGCCTTATGTGTTTGATTGTATGCACTTATTGCCATGAGGAGTTAAGGATGGATACATGTGTGATTGTTTTGATTGATTTCGGACCATAGGTGTTCAAAATATTGGAAATGTGATATTGAAGTGTTAATGTGAGTAAATGCTATGAATGCATCAGTGAAATTGTATTGTAAATGCATATGATTGAAATACCGGACTTAAGGTCCGAAGACAATGGAGAATGATTGGAAATGAAAATGACTAAAAATTTGAAAATGGGGCATGTGCATTCATGCATAGTTACATGATCAGATAATGGCAGTTGTGACCGGTGGTACCAACGTAATTCGAGCCTTAGCTCGATGCCGAGCCTCACTCGATGATCGTATTATGCCTAACGATATATGAGCTTTAAGCTCAACGCAGGACCTCAGTCCAACGATTGAGTGTTGGGACCCGATCTCGTGAACCGGATCCCAACCGAAGACGGAAACGAAACGAGCAAACAGAATCGAAAATGTAAATTGAATCGAAAAACGAAAGTCTTATCGCAATTGAAGCGAAACGAAATCAAGCAAATCAAACTCTAATCCCATCAAACAAATGTCCGACATCTTCTTACAAGTATCTTAGAAAAGTATATCGCGACGCGTTGGAAGCCCTAAGACTAATCTGAAAACCCGATATAATTTTTTTTTCAACCTTAGTCATTCCTTCCTCTTTATACAAAACCATTCCCATTTTCCCTTAGAATTTACCCTTAATCAAACTCAATTCATAAACTCTTTCTCCCAAAATTTCATCGCTTACTAAACACTTATCTTTAGTAAAGCTAACTTCTTAATCATATTCTTATACTTATTCTTATTTTGCCATAACCCGATTTTCTTGAAAATCGAAAAAGATATCTACTGTATTTTGACAAAGAAAATTTCTGCAAGTCAAAACATACACTTCTATATATCCAAACACCACTCGAGTCATCGGACCTCCCGTCCGAATCCAAACACCAGCAATAACGCAATCTTATATCTAAAACACTTCATAATCTCAATCCATCATTCAATTCACAATCATATCCCATTTCTAAACAACCTCATACATCCAAAATTCATAAATCAATCACACAATCTACTTATAATCATAAACAAATCTCATAGCTCATTTCCATACTCAAATTCAATACATCCAGATACTTTATAAGCATAAATGGCATTCCAAGCCATATACAAATTACAAAACATATAAATGTCGAATCGACGTCTTGATCAGATTCATCCGATCTCCCGCCAACACGGAGATGGGGATGAAAGGGGTGAGCTTGATGACTCAATGGGTAACATACTTATAAATGAAACATAAGCGAAAATTGTCTTTTCAAACTTTTTAAACCTTTCCCAATTCGGAAATTTATCCAAAAACTCTTTTTCAAACTTTTCAAAACATTCATAAATCTTCATCAACATTTTCTAAGATTTTTCTCAAGTTCTCAAACTTTTCACAAATCATGCACAATTTCAAATATGAATGCATCACATCATAATGCATCACAATACACAAAGAGCAAAATCACATAACACATCAAATGGTTTGGGTCGGTCCTAACAGAACGTACTGCACAATCCCGCATATGGTTCTGCATCTGGCAGTGAACGGAGGGGAGTCCAAATCGAACTCCTAAGCCACTCATGGCAGTGGGAGAAGGCTAACAGAGGAGACAATTGCAATCGACTCTCAGAGGGACCTAACCAAACCCATATAATTCACATATTCATTCTTACAAAAAAGATTGCCCGAAGGCACTTTTCGAAAAAGTCAAATCCTCATGTCGTGTCATACAAGACACATTCACATTCATAATGTCATCACATCAAAGTAATTCACATAACATACTTTCAATCATTGAAGATTGAACCAATTGTAGCAATCATCAGATAATTCAACACAATGTCATATCAAACAACTTGACATTCCCAAATGCACATGATTTCATATAGAAATTCTCACATAGCAAATTCACAATTTATTTTAGAATGCAACAATTTTAATACCGATTAAAACCTTCAAACACAACGAATTTAACATTTATTTCATCATCAATGAATGAACAATTAAGAGCCTTAACGAATTTAACAAATTAAGCAATTGCTTAAATCATTAGAAATCATAAAATGTCGAATCCTTTCGTAACCCTTCTTCATAGCTCAATTCATTTGAAAACTCGTAACCTTTTTCCAAAACATTCTAAACATTAAAATTCATTACTTTCTAAATTTTTCAAGCAATTTCAAAATCTTTTGAAAACAAGAAAATTAAACCTTTGTACACTTTTTCTTAAACACATTCAACTTAAAACATTAGGTTTCTCCAATCACAGATAACAAATTTCTCCAATTATTTCAAAGGCAAGATATTTAATCTTACTAAAATCAAAATTTTCCAATATTTACATAACTAATATTTTATACTAATTTCAAAAGCACTTAGAAATCCTACTTTTTCCAACATTTTCATAAACCATATTTTATAAATAATTTCAAAAGTATTCTAAATTGTCAAACCTTTTTATGAGCAAAATCTTATAACTAATTCCGATAGTATTCGGAAATCATAAATTGTTCAACCTTTACCTACATAATAGCATTTTCACGCTTTTACATAAACAATTTCGGAAATCATTTTTTTTTCAAACACTTTTTATACATCATTTTCGGAAATTATAAACTTTCCAAACGCTTTTATAAACAATTTCGGAAACATAAGCTTTCCAACCAGTTTTATAAACAATTGCGGAAATTATAAATTTTCCAAACACTTTTCATAACAATTTCAAAATCATAAACTTTTCAACCACTTTTATAAACAATTTCGGAAATCCTTAACTTTTCAAATCTTTTCATAACTGTATTCGATACACGCTTTCACAAATATTTGAAATTTAGAAATGTCAACTTTTTCGTAAACGACACTTTAGAAACAATGTCAAAAGCAATATATGTCATTGTTTCAAACACAAAGAATTTCTTAAATATCAAAATCCAAGAATACAATATTCCTCACAAATTTTCAATTCATTCATAATCCTACGTCAGAAATTTTTATCAATTTTTCAAATCAATTTAGGCAATGACATTGAAATACTTCCTTCTTGATTTTTTTCAAAATATAAACAATAACTTTCAAAACGCTCTCTTCTAAATTTTTCAAATCAATTAGACAATCATTCAATGTCATCAAAATATTCAAAACAATACATTTAAATATCCAAACAATACATTTCTAACCCTTTTCACTTTCGAAATTTTCAAAATACTCACAAAGCTTATAATTTGAAAATAAATATGGTACCCACCTCATGATCTTGCTAGACACTTTTCCAAAGCTTCAATTCCTCCATTACTTCTTTCCTTCATCCAAACTAAAAGTTCCTTAACTCCACCATTTTCGGATTTATGAAGCTTCAAGGTAAACTTCCATCTTCTTCCTCCTCTTTGCTCTAGAAACCAACAAACATCACTCTTGAACTCATAGAAAAAGCCGACCTTGCTTGCTCTCTTCTTCTTCTTCTTCTCCACCCATCACCGAAGCTTCATCTCTTCTCTCTCTCTTTTTATTTTCTTTCTATTTCTTCTTCTTATTCTGCTTATAGCCCACAGCTCCAGCCTCCAAAACGACCCTGCCCCTTGAGTTTAAGCTATGTCACTTAAATGAGGGTGCAATGACCAAATGCCCTCTCTTTAGTTAAAAATCTGATAACTTACTTCCAACTTTTGGGCAACTTAACGAAATAATTTGGACAAACTTTCTACTAGAGAATTGTTCCTCTCGATCATACGAATCCAACGCAACTGACGGCGCTCAATTCGGATCTAAAACGAAGAAGTTAAGGCCGAAATACTAACTGACCTGCACAAAATCCGAAACTGAACATTACGCGAATTTAATTCCAGAAATTAACAATCTTAGGGATGAAATTAAATTTCGATCCCTTCACAAGAGTTGTAGCCCTATGTCTTAACTTTATTTTCCCTCAAGAATCAACTCAATCGGAGTTGTATAACTCCCGAAAATCACAAAATACTGAATCATGTTCAGAAAATTATCCAACTTATAACCTATAACCCATCTCTTACTTTGGTTCAATCAATTTCTTTCCATTTAATCTCCTAAAAATCATAAATCTTCATAAAATGAACGCAATTGTCTTAGGAATCCAACGCTCAAGAATCAAATCAATCGGATGTCGGACGAAAGATTTATAATAAAAGATTGCAAAAGGGTCAGAGTTCAAGCAAAATTTTCAAAACCTTAAATACCCACTTATAACTGAATTTTTCAAAAATCATATCTCTTAATTCTGAACTCGGAATTTGACAAATTTGGTGTCTATGGAAAGGTAAAAGGAAGCTCTACAACTTCCCAGAAGAACAGAAAAATCAATTTCACCTCGAAAGGGGTCAAAAACTCAATCAAAGATTCTATCCTAATCAACTTTTCCTACACAACTTCCAGTTTTTAATCGATCATAACTCCTAGTCCCGATATCGAAAAATTACAAACTCTATGGCGTCGGAAAGATCGACATACAAGCTACAACTTTCAGTAATACTACTTACTCCAATTCAGACTAAATCTATACGACGAGTGGCCTCGAAGTATAGCACATGCAAATCTATACTTAATAACATTTTCAAAACAAAGCATATCTTCCGAAATTCATATCTCTCAATCCCGACATCGAAAAATAGCAAACTTTATGTCCACGAAAAGCTCTCGACAGAGGCTATAATTTTCACGTTGATCATTTTCTCAAATTTGACCTAAATCAAATAGTCAACTTTTTACCCTAAAAGTCAAACTTCCAAGCCAACTTTGACTAATCATAACTCTCATTCCCGATATCGAAAAATTGCAAACTTTATGTCTACAGAAAACTCTTGACATAATCTACAAGTTTCATATAGATCATTTTCTCCAATTTTGCCTCAAACAAAAGTCAACTCTCAAAGTCAAACATTCTCTCTCCAAAAAGTCAAACTTTCTAAATTCTTCAAATTTTCACACTTTTTCTTTTTAATTCTTGCTATTTAACTTCATTTCAATCAACTCATCCACTTTCTTCTAATAATCCATATAAGTTCACTCAAATATCAAAGTCCTCAAAATTAACAATTCATTTCTCATAAATTTCATCAAATTTTCTTAAATTCTTACATTGTCTCACCAATTTCTTTCTCATTTAATTTCATTTTAATATTTCTAATGTTCATCAAAAGTTCGGGGTCCAACATTTCTCCCCCTCTTAAAAGAATTTCGTCCTCGAAATTCATACGTAGTAAATCATCAAGTAACACATTTTCTTAGTTGATTTCTTTCCAAAAGATCATACCACTTTTCTTATCTAATTTCCTCATCATACACATTCTTAACTTACTTCTTAAGTCAAATACACCACATTCACTATTATATCACATCACTATATCCACAATTCAATATTCCTTACCTATATAGATATAAACTCAAGTTGTCTCATCTTTCAAGTCGATTTATCTCTCATTCCTCAAGAATTTCTAATCTCTTTTCATTATCACGTTCCCTAAATAATTCATCATTCTCATCATCTAAATCAAACAAACAATTTAATTCTTCAAATATTTCATTACATACCTTCATATCATTAATCCTATCCTTCAAGTATTTCTTAATTCGTCTCACACATGTATAGCTAAAATCAATTCTTCCAATTTCATCATAAAATTCTCCTCTTAATTTCCATTAACACTTCTTATAATTAATCATCACTCATCATACATATTTTCACTTCTTCACAAGGAACCCTTAAAATCATATGAACGCACAATCACCACAAAGCAGTGCTTCTCAATCCATTTTCACGAATCAAAGGTCCAGGGCTTAATGAACCCTAACATGGATCAATCATCATTTAAATCAATACCATCATCAAGCTTGTCTTTTAACTTGTCATTCATGATAAGTCATTCACATCAAAATCACATTTTCATTAATGAAATTCGATCGTAAACTCTTATCAACTCATGCGCCAGATTAAGATCCTAATATTGGGCTCGATACCATCAATGTTGGGACCCGATCTCAGAACCGGATCCCAACCTAAGACGGAAACGAAACGAGCAAATAGAATCGAAAATGAAATTGAATCGAAAACGAAAGTCTTATCGCAATTGAAGCGAAACGAAATCAAGCAAATCAAACTCGAAATCCCATCAAACAAATGTCCCACATCTTCTTACAAGTATCTTAGAAAAGTATATCGCGACGCGTTGGAAGCCCTAAGACTAATCTGAAAAACCCGATATAATTTTTTTTTCAACCTTAGTCATTCCTTCCTCTTTATACAAAACCATTCCCATTTTCCCTTAGGAATTTACCCTTAATCAAACTCAATTCATAAACTCTTTCTCCCAAAATTTCATCGCTTACTAAACACTTATCTTTAGTAAAGCTAACTTTTAATCATATTCTTATACTTATTCTTATTTTGCCATAACCCGATTTTCTCGAAAATCGAAAGCAGATATCTACTGTATTTTGACAAACCGAAATTTCTGCAAGTCAAAACATACACTTCTATATATCCAAACACCACTCGAGTCATCGGACCTCCGTCCGAATCCAAACACCAGAATAACGCAATCTTATATCTAAAACACTTCATAATCTCAATCCATCATTCAAGTCACAATCATATCCCATTTCTAAACAACCTCATACATCCAAAATTCATAAATCAATCACACAATCTACTTATAATCATAAACAAATCTCATAGCTCATTTCCATACTCAAATTCAATACATCCAGATACTTTATAAGCATAAATGGCATTCCAAGCCATATACAAATTACAAAACATATAAATGTCGAATCGACGTCTTGATCAGTATTCATCCGATCTCCCGTCAAACACGAAGATGGGGATGAAAGGGGTGAGCTTGACAACTTCAATGGGTAACATACTTATAAATGAAACATAAGCGAAAATTGTCTTTTCAAACTTTTAAACCTTTCCCAATTCGGAAATTTATCCAAAACTCTTTTCAAACTTTTCAAAACATTCATAAATCTTCATCAACATTTTCTAAGATTTTCTCAAGTTCTCAAACTTTTCACAAATCATGCACAATTTCAAATATGAATGCATCACATCATAATGCATCACAATACACAAAGAGCAAAATCACATAACACATCAAATGGTTTGGGTCGGTCCTATCAGAACGTCTCGCATAATCCAAGCATAATGTTTCAGGCAAACAGAACTGAGGGGAGTCCAAATCGAACTCCTAAGCCACTCATGGGCAAGGGAGAAGGCTAACGAGAGGAGGGAGACAAGGTAATCACTCTCACAGAGGGGACCTAACCAAACCCATATAATTCACATATTCATTCTTACAAAAAGATTGCCCAAGGCACTTTTCAAAAAGTCAAATCCTCATGTCGTGTCATACAAGACACATTCACATTCATAATGTCATCACATCAAAGTAATTCACATAACATACTTTCAATCATCAAGATTGAACCAATTGTAGCAATCATCGATAATTCAACACAATGTCATATCAAACAACTTGACATTCCCAAAATGCACATGATTTCATATAGAAATTCTCACATAGCAAATTCACAATTTATTTTAGAATGCAACAATTTTAATACTCGATTAAAACCTTCAAACACAACGAATTTAACATTTATTTCATCATCACCAATGAACAATTAAGAGCCTTAACGAATTTAACAAATTAACCAATTGCTTAAATCATTAGAAATCATAAAATGTCGAATCCTTTCGTAACCCTTCTTCATAGCTCAATTCATTTGAAAACTCGTAACCTTTTTCCAAAACATTCTAAACATTAAAATTCATTACTTTCTAAATTTTTCAAGCAATTTCAAAATCTTTTGAAAACAAGAAAATTAAACCTTTGTACACTTTTTCTTAAACACATTCGAACTTAAAACATTCAGTTTCTCCAATCACAGATAACAAATTTCTCCAATTATTTCAAAGGCAAGATATTTAATCTTACTAAAATCAAAATTTCCAATATTTACATAACTAATATTTTATACTAATTTCAAAAGCACTTAGAAATCCTACTTTTTCCAACATTTTCATAAACCATATTTTATAAATAATTTCAAAAGTATTCTAAATTGTCAAACCTTTTATGAGCAAAATCTTATAACTAATTCGATAGTATTCTAAATCATAAATTGTTCAACCTTTACCTACATAATAGCATTTTCACGTTTTACATAAACAATTTCGAAATCATTTTTTCAAACACTTTTATACATCATTTTCGAAATTATAAACTTTCCAAACGCTTTTATAAACAATTTCGAAACATAAGCTTTCCAACCAGTTTATAAACAATTGCGGAAATTATAAATTTTCCAAACACTTTTCATAACAATTTCAAAATCATAAACTTTTCAACCACTTTTATAAACAATTTCGTAAATCCTTAACTTTTCAAATCTTTTCATAATCAGATTCGATACACGCTTTCACAAATATTTGAAATTTAGAAATGTCAACTTTTTCAGAACGACACTTTAGAAACAATGTCAAAAGCAATATATGTCATTGTTTCAAACACAAAGAATTTCTTAAATATCAAAATCCAAGAATACAATATTCCTCACAAATTTTCAATTCATTCATAATCCTCGTCGAAATTTTATCAATTTTTCAAATCAATTTAGGCAATGACATTGAAATACTTCCTTCTTGATTTTTTGAAAATATAAACAATAACTTTCAAAACGCCTCTTCTAAATTTTTCAAATCAATTAGACAATCATTCAATGTCATCAAAATATTCAAAACAATACATTTAAATATCCGAAACAATACATTTCTAACCCTTTTCACTTTCGGAAATTTTCAAAAATACTCACAAAGCTTATAATTTCGAAAATAAATATGGTACCCACCTCATGATCTTGCTAGACACTTTTCCAAAGCTTTAATTCCTCCATTACTTCTTTCCTTCATCCAAACTAAAAGTTCCTTAACTCCACCATTTTCGGATTTATGAAGCTTCAAGGTAAACTTCCATCTTTTTCCTCCTCTTTGCTCTAGAAACCAACAAACATCACTCTTGAACTCATAGAAAAACTGACCTTGCTTGCTCTCTTCTTCTTCTTCTTCTCCACCCATCACCGAAGCTTCATCTCTTCTCTCCCTCTCTTTTTATTTTCTTTCTATTTCTTCTCTTCTTATTCTGCTTATAGCTCCATAGCTCCAGCCTCCAAAACGACCCTGCCCCTTGAGTTTAAGCTATGTCACTTAAATGAGGGTGCAATGACCAAAATGCCCCTCTCTTTAGTTAAAAATCTGATAACTTACATCCAATTTTTGGGCAACTTAACGAAATAATTTGGACAAACTTTCTACTAGAGAATTGTTCCTCTCGATCATACAAATCCAACGCAACTGACGGCGTTCAATTCGGATCTAAAACGAAGAAGTTAAGGCCGAAATACTAACTGACCTGCACAAAATCCGAAACTGAACATTACGCGAATTTAATTCCAGAAATTAACAATCTTAGGGATGAAATTAAATTTCAATCCCTTCACAAGAGTTGTAGCCCTATGTCTTAACTTTATTTTCCCTCAAGAATCAACTCAATCGGAGTTGTATAACTCCCGAAAATCGCAAAATACTGAACCATGTTCAGAAAATTATCCAACTTATAACCTATAACCCATCTCTTACTTTGGTTCAATCAATCTCTTTCCATTTAATCTCCTAAAAATCATAAATCTTCATAAAAATGAACGCAATTGTCTTAGGAATCCAACGCTTCAAGAATCAAATCAATCGGATGTCGGACGAAGATTTATAATAAAAGATTGCAAAAGGGTCGAGTTCGCCAAAATTTTCAAAACCTTAAATACCCACTTATAACTGAATTTTCAAAATCATATCTCTTAATTCTGAACTCGAATTTGACAAATTTGGTGTCTATGGAAAAGTAAAAGGAAGCTCTACAACTTCCCAGAAGAACAAAAAAATCAATTTCACCTCGAAAGGGGTCAAAAACTCAATCAAAGATTCTATCCTAATCAACTTTTCCTACACAACTTCCAGTTTTTAATCGATCATAACTCCTAGTCCCGATATCGAAAAATTACAAACTCTATGGCGTCGGAAAGATCGACATACAAGCTACAACTTTCAGTAATACTACTTACTCTAATTCAGACTAAATCCATACGACGAGTGGCCTCGAAGTATAGCACATGCAAATCTATACTTAATAACATTTTCAAAACAAAGCATATCTTCCTAAATTCATATCTCTCAATCCGACATCGAAAAATAGCAAACTTTATATCCACGAAAAGCTCTCGACAGAGGCTACAATTTTCACGTTGATCATTTTCTCAAATTTGACCTAAATCAAATAGTCAACTTTTTACCCTAAAAGTCAAACTTCCAAGCCAACTTTGACTAATCATAACTCTCATTCCCGATATCGAAAATTGCAAACTTTATGTCTATAGAAAACTCTTGACATAATCTACAAGTTTCATATAGATCATTTTCTCCAATTTTGCCTCAAACAAAAGTCAACTCTCAAAGTCAAACATTCTCTCTCCAAAAAGTCAAACTTTCTAAATTCTTCAAATTTTCACACTTTTCTTTTTAATTCTTGCTATTTAACTTCATTTCAATCAACTCATCCACTTTCTTCTAATAATCCATATAAGTTCACTCAAATATCAAAGTCCTCAAAATTAACAATTCATTTCTCATAAATTTCATCAAATTTTCTTAAATTCTTACATTGTCTCACCAATTTCTTTCTCATTTAATTTCATTTTAATATTTCTAATGTTCATCAAAAGTTCGGGGTCCAACACAGAGCCTTAGACTCAATATATCAGGGCATATCACGCCCAACGTTTATCAGAGCCACTGGCTCAACGTAATGTGCCCGTCATTGGGACAATTTCAGGCGCACGATCACAACAACGAAAAGAAAATGAAAGTGTCACATGCGCATTGCATATGTATATGATTAACTGAAAAATGTGAATTGATTGATTGAAAAATGTGATTTGATTGACTGAAAAATGTGGACAATGAAATTGCATGTGATATTTCTGAATTTTGCTATTGTGTGATTATATACAAATGATTTGTGAATGCATGAGTTGGGTGAACCATCGATGATGGTTTCTCACTGAGTTCGCAAACTCACCCAACATTGCATCTATTTTTTAGGAAATGAAGAGTACCCCGTTAGACAAACGGGAGTATGACTACCGCTAGCACGGCAGAGTTAAGGGTCGGGATCAGTGTCGTTCACATCTGCATTAGTGTAGTGATTTGATTCGGTGGGCCCCAATTGATTATGTGTAATTGTATAGTGTGACTGAAATTGTTTTATATTTGAAAATGCTTTTGTTATAAAATTGGGCCCAAATCATTTATTGTTTATGCGCACTCAATCGTTTTTGAAAGAAAAGAAAAATGTCATAACGAGTTTTAAAAGATAGTGAGTGCTCTAGTACGTCACCCTCGCGAGGCACGGGCTCGGATATCACCATCGATATCGGGTTCGGGTCTGGCGGGAGTGGGGTGCTACACGAACGGCATCACTAGGAACTCGAAATGCCCGTACCTGCTCCTGAAAGCACTCTTAGGCACATCGGCCTCTGCTATCCTCAACTGATAATAACCAGATTGCAGATCCAACTTAGTGAACACCTGAGCCCCCTGCAACTGATCAAACAGGTCATCGATCCTAGGCAGTGGATACTTGTTCTTTACTGTCACCCGATTCAACTGCCTGTAATCGATGCACAACCTCAAAGTCCCGTCCTTTTTCTTCACAAATAGCACTGGAGCTCCCTAAGGTGAAACACTAGGCCTAATAAATCCTTTATCCAGAAGCTCCTGTAGCTGAGCCTTAAGCTCCCTCAGTTCCACCGGTGCCATACTATATGGAGGTATGGATATAGGAGCGGTACCTAAAACGAGGTCAATCGAGAACTACTTCTCCCGATCCGGTGGCAAACCCGGTAGCTCCTCAGGAAACACATCTTGAAAATCCCTAATCACGGGAATATCCTGCAATCTCTGCTCAACTCTAGAATCAACCACATGAGCTAAATAGGCCTCACAACCTCCCTGCATCAACCTCAGGGCACTCAGAAAAGAAATCATCTTGGTGGGCACTGCCTGACTAACACCTCGAAATACTGCTCTAGGTTGACCAGGAGACTCTAAAACGACCTCCTTGGTATAGCAGTCCATAACAGCCCTATGGGCAGTAAGCTAGTCCATCCCCAAAATCACATCTATCTCTCGAAGGGGCAATACCATCAAGTCTGCACTCAAAACTGCTCGATCAATCTGGATCGGATACCCCTTGCAGACCTCTCCTAAAACAGTCGTACTACCTAGAGGTGTACTTACCTCTAACCCATAATGCAACATCTCCCTATCCCCATGCAATCTACATGCTACATGCGGTGCAATGAAAGAATGCGTGGAACCTGGATCTATCAATGCATAAACCTCAAAGTCGGAAATAAAAAGCATACCTACAACAACATTCGGGGAATCCTGGGCCTCTTGCCTAGTCATGGCGTAGACTCTGGCCTGAGACTGTGGTCGACTACCACGTCCCTCAGTCCCCACATAGGAATCTCCAGCTCTACCTCGGGCTCTACCTCGGTCCACGAATCCGCATCCACCATCACATCACAGACTGCCGTTGTACTACTACCAGCCTCCCACTCACAAGCAGATCGAACTCCCAAATAGTGGGGCAATTCCTAATCAGATGATCCATAGAGCCGCATGCAAGGCAAGCTCCAGTCAGCCTCCAACACTCCCCACTGTGCCTCTTATCACCATACACATAAACAGGAGATGCTTGTCCAGAACCTCTACCACTACCACTGCCAGACTGCCCAAATCTCCCCCTCTGAACAAAACCAGACTGTTCGATCCTCCGAAGATCCGAAGGCCCTGCTCTGGTGCCTACTAAAACTCCTACCAGAGCCCCGACCGTCGCCGATCCTTTCCTCCGGATCCTCGACCGGTTTGATCGACTGCATCTAAGAAGTTGCTCAACTCAGACCGCAAAGAACTCTCAACTCAACAAATGTGCCCATATCAGATCGGGCTAACATGGTACGGATCTCCAGATTAAGCCCTCCCTCAAATCTCCGGCACCTATCAGCCTCTGTAGCAATCAGAACCGAAGCATACCCCATCAGCTTATTAAACCGCACCTCGTACTCTGCCACTGTCATCGAACCCTGTCTCAACTCCAGAAATTCCTGCATCTTCATCTCAAGATATACCTTGGGCATATAGTTGTTTCGAAATGCCCTCAGAAAATCCTCCCATGACAATAAGCAAGGCCTGGTGGTGCTGCCCGGGATAGTCTTCCACCAATGGTAAGCTGGGCCCTGCAGGAGAGATACTGCATAGTCGAATCTCTCCTCTACATCACAATCCATCTGGTCGAAGACTCGCTCAGTCCTCTCCAACCATCCTCACCTCGGCAGGTCTCTGTACGCCATAAAGTTCATAACCACCATGCCTTGATTGATCATACGTCCTCTCTCGTCTCACGGGAACTCTAGGGGGCTGCTCCTCATAACGAGGCACTGAGGACTCCCTACTAGCTCCGATTGATCCATAGTCAGTTGGTTGATCTACCTGATCACCAAGGGCGGATGACCTAAAACAAACAAGAATTCTGATCAATTTCTACTTTTCTTACTAAAATTCAAGCCTAAAATACACTATGTCCAAAAGATGCCAAACTATGCTCTGATACCACCTAATGTAGCACCCTCTTATCGTAGAGTACGCACCGGGACACACGTAGGTCATTCCGATACATAACCCATGATGAGGGTGCACTACGAACGATCATTTCTATAATCCACATGGCATCAATATAATAAGACCGCAATATTAAAATCACTAAATTTTGAAACCAAACTACTGATCTCATTTCATTTCTTAAAAACCATAAATGTACAAGTCTATCTGATTTCCAAAGTCTAAGTACAATACTCCAAAAGGAAACTGATACAAAACTAACTAAGTCATCCCCAAAAATCATCCCAGCTGACCGACTTGTGAGCCATACATCTCTTGCCAACGTGCTCAGCAGGGCAAGAAAAGTCTCTCGCTAACTGGAGCTAGGAGTCTACAATCTTTGTCCTGAAAAATAAATGCAATGTTGGGTGAGTTTGCGAACTCAACGAGAAACCATCATCGATGGTTCACCCAACTCATGCATAACCAAACAACACACATAATATCAAATATTAGCACATTCAGAAATGTCACATACATTCTATTTCACAGATATCAGGTGTCTTGCCTTTCATACAATGCACAATTTATCAATCACATATATAATGCACATGTGACACTTTCCATTTTATTACGTTGTTGTGACCGTGCACCTGATTACGGTGGGCTTGAAGCCCTGATACGTTGAGCCTGTGGCTCTAAAAATTTTTTTGTGCCGTTGTACTTAAAGCTCTAAAATACGTTAGCTACTCCGGTCACAACTGTCATTATCTGATCATGCCTTTATGCACGAATGCACATGTCTCATATCGCACTAAAATCAATTCATCGTCGTGACTCACAATTTACACTTCTATAACAAGTCCCAGATATTTCGGACACCTATGGTCCGAAATCAATCAAAAGCAATCACAATTAAACCCTCCATTATCTCCACATGGCATGAGTGCATAAAATTAAACACATAAAGGTTGAGAAACCAACTAGGTTACTCACCTCTGAACTTCCGAGCTACTTCTGGGAAGTCTCACCTACGTCGGAAGATCGACGTTCCACTTGAGCCTCTAAAACAATCAGAATATACAATATTACCAATTGCACAATTTCAGTAATCAGTAATGCACATGCAACGAATGAATTATGTACTATACATGTTCATGATATTCCCGGTACTATACTCGAAACTTTCCATTTTAACTCTTTCTCGCTAAAAGATAGAAATTCCTAGATTCCATAATTCATTTGACTAAGATCTAAACTCTTTAAAGTCACACTCCAATTATAAATCACATTCACTATTCGATTCTCATCCGATTTCAAGAACCCTCGAAAATAATTCAGAAATTCCATTCTTATAAATTCACAATTCTTAGTCTCTAATTTCAATCACTCATGAACCAATTTAATAGGAATAAAACCTCAAAACCATCAATTAAAACACTCAACTTCAATTTCAAAAAATGGGCGTCCTCACTGCGGCGCAAGATCGCTCGCCGCGGCGAGATACCTCGCCTACGTCGCGGCGAATGCGCTGGGACGCGTCGGGGCATGCCTGTCTTGGCTCGTCTCGACGTGCATCTTCGCTCGTCGCGGCGTGCGAAAGAGGAACGACTCGCCACGGCTTGTTTTTCATCACACGTCGCGACGTGCAAACCCAGAAAACGCCCGACACCCAAATTTTCTCAGTTCTGTCAAATATATATCCTTCTAACTTCCTTTAAACACTCTAAAACAACTTAATACCCTCACAACAACTAATCCCTAACCTCAATTCAATCATATAACTATTATTCCTCAATAACCCAAACAAAAGCAAGCAAAATCATCAATATATACATCATCCAAAACCTAACCATCTTTCATTCATCAAATACACTAATCAATCATCAATAACTCTAATTAAATCATAAATCAAACTATATCAAAGCAAGAAGGAAAGATAACTTACTTGTTTTATCTTCCAATATCTTCACAATCTCCAAACCCTACCAACTCAATCAACAACCACGGCAAACACTCAAACCCACTCTTATCATCATCTTCCATCTCAAAGCTTAAAGGGTAGATTTATGGTGAAGGAGGAAACAATTAAGCAAGAGAAATGGAAACAAAGAGCAAAGATGGTGATCCACGAAGAAGAAGAGAAGAAGAGAAATTTTCTTCTTTCAAACTCAAGGAAGCAAATGTCGTGGAAGCCAAACTCAAAAGGTATAGGGTTTTAAATCATAGGAATAAGGGCTTATTTGGCAAGTGACAGGCCACAAGTCCACTTCTAAGGGTCTGAAATCCAATTCTCAATCAAATCTCTCCCAATTTCCAATGGCTCTAAGCAATAATTCATAAAACCAAAATTCTAAAGTTCCAATGCCATTGGCCAATTAATTTCGAAACCGGAAATCCAATTAATCAGCCTCTAAGTCATTTTTTCGGTCCGGACCCATAACTCTAAAAATTTCAGAAAAATTCCTATAATTCCACAAAAATATAAAACACAAGATTATACACTCCAATTCCATATTTCACACCTCAAAAATTCATTTTTCACTCCAATTCACAAATCAAAGCACAACCTATATACAAAATCTCATAATTTCGATTTCCACAATTTACCAGGAATAAGTCATACATGCATGTACATGCATATGCTAGTGCAACAATAATCATTTACCTATAAATATAGAAGCAAAAATGCATGTGCAATTTAAAATATGAATGCACTCAATTCTAACCCATCCGAATTACCAATATGCCCAATCACATCGGTAACGGGAAGTTACAGTGAGCTACTGAAGTCAACTGTAGCCTTATCTATAGTTGGTCGCAGAAATCTCTAAATTTATCATTATCGAACTGCCGACCGTTGTCTGTAACCAACACCATAGGCATTCCGAAGCGACTTAGTATATTTTTCCTTATGAAATTCTTCACCTTCTGCTCGGTAATTGTAGCGATCGCTTCCGCTTTTACCCATTTGGTGAAGTATTCCACTGCCACTATCAAGAACTTCTTCTGTCCAGGACCGAGAGGGAGAGGTCCCAGTATATCCATTCCCCATTGAACAAAAGGGATAGGATGACTCACGATTTTCATCCTCTCGGTCGGTTGGTGAGACAGGCTATTATTTTTCTGGCAAGCCTCACACCAGTCGACTTTTTCCTGGCAATCTTTTCTCATTGTCGGCCAGTAATACCCTTGTCTATTCAGTTTATGAGCCAACATTCTGCCTCCTACGTGGTTTCCACACATTCTTTCGTGGACTTCGGCCATTGCTTGCTTTGCCTCTTCTTCGCTCAAGCACTGTAACAGTGGCCAATCATAAGATCGCTTGTATAAGGTGCCATTAATGACCGCATATTTGGCCGCATTTATTCTCAGTTTCTAGGCCTCCAACATTTCTTCCGGTTGTGTTCCGTCTAGGAGGTACCATCTGATCGGTTCCATCCAACTCGATTGACCGGTATTTACGTCAAGAACTTCCTTAGCTTTCTGAATGCTAGGCTGGTCTAGTCACTCGACCAAAACGTTATTTTTGGCGTCTCGATCGAAAGCCATTTTGGAAAACGCATCTGTCTTAGCATTTTGAGCTCGTTCTATCCTACTGATCGAGTATTGCTCGAAATTACTTAACTCCCGCTTACCACCCAGTACTTGATCATCTTTGCTCCCTTGGCTTCATACTACCCAGTGACTTGACCGACCAGACGGTTATCAGAGCCTTGTATTCTGCTTCGTTATTGGAGGCCTTGAATTCTAGCCGAATAGCATATTCCACCTTTTCTTCCTTGTGCGGGCTGATCAATACCACTCCCACTCCGCATCCCTCGGCGTTAGACGACCCGTTAACAAATAAGCTCCAGGCAGGGCATTGCTCACCCTGCGAGTTAGGTTGACTCATTTTTGCAATGAAGTCTGTCAACACCTGTGCCTTGATCGTCGTCCGAGGCTTATATTGTATATCGAACTCCCCAGCTCTACTTCCCATTTTATTAATCAACCCAAGGTTTCAGGCTTTTGAAGGCATTGCCTGAGGGGTTGGTCGGTCCATACCTCGATGGTATGACTCTGGAAGTAAGGCCTTTTCCGTTCCGCGGTTATCAAGAAGAGGGCCAGCTTTTCGATGGGCGCATACCGCGTTTCTTGTCCGGTCAATACCTTGCTGACGTAATAGATCGGACGTTGCTCATTTCCCTCCGATCGAACAAGGACTGCGCTGATCGACCCCTCCGTGACTGCTAAGTATAGAATCAGATTCTCCCCCTCAACTGGGCTTTGCAGGATGGGTGGGCTAGACAGATATTGTTTCATGTTTTGAAATGCTCTTTCGCATTAGTCTAGCCACTGGAACTGGGTCACATCCACTTTCCTTAAAATTTTGAAAAACTGGAGGCACTTGTCCCCCATCCTGGAAACGAATCTGCTCAGAGAGACTATCCGACCGGTCAATATCTGCACATCTTTCAAGCATCGCGGCGAAAGCATTTGGACGATGGCTTCGATTTTCTCTGGATTAGCTTCAATTCCCCGCTGAGTAATCATAAACCCCAGGAATTTTCCAAATGCCACACCAAAGACTCATTTTTTCAGGTTCAACTTCATCTGACATTTATTAAGGGTCTAGAGGACTTCTTTGAGATCTTCCATATGCTCCGCGACCGTCTTACTTTTGACCACCATATCATCCACATAGGTCTCAACTGATCGACCGATCTGTTTTTTAAAAACTTCCATGATGAGCCGCTGATAGGTGGCCCCCACATTCTTCAAGCCGAAAGGCATTACTTGGTAGCAATACGTGCCCTGGTCAGTTATAAAAGCGGTCTTCTCTTCGTCTTCGAGACTCATTTGAATCTAATGATAGCCCGAGAAGGCATCCAAGAAGCTGAGGAGTTCATGTCCCGATGTGAAGGCTACCAGCTGATCGATTTTGGGCAGAGGAAAACTGTCTTTTGGGCACGCTTTGTTTAAATCAGTGAAATCAATACACATTCTCCACTTTCTGTTTTTCTTCTTTACAAGTACGACGTTGGCCAACCATTTCGGGTATTTGACTTCCCGAATGAACCCGACACTGAGTAGCTTTTCTATTTCCTTCTCAATCACCTCCTGGCGCTCTTTGCTTTGCCACCGCTTCTTCTGTCTAACTGGCTTATAATCTTGTCGAATATCGAGAGAATGCGACGCGATCGATCGAGAAATTCCAGGCATGTCGCTCGGTACTCAGGCAAAGACCGATCTATTTTCTACCAAGCAGTCCGTGATTTCTTTAACTAGGCCCTTCTGAAGCTCGGAACCTAGATTTGTGAACTTGGAGCGATTGGCTTCATCCAGTATGACCCGTTGCGTTTCTTCCACGGGGTTCATCCTCTCCGTCTCCTCATTTGCTCTCACGTCAAGAGAGATCGTCAGGACTACCGCCCCGTCTAGTGTTCTTGTTTCCGCTAAGTAGCATTCTCTAGCGATTCTCTACTGACCCCTTACAATACCAATTCAATGGGACGTTGGGAATTTCATTGCTTGGTAGTACGTGGAGACAACCGCTCTAAGGGCGTTTTGAGTGGCTCGTCCGATTATCGCATTGTACACCCCTTGAAACTTCACAACCAGAAACTCAACGTCTTTCTCTATTTGACACGGCTTTTGTCCGAACTTCACTTTCAAATAGACCTGGGCAAACGGGTAGGCTGATGCTCCAGTTACCCCTTTGATAGGTCCTTCTATAGCGATGGTCGATCCTCCGGTACCTCCATCCGCCAAGGCATCATAATACAATAGGTCGACCGAAATTTGTGATCAATCATTACCCGCTTCACCTCGTTGCCGTCCATGTTTAGATTTATTACGAGCGCATCATCATGAGGACAACTAACACCGTCAAGGTCAGACTCGTCTAACGATATCATCCCATCGTTCTGCCTCTTTTTTTTGGTCGACAAGTCTTCGCCGACCTGTCTGGCATACCTCTTTCTTCCTTTAGCAGTGGATCCCCCTGCTGCATTTCCACCAAAAATCATGTTAATGACCCTAACCGGTCGGTCATCTTGTTGTCCAGCGTTCCTGTAGCCTCTTGTCGTGGATCGTCCCCTCGCTTCGCGTCGATCGTCAGTATTTGCATTCTGCCTCCCTCCATCATTCGTATCGTTTCGCCTCCAAGGTTGTCGCCTGTTGTCGGGCCGACCGATCTTATGCTCGTTATCTCGATCGGCATTTTGTTCGTGCTTCACAAATCGACCCAGCCTTCCCTTTTGGATAAGGAATTCGATTTCTCTTTTCAAATGCCAGCAATCTTCCGTGTCATGACCGATGTCTCTGTGGAAGCGACAGTACAAATCCGGGTCCCTACTCTTGGAGGGACTCTTCACCTTGTTTGGTTCTCGGAGGGGTTCCCCATCCGCTCTCATGGCCGCTAGTACTTCCGCATATTATCTATTGAGCGGGGTGAACTCCCGTCGATGTCCCCGTCGATCAGTTGGTTTTCTCCAGCTCAACTGGCCCTTTTGTCGCTTGTATGAACCATCTGCTCTGTCATTTGGCGAACAGTCATCCGCCCTATGCTTCGTATTTTTCACCACTTCTTCGAGCTGAATGTACTTATCCGCCCTGTTTCTTATTTCCTAGATAGATCGGGGCTGATCGAGGGCCAATGACTTTTTGAACTCCTCATCCCTCGTGTTGCTCATAAGTGCTGCCAACATGGACAAGCAAGTGAGGTCGGGGACCTCGACCGCTTCATTATTGAACCGAGTGATGAACTCCCGCAAACTTTCATTCCTTCCTTGGGTCAATTGCATCACTTCTAGTGCGGTCTTCTGTGGTCGCTTACTTGTGGCGAATAGATTGAGGAAGAGCAGCCTAAAATCCTCAAAGGAAGTAATGTAACACGGGGGTAAACTAATGAACCATCATCAGGCTCCTTCTTGAAAGGCAGTGCAAAATGTCTTACACTGAACGGCGTCAGGGACACAGTGTAGGTTCATCATTGACTGGAAGTGCTGCAAATAGTCTAGGAGATCGGTCTTTCCAGTGTACTTTTTAGGTATCGGTATTTTGGTTCCGACCACCAGGAGGCTATCCAAGATCGCCGGATTAAAGGGAGAGCTATATTGAGCTGGTGGACGATCGGATAGGACGATCCGGGCAGAAGCTCATGGCTGCATTGATCCGATCGTCCACGATTTTTTCTAGGGCTTTAGCAGGGTAGCGATCGGTCGTCATACCAGTCTACCGTGCGGACGGCTACTATTGTTCTGGCTGAGACTGTAAAATCTGGCGAATCAACAGATCAGCCGCTTCCTCGATCTGCTTTCGGGTGAGGTATGCACGCAGGCGCAGAGGATCGATCGAGAGGTGCCGAGATTCGCCGCATGTTGGTTCCAGCGTTGTCTTCCAAGGCTACGCTCTGTTCTAAGTTTTGAGGTTGCGGTTGATCATTCGGGTTCGAAGACTGCGTGCGGGAAGCATGGTGTGTTGGCGGCAGAGTGGCAGGTAACTGCAAACCCATCCGTTGTAACGCCAACACCGCGATAGCGGCTATATCGAGGTTATTGCTGCCGACCGATTCGCATGTTTCTGGACGTAGTGCCCTGATGTCGGGCCCCACGGTGGGCGCCAATTGGTTCAACCTAATTCTGGCGAGGCTGCACATTACCGTTTGGGTCCATGAGTTTGACTGTCTTCAACAAGAGTTCCTGCAAAACAACACAAGGCACACCGGGGGTTGGAATCCGGCAAGCCCCTCCGACGCTCAAGTTAGTCTTTTGTGAGGGTAGGATCGCTGTGAGCATAGAAAACTAGGGTTATGATCACGTACCTCTATTATGGCCAAGTTATACCTTATATAAGGAACAGATGCTAGGTTTAAGTCTTTACGTATGCATGGGAGACTTCCACCTGCGAATGGGCCATGGATGCGTGGACTGGGCCTGGGCCTGGCATAGCCGATAGGCATGAGACCAATCCTTGAAAGATGGACCGATCGACCCATGAGTCGTTATGATTGGATTCGGGCCCAGCACGACTGACCCAACCAGGTATATTATACCATATCTATATAATTTTACATCAACTTGTCTAAAAAATCACAATAATAAAATTAAAAAAAACAATTTATTTTTTATTAACAATAATTTTAAGATATTTCACATATAAATAATAATCACAGTTAATATAAAAAAGGCAATCATCATACAAATATAAAATTAAGAATAATACAAAGTATTTAAATTATTATAATTTCATCATGTAATAAATAATAATTACTTTAAAACATCAAATAAAAGGAATAAAAATATCTTAACTCTCTAGTTGTTATAATTTATGACAAGAGTTCGTGACGAGGAAACATCAAATAAAATGAAACCTAAAAGAAAAACATTTATAATTACATTGCATATATATAATTTTATATATGCATCAAATATAAGTAAAATTAAAATAAGAAAAGAAACAAAACTTGAAACTTTATTCAATCATCTATGGAAATACCCATTACAATTGTATTAATCATAATTATCATTTGATACAAAATCTTTATCATTGAGAAGAGCCTCATTATTATCATCATTTAAATTCAATGCATCAAATGACATGTCAATATTTTTCTATTCAATATTATCTTCCAAGTTACTCACATATACCAAACTCGGTTCTTCATAAACTCAATACAATTTGGATCTCTCAACTACTTGTTCTATTAAGAGTCCTAGAAAATAAAATTTAATTATTAAAATATAAGAAATTATATCTAAATTAATAATGATCATAACATACTTTTCACAAAACTTTAAATTGTAACAAACGAAGACAAAGTCATTCAATTTCTTGTGCTCTAATCTATTCCTTTTCTTAGAATAGATGAATTCAAATGTGTTTCAATTCATTTCATAACCTGTTGTACTCATATATTGACTTAAAATTCGAATTGCAAACATTTACAATTTTGAAATATCGGTTTAAATTGATCTCACTAAGAAAATATAAGTTGTAGGATAGCAAAAGTAGTGTTATAAACAAAATAAACTGATAATTAATTTTCAACAAGTAAAAAAAAGGAGGGGAAAAAAAGCTAATCCCTTAACATCCTAAATTCTCCAAAAGACTGCTTGTAAAGCTCCATTTGTGTGCTCAAGAGATTTTGCATCATCTCATGAGCAACATCAATTATAATAGTTAATAACATTCTCCTATTAACTTCAGCTTTCTTTGTAAAACTTAATTTGAAATAGACACTGGGATTTAAAAAAGCCCTAACTGCAAACAATAGAGAGTAAAGTTGTCTTTCTCATTTGTCATTGATGATTATAAGATAAGGTGTGCACAGAGAAGGCCTATTCTTCATATTGACCTTTATTGCTTATTTCACCCTCTCTGTGACATCTAAAAAATAACTCATTATTGTCTTTTCATCATTTTCAGTCAAAAAGTACCCTCAACAAAAGCTCATAAACCCATATTACAAATTGGCATTGCGACCAAAATTCAGTATATTCAAGTATAATTCTGTAAATTTCCAACCCAACATTAAACCTAACATACTGAAATGTAACTCATTTATTACTTGTAATATCTGTCTCAACTCTTTCTTCATCATAACAAAACACTTAAGTGATAAAAAATTCGTTGTAAATCTTGTCACAACATGAGGAAATAAATTCCTACTATTGATAAAATCATTTCTCATTAAATTCAACACTTATACACGATTATAAATAAACTTCGTCACCTTTTTAGCTTTCTGCATAATCTCATCAATAATAAGAAAATACCTAATATCTCCTATATTTTTTAGCATTACATCAATGCAATATGTAACACAAAGAGTCCAAAATTAGACTTATTTTGTAACCTTCTTCTCATTGCTTTATAAGCGAAATTATTGTTAGTAATGAACTAAACAATATTTTCTGATCCTACTTCATTCACAACTTCATCGAATATTTCAAATAAGGTACTGGTATTCCTAATAAGGTCAGATGCATCAATAGACTTACAAAGCATTGAGTCATTTACAGAATAAACCAAAACAATTAATAATAGACTTATGTCTCCTATTTATCCAACCATCACACATGATTGAATATCCATAAGTAGCCCAATCATTTCTTCTTTTTCACAAATAACTTTTAATCTCAAAAACCAAGCGAATTTAAAGTTTACCTCTATAATCATCAATAGAAAAAGTTTTGTATCCCGAACTGTAAAAGGCTATATCATCCATTATAGGCTAATAATAGTAAGATTGTGAAGTATTGAATGTTGCACTTGTATCATAGCATCACCTAGTCAATGTTATATATACATTATGAGTAGCATCTCTTGATTGCATGACACTAGGAATTGAAGGCTGGCTCTAGGTATTGTTCATGATGCAAAAAAATTAGTCATCTATCTTCTTTTCCTAACATCAGATCCTTATGGAATATTCACTTCTTGTTGGGAAAAAACACCGCTGCTATCACTGCCACTTCAACATTTCTACTATCATTATGAACACTAGCAAATGAACTTTCACAATCAATTTGATAATTCAATCTCTCCCTTCCATCTTTCTTGTATTGATATTCTTCAATCGAAGTTTTCATTTATCTTTTCACATCATCACTTAGTTTTTTCAAGGATGCACATCTTCTTTAACTGTAGCTAAATGCTTCTTTAATTGAGTGATTTCTTCACCTTTCAAATGATTGTTACAAAACAAGTAAATAGTATAGTTCCTCATACCGAGGACTAATGTAACATGACCCCAACCTAGATCATTTTTATCTATGCACATCAGATATATGTTGTACCAACTAAGAGCTTTTTGCTTTAATTATATTAAAATATATGATTGATAAATTTGAATATATGGTATAAGAATGAAATAATGAATCTATATATGTAGAGCGGATATATATCACTCCCATTGTATATTGACTACAAAATAATAATAACTTGAATGTTCAATGCAATACTCTCTACAAGAAGCATTTGATAACACGTTCCTCATTTGGTATGAAGTCATTTTGTTATGTTGATTTCATAAACTCTTATTATAACAATAAATAAAGGTTATGTAGTGTCGTGAATATTGATAATATGAGAATATTATTAGGGCTTAGCCATTTACTTATAATATATAACAAGATTTACAGGACTTAAGACTTAATTAATATGATTATGACCCAACCGGGTAACTTGATTGTGATATCTTAAATATAAAGGAAATTGTTAAAACTTAATTTCCAACAATTTCAACCATCACAATTCACAATTTGCAAAAGATACATAAACAATTTTCATTTTCAACAATTACAATCATCACAAAATATACATAAACAATTTTCATTTTCAGCAATTTCAATTCAACTATTACAAAACATGCATAAATAATTTTCATTTTAATAATTTCCACAATTTCATTTCAAACAATTTCAATTCAAACATAATAAAACATACGTAAATAATTTATATTTCCAACAATTTCAACCATCATAAAATATACATAAACAATTTTTATTTCCAATAATTTCATTTTAGCCATTACAAAATATACATAAACAATTTATATTTATAATAATTTCCAACAATTTTCAACAATTTCAATTTAAACATCACTAAACATATATAAACAATTTTCCAATTCCATTTGTACCAATTTCAGCCATCATAAAATATACATAAACAATTTTCAATTCAACCATTACAAAAGATACATAAACAATTTCCATTTCTAACAATTTCATTTCTAATAATTTCTAACAAGTTCGAGCAATTTTAATTCAAATAAAACATACGTAAACAATTTCAATTTTCAGTAATTTTCATTTCCAAATCCCAACAATTTCATTTCTAACAATTTCTAAGAATTTCAATTTAACCATCACAAAACATATATTAACAACCAAATATAATACAATTATTTTTCAAATTTTAGAGTGAAAAACACACCTAAAAATCATAAATTCAATTCAATGTCGAGTCAGGTTGGGTTTGGATTTGAATCTATTTCAAATCTGGAATAAAGGAGGCCCAAGACTTTGAGAGCGGTGATTGTCAATGGTAGACTGCTGGTGTTGGAATGTTGCCTTGAAGTGCTGGTCATTTTTGGAGAGGGTGTGGTGGCAAACTGGCAATGATAAATGCGAGAGAGAAAGAGAGAAAAAAGTGGGAAAAGAAGAGAGCACAGAGTGGGTGTCAAGTTGGAGGGTTTAATTTTTTTTGTTTTTTACACTTCAGTCCCTCCATTTTTTAAAAGTTACGGTACTAGTGAGTATATGACTAGTATTTTGAATATCTTTAGTACTAGCTGGTATCGTAACATATTCTTTCTTACCATTTTCCAGTTGGTTAGTCGGTATGGTACGAAATTAATATCGTTGCTCAATTTATTAAGAATTTGATATTTTTATGTTAATCTTAAAAGTAAAACAATGTTATTGAAATCGATTAATTTGTTTTCATTATTGTGTTTATATTTTTGTTTCTTTAATTCAAGAGAATTTTATAATTTTGAGTTTTTAATTTATATTTTGATTTTAATTACTCTTTATTTTTATAATTTATGAAAATCATAAATTTTAGTTTTATCTTCTTTTTTGTTTTTTTAATTTTAATTTATCAGAACTAAATATATAATATGTAATTATTTAAATTAATTATTAATAAAATTATGACTAATATAATTTATTCATTTATTTGATTTATTTTAAATTTTAGAATTAAATAAAAGTTAAAATAAAAATATACCAATTTTGATAATTATCTAATAATCGTATTTTAAAAATGAAGTATCCTTAAATAAATATATTTCTACAAACCAATATTAGTATATAAATAAACTTTATAATTTATTTCACTTTAATTTACAATTTATTAACAAATATTATTAAGAGATAAAATAAAATACACTTAATAATTGATAAAAATATTTTGTATTTAAAGTTTATTTAATATTTAATTATTATTAATAAAAATATAATTATATTGACATTAACAATTAAACAAGTTTTTATTGTTGTTTAAAAGGAATAAACTAAAATTAAAAATATAAATAAATAATATAGAAGTAGAAGAAAGCCTCCTTAGCCTTGTAACCTGAAACAACCTTTTTTTAAACTACAATTGCATTTTTGTGAATCACTTTCAATACTTAGGTGTTGTAAAAATTCGGTAAGGTAAATAAGCAGATACTAAGAAGCTTTTATGTGAAAACCATTCAAAATGTTTTAATTTATGACTTAATGGATTATGGTTATCAACAATAGTAACCTTATGAACTAATTCTCTTCAGAAGAGGAAATATTTATGATTGAGATTACTAGTTCCTACATACACCAAGGATCTGTTTTCTTGCGGCAACTTGTCCTAACTCCCATACCAGCGACTTTGTTGTACGGCAGGGTGCTGGAACAATTAAGGGTCTGTTTAGTTAAGAATTTTATAATAGAATTGGATGGATAATAACACAGTTCTTTCGTTTAAAAGAGATTTAATAATAAAATGGAATAAAAGTTTAAGATTTTATGTTATATTTTATTCCATAAGTGAAAGTCAGAAATTTCCGATTATGAGAGTTTAGGATAAAACGTAAACTAATAAATATACACTACATAATAACCTCTCAATAATTTTTATAATACCAATTATTTCTTATTATGCCCTAATAACAACCAACACAACACAATAATAATTTTATATAATTAATAATAAAATTTTATTAATAAAATAGAAAAATATAGGAAAACTTATTCTTTAATTATTTGTCAAAATGTCGTGACATGTTTTTAATAAGTTACAAATATATTTCTATATAAATAAAATATAAATAATTTATTTTAAATATAAATCAAATAGAATAGAGTAATATTTAATATAATAAAATTTATTGAATAATCAATAATAATAATTATATATAATTAATAATAAAATAATAAAATTTTATTAATGAAAAGATAAAATATATAAAAATTATTTTTCAAGTCACAACCATAACTTTAATTATTTTTCAGTAAGTCACAAGTTTTTACTATTTTAAAACCATAGTATTCAAGTGTTTGTGCATTTTGAGTTCTAAGTTGTGTGGAATATTATATAAGGGTATAATAGTTATACGTTACATTTTATTCCATTCATCTTTTAAACAATATTTTATTATGAATCATTTCATACCTCCCAAACAAATTTTTACTGTAATATATTTCTTTCTATTATAAACTATTATGTTCGAATTCTATTCCATCTCATTCCATTAATTAACATCTAACCAAATATATCGTAATACAATCAAAGTTTCCGATGTCTCAGGAGATCATTCACTATTTGTTCATATTTTGTGGTACTTGAGAATAGATATATCATGGAGTGGCTTTGAGCGGAATCTGGTGAAATATTCGGTGGAGATAAAATCTTTGTAACGAGGTGGGTTGTGCTCCGTTGTTAATTCTTGAATTGGGCGATAGGTCAATGGCTTGGAGTAGCATCCCTTAAAGAAGCACACTACTGATATTCTAGGCCCAACAAGATTGGAAACTACTCTGTGTTGTACGCTCTTAAACATGTCATTTGACAGAATCTGACAATAAGAACCAAAATATAGAAAAGAGCATGTTAGAAGTTTTGAGTATCGGAAGTTGCTTTCCATATGCAAAAAACGAAAAAGATATGGCAAAGGTTGGATAAATCTTCTCCACCAGCAGAGTTTAGATTTTAACGGAACCTTAAAACTCGGTATATAAAGAAAGACGGTAAAATGGAGAAGCCAATACAAACCTGGAGAAGGTCCCCAACATTCACTATCACGGAACCTGGAATGCGTGGTACATCAACCCATTGACCTTCATGGAGGACCTGGAGACCAGAGAGATGGTTTTGAACAAGAAGTGTTAAGAGTCCAGGATCTGAATGTTGGCTGGCTCCTAAAGTCAGGTCTGGCTCAGGGCATGCTGGATAGTAATGGCAAACTAGACTGCACGCTTCAGTACAGGCTATCGATCCCAAGTGATCTGCTGAGAGGCCAAGTGCCTCCGACAACATCTCAAACAAAGTGTCTGCCAAGTTCTTGATGTGTTTTAAGTACTCTATTGTCACCTCTCTAGAAAAGATTACAAGTCCCATAAGACACAGAACAGCAGCAGAGGAATAAACATAAGAATCCATATGCATATTATCTTTGAATTAGCCGAATCAACTTGACCGGTGATCGGATAAAGAAGCAGTATGAGTTTTAGCAACGCCTACCTGCATGCTAAAACTAAATATTCCAATGATATAAAATATATGTAAAAATACCTCAAGCAACGTTTATGAATCAATGGTATTGGTAGATTCTAATGATTCCACATTTTCCGAATTGGTTAATGACACAAGAAGACGATCTTCATCCAATTCATCATCTACAATTAACAAACATAAATGATAAATATCTTATGCCAACATTTTAAAGATTTCTTGAGTTAACATTTTACCTTTTATCTCATATGAATTATATCCACTCAACCAAGTTCGAATGCATATCAAAGATTTTACATTATCTGGTCGAAGTGAGCTTCGATATTTGTTCAGTACTTTGCTACCAATACTAAAAGCCGACTCTGAAGCAACAGTTGTTATTGGTATGCTCAATATATCACGTGCCATCAAGGAAAGTATTGGATAACGTTCAGTCATGCTCTTCCAATGTTCCAAGATATCCAAGGTAGGGAATTGATTTTCAATAGTTTGATGAAGAAGGGAACTTGCGGTTGTGTGCCAACTTACACACACACACACACACACACACACACACATATATATATATATATATATAATTCTGCGGGTACCCGCGAGTTGGACCCGACCCATTCCCAAAACCAACGGGTGGGTCGGGTACGGGTAAATATGAATTGGGTAAAAAAACATACCAACCTATACCCGAATTGTTAGGACAGATACGGGCGAGTAAACGGGTGACCCGCCCGTTTTACCAGGTCTAGTCAGAATTGTTTTCTTTCTTAATCATGTCATCAGAACTTTGAATATACGTATATACAAAAAAAAAGGTATATACCACATTCAAGGGCGGATTCACATGGATGTCCCAATGGACGAAAATTCTGCTTTTATGTCATGATTTTAATTTTATTTTTAAATAAAACAAAAATATTATGCTTTTATTTTTGTATTGAATAAAACTTAAAGATAAATTATTTTAATTAATTAAAATTTTAATCTCACATACAATATTTATTAATAAAATTATTTTATTTTATTTATTTAATAAATAACTTAAAATCAATATTTACTTGTAAATTAATATTTATTTAAATATATTTTAATTATTAAATCAAAATTTTATTTCAAATTTATATATTTAGAAGACTTTTCTAATATAATTATATTTATTAATAATTATCAAATAAATTTAATTTAATTTAATTCAAATTAAATAAATTGTTGAATACAATTAAATTGTTAATAGTTTAAATAAATAATTAATTAAATTTATTTATTATTTATTATTTTAGTAGTAATTAAATAATATATTAATTATGTGATTTTAATAAATTTTGAAAACTTAAAAATAAAATAAAAAAAAACCAAAATTAAAAAGTGCGAATCTTTTATTAATTTCAAATGAAAACTAAAACTAAAAATAAATTAAAAAAACCCACTTTTCTAGTTTAATATAAACAAGGTACAATGTTACGGACATGTTTTAAACATCATAACGAATATCAAATCAATAAGAAGGTCAAATTTTAAAATTTTAATTTTATTAATTTGATATATAATAAACATGAAACAAAAATTAAAAAATATAATATAATATAAAAGAAATATATGTTATAATAAAATATTAATATTTATTATTAAATATAAGAAACCTAAAAATTAAATATAATATATATAATATAAAGAAATATTTAGTATAATAAAATATCAACATTTATTATTAAATATAAAAATCTAAAATTTAAATATTATATATATAAAGTATTTGCTTTTATACGAATAAAGATAACTTTATATTCAAAATTGAACCATTCTTTTCCTTTTCAAAACGAAGAAAAGTGGTGGAAGAATAATTTAATGCTGTCTTGACCCACTGTATTTACGTAAAATGAGGACAACTACCTTCTCATTCACTTTGTTTATTGATTCTTTTATTTTATTAATTTGACAAATGATAATTAAAATTAATTAAAAACAGAGAATAAATTTATCGTTCTTTTAAATTTTAACTATAAGAGAAATTTTCGAATAATTTTAAGAGTGAAAGAAAATAGAAAATTTTAAAAGCTTAAGTTTTTGAAGCATTTAAAAATTCTAAATTGAAATATAATGGAATACACTGAAGAAGAATAAAATAGTAGGGTCCAAATCAACCAATTCCAAGAAGTCGACTTGATAAGCGGTGGTTGGAGTCACCAATCGCATGTATATATAAATTTAACATGAAAATTTCATATATATATATATATATATATATATATATATATATATATATATATATATATATTTTTAATTCATCACAACAATAATATGAAATTAATTTTAACTCATCACATCATAATATGAAATTAATTGATTGAGTCTAATTTGATCAATTGGTTCTGCCGGATTTTAATTTGAATCAGACGTTCTTGTTTGAATCCATGAGCTGATTGCTTTTTGTGATTAATCCGACGTGAAGATACCTGCAAAACAAAGAAGGCACGTCGGGGGTTGTGTCTCGATTAGCTCCTCCGATGCTCAAGTCAATATTTTTGTGAAGGTGAGGTTGATCAATGCAGAGAAAAGCTAGGTTTTGATTGCGTACATCTGTTATGGGAGAATTATACCTTATATAGGGGATGGACGTTAGGGTTAAACCTTTACGTGTTTGCATAGGAATCTCTTACATGCGGATGGGCTGAGAAGAGCATGGATCGGGCTTGGGCCTGTCGTAGCCGTTGGGTTCGAGACTTGTTCTATGAAGAATGGACCGATCGACCCAAGGGTTGTCTTGACTGGGTCCGGGCCCAGCATCGTCGACCCGACCATAAGCCCCCCTACTCCTCGAGTTTGAGCGAAGAGAAGGGTCGGAGGAGTATGTAGAGGTTTATAGCTCGTACTTAGGACGGCTCGTGATTGGGGCGATCGGTCGGACATTGAGATATGGCTCGTCTGTAGATAGGCTCGTGAAGTAATCGATCGGTCGAGCTTTGTTGTTGTAGCTCGGTCACGGGAAAGCTCGGGTGGTCCCGATCGATCAGATACCAATCGATTATGCATATCGCCGGATGTCGACCGGTTGGCGCGTGATCGTCAGATGTCGACCGATTGGCGAATCGCCGCTCTGGGATCGGCCATTGTGTGCCCTACCGATCGGCCTCGCCATTTGTTCTTGACGACCGCAAGAAAAGCGGGTCGGATGGTCATCATTGGCAGACGTGTGAAGGTACTTGGAGCATTTATTGTTCGACGGCGCACGTCCTTTGACAACTGTTCATAATCTGAAACGTATCGTCCTTGTAACTGTTGTACAGCTGCCTCGTGCATCCCTTCAACTGACGCGTCCTTCCGAATTTCGGACAACCCTAATTTCCATGGCTCGGATCATGCCGCGTGTTCAAGCATAGATCGGATTTTCTCCACGTGTTATACTTTGATTGGATGGCTCGTCCGAGTGCCTCCCTATAAATGTTTAGGGTCGACGAACCATTTGGTTTTCTTCACCCTTATTTCCTTCTTGCATACGCTTCTGCTTTCGTTCGTTCTTTCTTGCTCCCGCTTGAAACTTCATTCAATCGTCGTTCGATTTCCTTTCTCCATCCAACAAAGAGGTACGTCCTTCCTCCTCTAAAGTTCTTTTCAAGAGCTTTTTTCTTGGTAATCATGTCAATGGGTAGTTCTAGAAGTACGGTAGGAGGTACCGAGGAAGTGTCGACGAAGGAAAGAAGGGACGGGTTGGTTGTGGAGGCGACTGCAGAGGTGAATCGAAGATGAGGTTGGGGAACCTAGGCGGTGATCATTAGGTGTAACATTCCTACGTCCCGGGGCCTAGGTTGGCCATCGGAACCGAACGGATCTTGACAATCGGCGGGTATTTTCTTTGATTCGAGCTTTTTCTCTGTTGGCGGCATGAGGCTTCCGACGCCCGATTATTGACGAGGTGTGCGCCGCCTATGAGCTGATGCCGAGTCGATCCCCGAATGGCTGGAGGTTTATTAATGGTTTGGCTCTGCTATGCCATCAATTCGGTTGTCCTCCGTCAGTTGACGTCCCCCGCCACTTCTTAAGAATGGGTCAGAGCCCCATAATTGGGACTGAGATTCCTCATTTTCAGTACAAGGATGCCCGGTATCGCCCGGATGGAACTCCCGGGAAAGTCACTTCTTGGCGTACGAAGTACTTTTTTGTGAAGCCCCTAGGAACCTCCTTCGAAGCTCGACCGTGGAGATACCCTCTAACCGAGCAATGGAATGACGTGTCGACCATATCTCTTAGTAGAGAGGAGTGGGAGGTGGTCGGTCATATAAAAGAGCTCGGCAGATACGACTTTACTCGGCTCATGCAGGGGTACTTCGGGGGGTTTCGGCCAATTCATTTCTCATTGACCCCCCTCCTCGAATTAGCGGGCTAGGAGAGGAGACCGCCCCGTCCGGTTGACTCCTCGTGATTGAGCTAATTGTTGTATTTTTTAGCCTTGGTTTCATTTTCTAACTTAATTTATCGTTGTGCACCATGGTGAAGATGGAGATGCTCTCTTGAGGCCTCCAAGTCAAAGAAGCGGTGTCTGAGAAGAAGGGACGAGACGGGATTGGTGATGGCGCGCTTTATGCGTAAGGTTGGGCTCGTCCGTAGTGTCGACGGATGTTCCACCTGTAGGGGGCCGACCTTCTGATTCGGGGTCATTGCTAGTTGTGCCGGTCGGCGCGGGCCAGGTAGTCCTGACAGAGGAGGAGGAGGAGGAGGATGCGGGTCCTCCTCTTAAGAGGAAGAGATTGGTTCGGCTGGGGGATCTAGCGTCTGGCCCGGCAAGTGGAGCCGGGACTGGGAAAGGGAAGAAGGGCAAGGGGAAGGCGCAAGCCGCAAATCCCGGACAGTGGGAGTCTGCCCTCAAGTTGGCTAAGAATGCCACAATCGGGGACCTCGAAGTGTCCCGTTACATTGCTGAGAGGATTACTCCGCCTATGGACGAGCGGTTCATGGAGAAGAGGAGTAACTTGGAGCTAAGGTCTCAACTCGTTCGTCTTGGTGTGCGGAGTGCGACGACGGCCTTCGCAGTGCTGCAGCGTTTGGAGACTCTGGACCAGGAAGTCCAGGACCTCCATGATCAGGTGAAGGCTTTGAAGGGCGAGCTTTCGGAGGTGAAGGAGGGGAGAGACCTCCTCCAGGCTCAAAACGCATCCTTGGAGGAGAAAAAGAAATCCCAAGAGAGGGAGGTGGGCACTTTGTTGGCTCGACTGGCCAAGGGAGAGGAGGAGAAGGACGAATGGAGGAAGACTGTGAGGGCGGAGCGGGAGCTTAACAAGAAACTCTGCCAAGATTGCCGCTCCGCGGTGGAGGGTAGGGACAGAGCTGAGGAGACCTTATAGGAGGTGCGGCGTTCTGTGAGGATGCAACGGGTCGAGGCGATTAAGAGATGGAAACGGCGGTTTCTGTACGAGGAGAGTTTAGAGCTCGCCTGCGACATAACCTCTCGCCTGAGGAGGGCCACGAACTCTACACTCCTGGGGGGTCGGTGTGCCCTTTATTCGAGGAGTATGCCGAGCCGCTTCTTCCTGCGGCTCTTGGGCTTTCTTTAGAGGAAGTCAGGGAGAAGGCCGAAGGAGAACGGGACGCCATTCCGGATTAAGAGCTGGATCTCAGCTCCGATGAAGAAGAGCTTCCCTACGAAGATATTCCTCCAGTCGCTCCCCCGGGTCCTGCTCCTATTCCCGTTGTTTCGCTCTCCGAAGGGGAAGAGCCTCCTTGCGAGGATATTCCTCCGGTTGCTCCCCCGGGCCCTGCTCCTTAAGCTACTTGTTGTTCCCCTTCTCCCGAATTCTAGAGCTCACCTGGTCGGGCTTGTGGCCAGGGTGAATTTAATATGAATGAAAAATTTTGTTGTGTTTCATTTTGTCGAAGTCATTTTTTCGAATTCAATTTTCGTGCTTATGTGCTTTGTTTTGGACGTATAGTAGGGTTAGGTGTTACTCGTGGTCGACCAAGCCGAGGTCCCAAGGATCTTGTCTTGGCGACCGATCGACCGTAATCGATCTATGGAGATACCGAGCGAGGTCCCAAGGATCTTGTCTTGGCGACCGATCGACCGTAGTCGATCTATGGAGATACCGAGCGAGGTCCCAAGGATCTTGTCTTGGCAACCGATCGACCGTAGTCGATCTATGGAGATACCGAGCGATGATTGATCTGATTTTTTACACTTTGCCACAATGGAATTTTTTATCGCCAAGAAATCTGAAAACCCCTTTATTGATGATAATGAGGGCGTGGGCCGTTAAAAAACCTGTCTGGCTGGGACAGGAAAAAGGTACCCACAAGTGTTGTACAAAAACATTGTTGAACTAACATTAATCAAAATAAGACTTATCTATTGGTAGAACGCCTTTAGGTTTCGGGAGTTCCACGGCCTTGGTAGAATTTTCCCTTTCGCATCACGTAGGATGTAAGAACCGTGCCCGAACTGCTTAATCACTCGATAAGGTCCTTCCCACGTTTGTCCGAGCTTTCCAGGATGCTTCCCAGCCGCCTCGGCCTTTCGTAGGACGTAACCACCTACCTTTACATCGCTCGACTTGACCCTTCTGTTGTAAAATTTGGTCGCCTTTTGCCTGATGGCTTCCGAACGAGCGGCTGCCCTTTCTCTATCCTTACCGAGGAGAACGAGTTCTGCTTTGCGGGCTTCATCATTCCGCTCTTCTTCATAGCCCGACAGCCTTTGATTATGCAATGCCACCTCTACTGGGACTAGGGCTTCTGCTCCGAAGGTCATCTTAAACGGTGTTTCCCCTGTGGCTCCGTTCGGTGTGGTTCTGTATGCCCACAACACTTCGTCTAGTTCTTCCACCCAGGTCTTTCAGCCATCTAGGCGCTTCTTGAGGGCACTCATTATCTTTTTGTTGGTGTTCTCCGCAAGTCCATTGCTTTGGGGATGAGCTACCAAAGTCAACTGTAGTTTAATTTTTAGTCGGTCGCAGAAGTCTCTGAATTTGTCGTTATCGAATTGCCGACCGTTATCTGTAACCAACACTATAGGCATCCCGAAGCGACATAGTATATTTTTCTTTACGAAACTTTCTACTTTCCCCTCGGTGATTGTAGCGACCGACTCCGCTTCTACCCACTTAGTGAAGTATTCCACTGCCACTATCAGGAATTTCTTTTGTCCGGGACCGAGAGGGAAGGGCCCCAGTATATCCATTCCCCATTGAGCGAAAGGAATAGGGTGACTCACGATTTGCATCCTTTCGGTCGACTGATGAGATAGGCTGCTATTTCTCTGGCAGGCCTCACATCGATCGACCTTCTCTTGGCAGTCTTTTCTCATTGTCGGCCAGTAGTACCCCTGTCTGATCAGTCTGTGAGCCAACATTCTGCCTCCTACATGATTTCCGCACATCGCTTCGTGGACCTCGGCCATTGCCTGCTCAGTTTCTTCTTCGTTCAAGCATGAAAGCAGCGGCCAGTCGTAAGACCGCTTATATAGAGTACCATTAACGACTGTATACTCGGCTGCCTTTATTCTTAGTTTCTTGGCCTCCGATGCGTCTTTTGGTTGTTTTCCTTCTAAAAGGTACTGCGCAATCGGTTTCGTCCAACCCGACCGACCGGTACTTATGTTGTGAACTTCCTCGGCTTTTTGAATGCTAAGCCACCCAATGTTCGATTAGAACATTGTTTATTGCATCACGATCGAAGTCATTTTGGAGAGCGCATCCGCTTTAGCATTTTGAGCTCGTTCTATTCTCACGATCGAGTCTTTGCTTTGAAATTGCTCAACTCCGCTTTACCGGCTCCAGTACTGATCATGTTGTTCCCTTGGCCTCATCTTGCCCTTGACTTGGCCGACCACTACTTGGCTATCACTATACACCTTCAGATGCTTTATTTCCATCTCCCTAGCTAGCTGGAGGCCGGCTATTAGGGCCTCGTATTCTGCTTCGTTATTGGAGGCCTTGAACTCGAGCCGAAGGGCATATTCCACATTTTCTTCATGGTGCGGGCTGATCAGCACTACTCCTGCTCCACATCCCTCGGCATTGGACGACCCGTCAACAAACAAGTTCCAAGCAGGGAGTTGCTCGTCCTTCGAGCTTGGTTGGCTCATCTCTGCGATGAAATCTGCCAACACCTGCGCTTTGATGGTCGTGCGGGGTTTGTATTGTATGTCGAACTCCCCCAGCTCTATCGCCCACTTTATTAGTCGACCCGAAGTTTCGGGCTTTTGAAGACATCGCCTGAGGGGTTGGTCGGTCCATACCTCAATGGTATGACTTTGGAAGTAAGGCCTTAGCTTCCTGGCTGCCATTATCAAGGAAAGGGCTAGTTTTTCTATGGGCGATATCGCGTTTCGGTCCGGTCAATACTTTCTCGGCGTAGTAAATAGGGTGTTGTTCGCTTCCTCCGATCGAATAAGTACTGCTACGATAGACCCTCCGTAACCGCCAAGTATAAGATCGGGTTCTCCCCTCTACCAAAGCTTTGCAGGATAGGCGGGCTGGACAAGTATTGCTTTAAGTGTTGAAAAGCTTTCTACTTTCGTCCGACCATTGGAATTGGGTTACGTTAAGCCTTCCTCGGGATTTTGAAAATGGGAGGCACTTGTCTCCTAATCTGAGATGAACACCTTAGAGACTATCCGACCGGTCAACACCTACACTTCTTTTAAGCATTTGGGTGAGGGCATTTGGATGATGGTTTCGATCTTCTCTAGATTAGCCTCAATCCCGCGTTGAGTGATCATAAACCCTAGGAATTTTCCGGATGTCACCCCGAAAACACATTTTTCCGGGTTCAGCTTCATCTGAAATTTATTCAGGGTTTGGAAAACCTCCTTGAGATCTTCCACATGCTCCGTGGCCGTCTTACTTTTGACCACCATATCATCCACATACGCTTCCACCGACCGGCCGATCTGTTTCTTAAAGACTTCCATGACGAGTCGTTGATAGGTCACCCCCGCGTTCTTCAAGCCAAAAGGCATTACTTGATAGCAATATGTGCCTTGATCGGTTATGAAGACGGTCTTTTCTTCATCTTCCAGACTCATTTGAATCTGGTGATAGCCCGAGAAAGCGTCCAGGAAGCTGAGAAGTTCATGCCCTGAGGTAGAGTCTACTAGCTGGTCAATCTTGGGCAATGAGAAACTGTCCTTTGGACATGCTTTGTTCAAATCAGTGAAATCCATACACATTCTCCACTTCCCGTTCTTCTTTTTCACTAAAACCACATTGGCGAGCCACTCAGGGTACTTGACTTCTCGGATGAACCCGGCCTCGAGTAACTTCTCTACTTCTTTCTCGATCACCTCCTGTTGCTTCTTACTGTGCCATCGCTTCTTCTGTCTGATCGGCTTGTAGTCGTGCCAAATTCCAAGGGAGTGCGACGCAACTGATCGAGAAATTACAGGCATGTCGCTCGGCACCTAAGCGAAGACCGATCTATTTTTCACCATACAATCTGTGATTTCTTTAACTAGGTCGTGCTGCAGCTCGGAGCCTAGGTTTGTGTATTTAGAAGGGTCGGCTTCGTCCAATCCGACCCGCTGTGTTTCTTCCACTGGGTTCATCCTATCCATGTCCTCGTCGGCTCTCACGTCAAGGGAGCTCGTCAGGACCACCGCCCCATCTAATGTCTTCGTTTCTGCTAAATAACATTCCCTGGCAATTCTCTGTTAGCCCCTGACAACACCGACTCCGTGGGGTGTCGGGAACTTCATAACTTGGTAGTAGGTGGAGACGACCGATCTGAGGGCATTTTGAGTAGCCCGCCCAATTATTGCATTGTACGCCCCTTGAAACTTTACGACCAGGAATTCGACGTCCCTTTCTATTTGACACGGCTTTTATCCGACTTCCGGGTACCACGTCCAGAAACACACAGATAAGTCGGTGCGGCGAACCTCGATATAGCCATTAGAAGGCTCTGGCGATGCAACGATAGGTTTTCGACTACCTACAACTCGCGCTTTGTACCACATGTTTCACGCACGGAATCCTCAGATCCTAACGATCAACCACAGCCTCAAACCTTGGAACAAGAAGAACAGAGCGTCGCTTTGGAGGATAACGCCGCGCACAATACACACCAATATCCAACTCCGGCCGGTGCGAGATCCTCTTCCGATCGCACACTACCTCGACAGCAAAATGATCGAGGAAGCTGCTGATCTGTTGATCCGCCAAATTTTGCAGTCTCAACCAATCTGTAATAGCGTCATTCACACGGCAAGTCACGCCCGACAAACCAAAGATGACGACCGATCATCGCCCAACCGAAGCCTAGAAAAATCGTGGACGATCGGATTAACGCAGCTATGAGTTTCTGTCTAGATCGCCTTACGTCGCAGTACAGCTCTCCCTTCACTCCGAAAATCTTGAATAGCCTCCCGGCACCCGACACAAAAATACCGACCCCCGAGAAATACACTGGAAAGACCGACCCCCTGGATTACCTGCAGCATTTTCAGTCCATGATGAATCTACATTGTATTCCAGACACTATCCAATGTAAGGCTTTCTGCACGGCCTTTCAAGAGGGAGCTAGGCGATGGTTCAACAGCTTACCCCCAGGCTGTATCACATGCTTCGAAGATTTCAGGTTGTTATTCCTGAACCAATTCGCCACTAGTAAGCGGCCGCAGAAGACAGCTTTGGAGGTGATGCAACTTACCCAAGGAAAGAATGAAAGCTTGCGGGAATTCATCACTCGATTCAATAACGAAGCGGTCGAGGTCCCCGACCTTACTTGCTCGTCTATGTTGGCCACGCTTATGAATAATACGAGGGATGAGGAGTTCAAGAAGTCGTTAGCCCTCGATTAACCCCGATCTGTTCAGGAAATAAGAAATAGGGCGGATAGGTATATTCAGCTTGAAGAAGTGCTGAAAAATACGAGGCGTCGGACGGATGATCGCTCGCCAAACGATAGGGCGAGCAATTCGCACAAGCGGCAAAAAGGTCATTCGAGCTGGAGAAGGCCGACCGATCGACAGGGAAATCAACAGGAGTTCACCCCGCTCAATAGGCGATATGCAGAAGTTCTGGCGGCCATGAAAGCGGATGGGAAAACTATCCGAGAACCCAATAAAATGAAAACCCCCTATAAGGATAGGAACCCCAATTTATATTGTCGTTTCCACAAAGAGGTCGGCCATGATACGGAAGATTGCTGGCAGTTGAAAAGAGAAATCGAATTCCTCATACAAAGGGGAAGATTAGGCCAATTCGTGAGGCACGAATAAAATGTCGATCGAGATAATCAGCGCAGGCCAGGTCGGCAAGACAATAGGCGACCGCCCTCGAGGCGAAATGATAGGAATGATGGGGGGAGGCAGAATGCGACCACAGATAATCGAAGAGAAGAGAGAGGGCGATCGAGGGAAAGAAACGACCGAAACACCGGGCAACAAGACGACCGACCGACTGGGGTCATTAACATGATATTCGGTGGAAATGCAGCAGGAGGATCCACCACTAAAGGGAGAAAAAGATACGCCAAACAGGTCGGCAGGGACTCATCCACCAAAAAGCCGAGGGAGAACGACGGGACGATATCATTCGATGAATCCGACCTCGATGGAGTAAGTTGTCCTCATGATGATGCACTCGTGGTAAATTTGAACATGGACGGTTACGAGGTGAAGCGGTGATGATTGATCTGACGCGGCTCGATCGACTTGTTGTACTATGAGGCCTTCAAGCAGATGAAGGTACCCGAAGACTGACTATTACCTACAGACGGTCCCATCAAAGGCATAACCGGGGCCTCAGCTTATCCGTTCGCCCGGGTGCACTTGAAAGTGAAGTTCGGACAAAAGTCGTGTCAAATAGAAAGGGACGTCGAGTTCCTGGTCGTAAAGTTTCAAGGGGTGTACAATCCAATAATCGGGCAGGCTACTCAAAATGCCCTCAGATCGGTCGTCTCTACCTACTACCAAGTTATGAAGTTCCCGACACCCCACAGTGGGTGCCAATTGGTTCTGCCAGATTTTGGCTGAACTGTACGTTGCCGTTTGGATCCATGAGCTGGTTACTTTTTGTGATTAATCCGACGTGAAGATACCTGCAAAACAAAGAAGACACGTCGGGGGTTGTGTCCCGATTAGCCCTCCGACGCCAAGTCAATATTTTGTGAAGGTGAGGTTGATCAATGCAGAAAAGCTAGGTTTTGATTGCGTACCTCATTATGGGAGAATTATACCTTATATAGGGATGGACGCCAGGTTAAACCTTTACGTGTTTGCGTAGGAATCTCTTACATACTGATGGGTGAGAAGAGAATGGATCGGGCTTGGGCTGTCGTAGCCATTGGGTTCGAGACTTGTTCTATGAAGAATGGACTGATCGACCCAAGGGTTGTCTTGACTGGTCCGGCCCAGCATCGTCGACCCGACCAGATCACAACCAAATATTTAAATATGATCGACCTGAAACTTGAATTTGAACTTGATAACTTTTGAACCCAATTAATTATAAATAAATTAGCAACTTATGTCAAATCGGTTTGAAAAAATAAAACTAAGTCAAATTTATTTTAACTCGATTTTAAAACTTGAATACAACCGCCTAAGCTTAAACTTGGAGGATTACGACTTTCAAACCGATCTATCCTATTGTAATTTGGTTCAAGATATCTTTGGTTGAGAAACAAATTAAGCAAGTTTTAGAGTAGATGGTTATAATTTATTACAAGTCTTAACCAATACTAAATTTCAATGATATGAATGCTTTTCCGATTTTGATATCATATTGAATTCTAATATGGTGTTATTCTCATCGGCTAATATCGAATACTATTTGGACAATTTTTAAATTTATGAAATAGTTCCTGAATTTTTAAAATTACAAAATAATTTATTGGTATATTGTATCGTATCTATATAATTTTACATAAACTTGTCAAAAAATTATAATAAAATTTTAAAATAACAACAAAATTTTTAACAATTTTACATATAAATAATAACCACATTTAACATAAAAAACAATCATCATATAAATATAAAATTAAAATAATACAAAGTATTTAAAATATTACAATTTCATCATATAAGAAATAATTATTATTTTAAAACATCAAATAAAAGAATAATAAATATCATTAACTCTCTAACTATTATAATTTACAATAAGAGTTCGTAACGAGAAAACAATCAAATAAAATGAAACCTAAAATAAAACATTTATAATTACATTGCATATATAAAATTTTACATATACATCAAATATAAGTAAAATTAAAAGAAGAAGAAAACAAAACACAAACTTTATTCAATCATCTACGGAGATACTGCTATAACTTCACTACCCGATTATTATTTGATACAAAATTTTATCATTGAGAAGAATCTCATTATTATCATCATTCAAATTCAATGAACCAAATGACATGTCAATATTTTCTCATTCAAGATTATCTTCAAAGTCACTCACATTTACCAAACTCGGTTCTTCACAAACTTATTCTCGCTAAAAGATCAATATTGTTAATACAAATTGGATCTCTTGAACTACTTGTTCTATTGAGAGCCCTAGAAAATAAATTTTAATTATTAAAAATATAAGAAATTATATATAAATTAATAATGATCATAATATACTTTTCTCAAAGCTTTAAATTATAACAAACGAAAACTAAATAATTCAATTTCTTATGCTCCAATCTATTCATTTTCTTAGAATAGATGAATTCAAATATTTTTAGTTCATTTCATAACCTGTTGCATTCACACATTGACTTAAAATTCAAATTGCAAACATTTTCAATTTTGAAATATCAGTTCTAAATTGATCCCACCAAGAAATTGTAAGTTGTAAAATAACAAAAGTAGAGTTATAAACAAAATAAACTGATAATTAATTTTCAACAAGTAAGAAAAGGGAAAAAAATTTAATGCTTGAAGAAAGTTTTTCTCTTTATCAAATAGCAATTGGCATCCCAAAATTCCCATAAGACTGCTTGTAAAATTCCATTTGTGAGCTCAAAAGATTTTGCATCATCTCATGAGTAACAACTGTTATAATAGTTAAGAACATTCTCTTATTAACTTGACTTTCTTTGTAAAACTTGGTGCGAAATAGACACCGAGATTTAAAACGCCTAACGCAAACAATGGAGAGTAAAATTATCATTTCCATATGTCATTAATGATTGCAAGATAAGGTATGCACAAAGAAAGCATATTCTCATATTTGCCTTAATTGCTTATTTCGCGCTCTCCATGACATCTAAAAATAACTTATTGTTGTTTTTCATCACTTTAGCCAAACTAAGCACCTCAACAAAGGCTCACAAACCTATATTACAAATTGGCATGGCGACCAAAATTCCATATCTTCAAGTATAATTATGAAAACTTCCAATCTAACATTAAACCTAACATACTGAGATGCAATTCATTTATCACTCGTAACATCTATCTCAACTATTTCTTCATCATAACAAAATAATGAAGTGATAAGAAATTCAGCGCAAATCTTGTCACGACACGACTACACAAATTCCTACTACTGATAAAATCATTTCTCGGTAAATTCAATATTTATACATGATTATAGATGAACTTGGTCACCTTTTTGGCTTTCTGCACACTCTCATCAATAATAAGAAAATGCCTAATATCCTTATATTTTTCAGCTTTAAGTCAATGTAATATGCAGCATAAGGAGTCCAAAAAAAATTATACTTATTTTGTAACCTTCTTCCTGTTGCTTTATAAGTGAAATTATTGTCAGTAATGAACTAAACAATATTTTATAGTCCTACTTCATTCACAACTTCATCGAATATCTCAAACAAAGTATCGGTATTTCTAACAAGGTCATATGCACCAATAGACTTACAATGCATTAAGTCATTTATAGAATAAACCAAAAAATTAATGATAGACTCATATCTCCTATTTGTCCAACCATCACACATGATTGAATATCCATAAGTAGCCCAATCCTTTCTTCTTTCTCACAAATAACTTTTAATTTCAGAAACCAAGTAACTCAAAAGTTTACTTCTATAATCATCAATAAAAAAAGCTTTGAATCTTGAACTGTCAAAGGCTATAGCATCTATCATAGGCTAATAATAGTAAGATTGTGAAGCATTGAATGTTGCACATGTATGATAGCATCATCTAGCCATTGTCATATCTACATTTTGAGTAACATCTCTTGATTGCATGACACTACAAATTGAAGGTTGACTTCAGGAGTTGTTTGTGATGCAAAAAAATAGTCATCTGCCTTCTTTTCTTAACGTCAGATCCATATACAATATTCACTTCTTGTTGGGAAAGAACACTACTACAACCACTGTCACCTTCAACATTTCCACTATCATCATGAACACTAGCAAATGAACTTTCATAACTATTTTGATAATTCAATATCTCCCTTCCATCTTTCTAGTGTTGATATTCTTCAATCAAAGTTTTCATTTGTCATTTCACATCATCACTTACTGTTTTACAAGGATGCACATGTTCTTTAACCGCAGCTAAACGCTTCTTTAATCGAGTGATTTCTTTACCTTTCAAATGATTGTTACAAAACAAATAAATAGTATGATTCCTTATACTAGGGACCAATGTAGCATGAGCCCAAACTAGATCGTTTTTATCTATGCACATCACATATATGTTGTACCATCTAAGAGTTTTTGCTTTAATTATGTTGAAATATATGATTGATAAATTTGAATATATGATGTAAGAATGAAATTATGAATCTATATATGTAGAGTAGATATATATCACTCCCAATCGTATATTGGCTGCAAAATAATAATAACTTGAATGTTTAATGCAATACTCTCTCAAAGAAGCATTTGATAGCACATTCCTCATTTGGTATAAAATCATTTTGTTATGTTGATTTTATAAACTCTTAGTATAATAATAAATAAAGGTTATGCAGTTAATCGTTAATATTAATACATATGAGAATATTATTAGGACTTAGTCATTTACTTATAATAAAGAGGACTATAGTAAATGCGAATATATATATATAGCCTATAACTTAATTAATATGATTATGACCCAACCGGTAACTTGATTGTGATATCTTAAATAGAAAGGAAATAGTTAAAACTTAATTTCCAATAGTTTCATCCATCACAATTCACAATTCACAAAACATACATAAACAATTTCTATTTACAACAATTTCAATCATCACAAAACATATATAATTAATTTTCATTTTCAGCAATTTCAATTCAACCATTACAAAACATGCATAAAAAATTTCCAACAACATCACTTAATACGAATCTTGTTTAATCGTGAGGTCTGGGACATGAATAATTTCCATTTCTAATAATTTCTATTTCCAACAATTTCAACCATCACAAAATATACATAAAATTTTTCATTTCCATCAATTTTCAACAATTTTAATTCAACTGTTACAAAACATACATAAACAATTTATATTTTCAATAATTTCTAACAATTTTATTTCTAAAATTTCAAACAATTTCAATTCAAACATAACAAAACATACATAAACAATTTCTATTTCCAACAATTTCAACCATCACAAAACATACGTAAACAATTTTCATTTTCAATAATTTCATTTCAACCAGTTACAAAACATACATAAATAATTTCTATTTTAATAATTTTCAATAATTTCAAACAATTTCAATTCAAGCATCACTAAACATACATAAACAATTTTATTTTATCAATTTCAACCATCATAAAATATACATAAATAATTTTCAATTCCAATAATTTCAATCCAACAATTATAAAAGATACATAAACAATTTCTATTTCCAACAATTCCATTCCCAATAATTTCTAACAACTTTGAACAATTTCAATTTAAACATCACAAAACAAACGTAAACAATTTCAATTTCCAGTCATTTTCATTTCTAAATTTCGATAATTTCATTTCTATTATAAGAATTTCAATTTAACCATAAGAAAACATATATTAACAACCAAATATAATGCAATTATTTTTCAAATTTCAGAGCAAAAATACACCTAAAAAACAGAATCCAATTTAATATCGAGTTGAGTCAGGTTTGGATGTGAATCTATTTCAGATTTGGCATAGAGGAGGCCCAAAACTTTGAGAGTGGTGACTATCAATGGTGGATTGGTGGTGTTGAAATGTTGCCCTGAAGTGTTGGTCGTCGCCGGGGAGGGAGTGGTGGCAATGATGAATGAGAGAGAAAGATAAAAAAGTGGGAGAAGAAGAGAGCAAAGGGTGGGTGTCAGGTTGGGGTTTTTTTTAATTTTTTACACTTTAGTCCCTCCATTTTTTAAAAGTTACGATTGGTGAGTATACTACCAATATTTTGAATATCGTTGGTATCAGTCTGGTTGGATCGGCTATGTTGGACCCGAGCCCAATCCCACAGGCTGATCGGCCGGTCTCACATCTACCAATTAATTCGGGCCTGACCCACACATTCATGGCCCAACAGTAGAAAATGTCTCCCATGCAGATACGTAAAGACCTAAACCTAGCTGAAAAATCATATAAAATGTATTATTCTCATAACAGAGGTACGCACAATCATAAACCTAGCTTTCTCTGTGTTTATCGACCTCACCTTCACCAGAAAACTGACTTGAGCGTCGGAGGGGCTAATCGGGACACAACCCCCGTCAAGCCTTCTTTGTTTTGCAGGTATCTTCATACCGAATTCACCACAGAAGACAGTCAATCACATGGAGCACAACGGCAACGTTCCATCCTGCCAGAATCCGACAGAACCACAGTCGATACTGTAACATATTCTTTTGTACCATTTTCCAGCTAGTCAGTCGGTATAGTACGAAATTAATATCGTTGTTAAAGTTATTATGAATTTGATATTTTTGATGTTAATCTTAAAAGTAAAATAATGTTATTGAATTCGATTAATTTGTTTTCATTATTGTGTTTTTGTTTTTGTTTCTTTAATTCAAGAAAAATTTATAATTTTGAGTTTTATTTTATAATTTTGATTTTAATTACTCTTTATTTTTATAACTTACGAAAATCATAAATTTTAGTTTTTTCATCTATTTTGTTTTTTGTCTAATTTTAATTTATCATAACTGAATATATAATATATAATTATTTAAATTAGTTATTAATAAAATTATGACTAATATAATTTATTCATTTATTTGACTTATTTTAAATTTTAGAATTAAATTAAAGTTAAAATAAAATGTTTCAAATTTGATAATTATCTAATAATAATATTTTAAAATTGAAGTATCTTTAAATAAATATATTTCCACAAACCAATATTAGTATATAAATAAAGCTTATAATTTATTTCACTTTAATTTATTATTTATTAACAAATATTATTAAGAGATAAAATAAAATACACTTAATAATTGATAAAATTAATATGTATTTAAAATTATTTAAAATTTAATTAATAATAATAATAATAATATAATTATATTTACATTAATAATTAAACAAGTTTTTACTGTTGTTTAAAAGAACATAAACTAAAACTAAAATATAAATAAATAATATAGAAGTGGAACAAAGCCTCCTTAACCTTTTAAGCTAAAACGTCCTTTTTTAAACTAAAATTGCATTTTTGTGAATCACTTTCAATACTTAGGTGTTGTAAAAATTCGGTAAGGTAAATACGCAGATACTAAGAAGCTTTTATGTGAAAACCATAAGAAGCTTTTATATGAAAAGTGAAAACCATTCAAAATCTTTAAACTTTTGACTTAATGGATTACGGTTATCAACAAAAGTAACCTTATGAACTAATTCTCTTCGAGAGAGGGATTATCTTATGATTGAGATTACGGGCAGCTTCTCCCAAGAGCGCATTGTCTCCCATCCCGTCTACTTTGTTGAACGGCAAACGCAAGGGACGGAGTTCTAACTTCCTTCTTTTGTAAAAAGGTTTATCGATATAATAGAATGAAACAGCATTTCATGTCATTTTAAATAATAAAATTATTCAAAAAGTTTAAAATAAAACGTAAACTAATAAATATATTATACTTAATATATCTTTAATAATTTTCATAATACTAATTATTTATTACCTTACCTTGTAACACCCGGTACAACACAATAATATTTTTATATAATTAACAATTAATTATATATAATTAATAGTAAATTTTATTTAAAAATAAAAAATATATTTAAAACTTATTTTTAATTGTTTGTCAAAGTGTGATCACATATTTTCATAAGTCACAAATACATTTCTATATAAATAAAAATATAAATAAATTATTTTTAAATATAAATCAAATAAAATAGAATAAAATTTAATATAATAAAATTTATTAAATAATCAATAATAATATATTGATTATTATTTTTATTCTATGTTTATTGTTAATTATAATAATATTAACAATAAATATTGAGGCTTTTATTGTTTTAAAACCATAAAATTCAAGAATTTGTGCACTTTCGATTTTCTAAGTTACGTGGAATGTTATATAAGAATATAATAATCATTTACTATATATTACATTCTAATTCATCCGTTTTCTAAATAACATTTCATTATATTATACTGTGAAACTTTTCATCTCTCTTAAATAACTTTTCACACTATATTACATCCCATTATAATAGAAATCATTCCATTTTGCTCTATTCTATTCTATATTATTTTGTTAATTAACATCCAACGAAAGACATCCTAAGATTATGAAGTTTCCGATCTTTTGGATCATGAAGATCATTCACTATTTGTTCATATCTTGTAGTACTTGAGAACAGATAAATCAAGGAGTGGCTTTGAGCGGTATCTGGTGAAATATTCAGTCGAGATAAAATCTTTGTAACGAGGTGGGTTGTGGTCCGCTGTTAATTCTTGAATTGGGCGATAGGTCAATGGTTTGGAGGAGCATCCCCTAAAGAAGCACACTACTGATATTCTAGGCCCAACAAGATTGGAAGCTACTCTGTGTTCTACGCTCTTAAACATGTCATTTGACAGAATCTGACAATAAGAACCAAGAGATAGAAAACAGCATGTTAGAAGTTTTGCTTTCCGTATGCAAAAAAGAAAAAGAATTGGCAAAGGTCGGATAAATCTTCTCCACCAGCAGAGTTTAGATTTTAACGGAACCTTAAAACTCGGTATATAAAGAAAGACGGTAAAATGGAGAAGCCAATACAAACCTGGAGAAGGTCCCCAACATTCACTATCACGGAACCTGGAATGCATGGTACATCAACCCATTGACCTTCATGGAGGACCTGGAGACCAGAGAGATGGTTTTGAACAAGAAGAGTTAAGAGTCCAGGATCTGTATGTTGGCTGGCCCCTAAAGTCAGGTCTGGCTCAGGGCATTCTGGATAGTAATGGCAAACTAGACTGCAATCTTCAGTACAGGCTATTGATCCCAGGTGATCTGCTGAGAGGCCAAGTGCCTCCGACAACATCTCAAACAAAGTGTCTGCCAAATTCTTGATGTGTTTTAAGTACTCTATTGTCACCTCTCTAGAAAAGATTACAAGTCCCATAAGACACAGAACAGCAGCAGAGGAATAAACATAAGAATCCATATGCAAATTATAATTGACTCAGCCGAATCAACTTGACTGGCGATCGGATAAAGAAGCACTATGAGTTTTAGCAACACCTACCTGCATGTGGCGGGAAATTCCTCCGGATCAAGATTGTTTAATCCTAGGTTGGGAAAGAACAGTGAGTCCCTCCAGTTCGCATATCTCGATTTGTACAAGTCAAAGTTGGAGTTGAATACCACTTTGCTATTCAGATCTCGGGTGTAGAACGTCTTTTTGACCTCAACATCCTGTTGGTTAAACGATCGTACCCCATCAACCATTTGGTCAAAAACACTTTGGGGAATACCATGATTAACCACTTGGAAAAAGCCCCACTTTTCTGCTGCAAGCTTCACTTCTTCTACGACCTCCTTTCGCCTACAAGCTCTCTGGATATCTCTCAAATCGATGTTAGGAACTTGCATTTTTGTCTGTTTGCAGTATTTCGTTTGATCTTCAGCAATTTCCTCAGGCGGTCGAATGAAGATTCTGGGGATATTTACTGCACCAGCATCTACTAGTCCCTGGACTCCAGTTTTTGTGTCATCAAAAGCCTTCACTTCTTTCTTTCTGTCATAATCCAATTTAACTTGGAGATCTGGTGCTTCGGCCATGTCTTGGGTTTCTTTGGAACGAGTTTTGGCTTTTGCTAAAGAAGAAGAAGACCAAGTTGCCATCAAGCGAAAAGCGAAATGTGTCACTACCATATATTATTCCACAAATTAGCCAACGTGCCGTAAGCAAGTATGTCACCAGCCGGCTAAAGAGATGTTTTCAAATCCTCGTGCATACGACCATATATATTTTTTAATTAAAAATAAAAAACAAAGCACAAATTATGTCGTATGGCGAAAATATAAAACCCCACGCGCATCGTGATGGAAGTCAATTAAAACTATTTTGATAGTCTTAAATTTTAGATTGTTATGATTTATTATTTGACACTAATATAAATATAATATTTAATTAATAAGAATTAAAGCTAAATAAATTAAGTTTACTTTATATTATAATTTAAATCCATTTACAATATATTTACGTACTTAATAAATTATATATGTACCAAGCAAGCAATTTAACAAGTTAAACAACTTTAAATCAATTAAACTGACTCATGAAAAAGAAATCAGTAGAGAACTCTTTTATGTGAAATTTTGAAGATTTCAAACTCACAAATTACTTGGTGCAAGAAATATTGGAGAGCTTTCCTCCTTAATCGGGCCACCATTACCAGGTCAGAATCGTTATTCTTTCTTAATCATGCCATCAGAACTTTTGCATATATGTATGTACAATAAAGTATTTACCACATTCAAGGATGGAGTCACATGGATGTCCCCAATGCACGAATTTTTATTTATTTATAAAATTTAATTCTATTTTCTTTCATATAAAATAAATTGTTTAATATTAATATCAACGTAATTATATTTTTATTCTTGATAATAATTATATATATAGAAGAAAACTTAAAAGTAAATTATTTTAATTAATTAAATTTATTTTAATATCTTATATAATATTTATTCATAATTTTCAATAAAATTATTTTATTACATTAAACTAAATAATTTACAAATTAATATTATTTTAAATATATTTTAATTACTAACTCATTTTTTAATTTACATGAATATTTTTAAATATAATTGTATTTTGAATAATTATTAAATCAATTTAATTTAATTACTAAAATTGAATAAATTATTCAATAAAATCATATTATTTATAGTTTTAATTAATTAAATATAATATAAAATTATTTATAATTTTATTAATAATTAATATGTTAAATAATTAAATAGTATGTGTTTAGTTGATAATAAAAATAAAATTACTTTTTTATTTTCATAAATTTAAAAACTGAAAGAAAATAAAAATAAAATTTTTCGCAAAAATCATAAACTCAAAACTCAAAAAATAGTTTTTTATTAAAATTGAAAACATAAATAAAAACAAAAGACATAAATAAAAGACCACTTTTCTATTTTAATATAAACATGAAAATTGAAAACACAAATAAAGAATAAAAACATAAATAAAAAGACCATTTTTCTACTTTAATATAAACAAGGAGCAATTTTAAATATGAAGTGGCTAAGAAGTTTAAATTTTTAAAATTAATTATTATTAATTTGATATATAATAAACATAGAATAAAAATGATAAACATAAAAATATTATAAAAGAAATATTTTATTTAAATAAAATATCAACATTTATTAATATATAATTAATTAATAACAAGTCTAAAATTGATTATAATATAAATTAATTATCTTTTTTTTTTGGTTTAAAGTATTTGCTTGAACCATTCCAAATTTTCTCTTCAGTGAATTAGATGAAGATTTCTTCTTTATTTACATGTCTTTAAAACCCAACTCATTTCACTAGTCATCGTCTCTTTTTAGCCTTTTTCTCTATGACTTACCTTTCAGCCTTCAAAGGAAGGGATTGATTTGGATGGTAATGGTGGTAGACTCAAAACCGCCTACCAATTATCCCCACCGAACACATGTGTGAGTCGGATCCAATTTTGGTTATAAGTACATGAAGGCTTAAGTTAATGATTCATGGCCTAAGAATTACGGGGACAAAAGCGGCTTTTGGCCCAAACCAAAGGTTAAGTCCATATCCTTGCATACAAGTTAACCTAATTTTGAGTCTTAGTATAAAAGTAAGTGGTTTATATAATAAAATACAAGTGGTTGAAGATTAATAAAATTTCAATGATTCTAAATATAGGATTATTTAGGTCTTAGTATAAAATCAAATTTCCTCTTTATTTTCAGCGTGCAAATCCAAATCAAACACAGGGATTCCATTTCCACATCCACATTACATACCCTTTTATCATATCATCAATTGTCAACCATTAGCTAATGACTCAAAGCTTGAAATGCAACAAAGCTGAAACCCCACCAAGGCCTTTTGTGGCGGCCTGATTTGTAAATTCTTGAACAGTAGTTTCTCTGTACTTGGGAGGATTTTCTTCTGACAGCAACTCTTTGATGGGTCCATAGGGTCTTGAGTTGGGCATAAAACCTGTGGAAAAAAATGCTGCAATTGAGACTCTTGGTTCTTCGCGGTTCGCCAGGACCCTATGCTCCGCGCTTATCAACTTGTCATTCGTTATAAGCTGAAAATCGACGAAAGAAAAGCAACTTTAGACATATTTAATGTAGATTAAATTCATATTTGTTTAAAGTTTGAACATATTTAAAAATTTAAACTTAGTACTTATTAAATAGAATCTGATCTTTTCACTCAAGACTTTAGTCATATTTTAGTTAGTTTATTAAAATATAAATACAAGTATTTGAATAAAGCATCTTTTACCCGAAGGCCTATTTGAATCTTTTTTTTCATACTTTGATTGAAGTCTAATACGATTACATCAAATTTAATCCCGTTTTCACTTGTTCATCCCCTTTTTTCACTTAACAGACATATTCTGGGCGCAAAATTAAAAATTGTTAGGAACAAAAATTGTTAGAAAACTTAACTCACCTCCAAAAGTTTTGGACACCATTAATAAATTATTAAATCCTCTTATATTTATCCGATTTGAGATTTCCGACAAAAACTTACCTGCAAAAGGTCCCCGATATTAACCACTAAAGCTTCAGGTGTAGCAGGCACATCAACCCAGCGATTCTGGTGAAGAATTTGAAGGCCGCCAATATGGTCTTGCAGAAGCACCGTGAGGAAGTCGGTATCTGCGTGATTGGAGGTGCCCAAGGTTACTTCTGGCTGTGGACATGCCGGGTAATAGTGGCACAAACAGTTCAGCCCTTCAGCGCAACCCATATCATTCAAGTGGTTTGTGCGCAGACCAAGAGATTCCGACAGTAATTCCAACAGCAGCTTCCCGAGCTTCATTACTTCCTCGGAGTACTTCATAAGTATGTCTCTGTCAAACAAAAGAAAAAGAAATTCTCCGAGAGTCCAATACATCGCTCGTTTACCAGTCTCCAAATCAAACTCCAACTAACTTAGGTGTAACACAATATAAGAACATAATCTTAATGAACAATCCACTTTGACCGTAGGAAGAAAGATTTCAGCTCACCTGCATGTAGTTGGAAATTCTTCTGGCTCAGGAGGATTAGGAGCCATATTGAAAAGAGTGGTATCCCTCCAGTTAGTTGCAGGAGATCTGTACAGATCAAAGTTGCTATTATAAACTATCTTTTTCTTATAATCCCGAGTATAGAATTTCCTCTTTAGCTCAATATCCTGCTCATAGAACCTACGAACACCATCCTTCATGTCCTCGAGCACGCTTAGAGGAATCCCATGATTGACGACTAGGAAAAAACCCCATGTCTCTGATGCATGTCGAATGTTTTCGGTGATCTCCTTGCGTATGCTTGAGTCTTTAGTAACACCTGTCAGGTCTATGATAGGAAACCTGAAATTGGTGTCATCAACAGGAACAGAACTCTTGTCCAATACATTAGGTGGTTGATGGAAAAAGGGAGGAACATGGGTGATCCCTGCATCTACAAGTCCTTTGACACCGGCTTTTGTCTCGTCGAAAGCTTTTAGGTCAAGCGATCGATCATAACCAGGATACAAAGTAGAAGCCATTTTCCTCTTCACTGCACGCACACTAACCTTTAGTACTACTACTACTTAAATAGAAATGGTGGATATACAGAGTCAGAGAGAGCAATGACCGTTTTCCAGTACTAAATATCAAGCAAAGGAAGAAAACGTATACGGTGCATTAATGGGATGGAAAATTCGGAGTGGAATTCCTGCAGTGGTCCAAATCTATGCGTCTCAGTGTTCACTTGATTAATATGGGAGATACGTGTACGATGCCAATACTTCCCAATAAGCATATATCCTTTTGCAGCTAATCTCTTCTAGGAAAAAGTTTCAACCTTAAAATTGAAAATGTTGCAATCAATTTGACGTAGAGAGATTAGCAAGTGAAGTTGAATTAGGCGTGAACAGCAATATTTACTTGTACATCTTAATTATTCAGTAAATTATTTGTAGAAAATAGTTATAACATAATATCTAACAAATGTTCTTTTAGATATAAATTGTCTTAAGAGTTTATTAAAATTTAATCCTTTCGAAAATATTATTTAATTAAGTATTTTTAAATATACACTGTAAGATATGGTTCAAACTTGTAAGGGTTCAAATTTGTAAAGGAACTTATTCTTCTGTACCAAAAAATTGTAATTTTGTTTTGTTATCTTTACATCTAAACTATTCTTGAAAGAGTTAAAATTATAAAATAGATGTCTTGTTATGATTATAGTGTTTATATCATATTTTGTTAAATTAGTTTTATATATTTATATGAGTTTTATATAGATATATATTAAATATATATATAGATAAAATTTAGTAAACAAGATTTATCGTAATAATCAGGCCGAATGTACGATGTGGTTCATGAAAGGGACTAGTGATAAGAGAAAAGACAGCATTGTTGGACCACTCCCGAAAAAATTTTCTACAGGTAAAGAAAAGAAAATTTAAATGTCAGTAAACTTGTTATAGAGAATCAACAATTGAAAAAGTAATCCCTCGCATCAATGTTTTCTTCTTTTAGTTATAATATCTTTTAGTCTTTCTTGAATCTTAATAATGATAATAAAGCAAAACATCCAAAGACTGGCTTTATATACATATCAACTAAATCATAAACTCTCACGTTAGACTTGCTTTTAATCTCAAACAATCGTCAACTAATCTCAAATGGTATTATTACAGTTTGCCATTTCTTGTAAATTCTCAGTCATCCCTATAGTCTCTAATGCTCCTTTCTCTTATTTAGGTCCCTCTTTATTTTTTTCTTTTTGAAAATTAAAAGATGAATTATCTATAGATTAATCTAAATCAAAAAATTACATGAGTTCTTACTTTGACCCCAACTCTAGTGAAGAGAGATTACTATCATTTACGATGATATGAATTATTCTATTAGAATATAAAACATGAATCTTGTTGAAGTAGTTGAGAAGTATCTATAAGCCTCAAGTTCATTGCATATTCATAGAGAGTGATTGATGTGCATTCTTGGCATAGAGATGGGCTCGGATGAGGTTATGCTAGCTTGTATTTTTCCTCCTTCGTACTTGTAGCTCGGCGGCAATTCCTTTCTTTCTTTATAGTGTATATTGTGATCGTGAATGCGGCTTTAAAAAGAGGAGCATTAACCTTCCCGGTTATCAAATTACTAGCAACCCAACTCAATGAATGATTTATAGAGAGTAGTTGATATGTGGATTAGTTTAAATGTTAGATAGTTATACTAATCAAAATGCCCTAGATTGTGCTATTAATGTTAATTGGCGATGTTGATCTAAGGATACCCTGGGAAGATATTAAAGATGGAAATGAGCTAAGGTAATTGAGGAAAATGCAATTGGTTAATTAAGGCTAACTAGAAGAAGGAGAAGCTAGAGATGATCAATTGATGCATAGTGACAGTGTGATGGGGATCAACAAGGAAAAGATTTGTACTTAAAAAAAGTGAGGAAATAAGAAAGAAAAGAAGATGATTGGCTAAACAAGGTTCAGCACTGTCCTTTTTTGGGATAGGTGTTAGTACAGCACAAAGAACGTGGATTTAAATATGAATGAATTTTTGGGATAAGTATTAATTCACAAAATTATTTTTGTATGAGTTATGGTTTAAGGAAGGTGTATTTTAATTAAAAGATAAAAGAATCAACTTTAACCATAAGTTTACACTAATCCTCAAATTTAATCTTAACATTTCAGACAGACTACGTAAGACAATGATATTTATATAGCGCTAAAATTTAACCTCATGATAATGATATTGATATACTTTTTAATTTTTATTTATTTTGCAGCCCCATGTATTGTGGGGCGCATTTTAAAAATTCTCAATCTTGACTCGTCTTCTTCCTCATTCGTGTTCTTCTTCTCCACTGCCACTATCACCCTCATCACTCAAAACATGCAAACTAACAGCCTCATCAATCTCCCGTGTTAAATCTTAAAACAAAGCCAAAGTACTTCATGATAGAGTATAACATATTGATTAAACATAAAAATATTAAAAGGTTTATAAAAGATAAGACTTAACTATGCAAATGATTAGTTCTAGTCATTTCAGTAATGATTAACCCAAATTTAATTCTTGTTAATTGACTCTATATTTTACTCATATTAAAATTTTAATATGATCTCAGAGTAAGTTTGGTTTAAATTATTAATTTCTGAATTATCCATCTAGAAATCTAGTTCTAACGGCCTAATTCGATTATTCTGCGTTTATTTCAAGTGACAACTAAATATTCAGTCTTAATTACACTTGAGGAGGAGTATTATAATATTCTATATTGATTAAATATGAAAATGTTAAAGAGTTTATAAATATTAAGGGTCAACTATCCAAATAAGTAATTCTAATCATTTTTGTCAATAATTAACTCAAACTCAATTTTTATTAATAAGCTTTACTCTAATCGTATTAAAAATTATAATACGTCGGATGATCTAGCTCTTTTTCAATCTTGGTAAACCAATCCTGCAGAACATGTCCCATCGGGCAAAGAGTACCGATCATTTCATTATACTAGATAAGTGTTTGACTCTACTTTCTTCAATGGGTACTTGGCCTGAGCAACTTCACATTTGAAGATTTAAGTGCGATGGAACTTCTCTTTTTCTGTAGGATCTCAGCCTATTATGTAGAAGGAACAGAGGTATCCAAGTGCTCTGCACGAGCTTAAAGAGAAAATGCGCTCAACTGTCCCCAAAGACATCTCACCATCTATCAACAAGAACCAAAGAACGAAGCTCACAGTTTGCGAAGCTGCAGATAGACCTGATTGGCACAATGAAGGAAGAATAAGGCATATATTTTGTACAAGAAATCTACACTATCAGGCTGTAATTTCTACGGAAAATCAAGTGTCTTTTTAAGACTTTCTGATAACAATATCACATATTGGGAACTGGGCATCAATATCTTTAGGATTCTGAGGTTAATTCTGTCGAAGAGTTGGCTTAAAATTGTGAAATTACACTAAATAACAAGCATTATTTGCCAAAACAACATATTTAACTCACGACAATCATCAATATATAAAAAGTTCAATGACAAGTTACTGAATATGTAGTGTTAAATGACAACAGTTTAAAGTTTCTAAGGAAAACAACATAATAAAGCGGCTTTGAAGAAGATGGTTTGAGATGGTACATTCAACAAGAGATATAGAACATTAAACATTATCATTATCCTATAATGGTAGTAGTAAAATTGTTCACCAATTATCATGAAGGCTTTCGTTCTATTTAATTCACTCTTCAAAGAAGGATAGCAATAATTTCCAAAGTTACTTTTCATACACTTCAGGAATGTCGGATGTCTAAAAACCGCAATCTCTTTTTCTTTCCGAGTCCACGACCTGGAACAAAACCATAAAAGTTAATGAAAAATATAGAATTAGTTGTAAGTAAACTAAGTACTCGTATGTGGAAAAGCTATAACGTTCCATTAAGGGGGATCTAAAATTTATCATCTTTTTGGCAGAAGATTTGATATAGGAGTTAGGAGATCGACGAGGTTGTTAGTTTGTAAGTTTTGAGTGATGACGCTGATTGTGGTGGTGAAGTTGGGATTTGGTTTTCAATTGAAGGGAAGGAGAAGAAGAAAATAAAACAAAAAAGAAGATAAGTTGAGATTTTGATTTTTTAAAAAAAATAATTGGATCTCACTAAGATTTGACGTGACAATGTAGGGCTTGCAAAATAAATAAAAAAACATTTAAAAGTGTCAAATTAGTGTCGATAATGTCGTTATCATGGTGTTAAAATTTAAGGTTTTCTAAGTATTAGGCCCTATCCTACATAAGCTGAGGGTGTGACAAAGTTGCCATTAATATTAATTGCAGACGAATGTTTGATTTTAAGCTTGTCATGTCTTTGTTTTGTATCGGCTGTTTTCTTAGAAAATACGCACCAATATATCTATTGTTCTTTTATCAATTCATTTTAATTCTTTAAAAATTGTGAATAGATAAAAATCCATTATATTAATTGTTTTCATATTACAAACTTTGAGGAGTCCATCCGCAATTTCACACTTTTGGAAATAATTATTTTTTGTCTCTTAAATTATTTCAATACATTTTACAAAAAGTCAGTTAGGTTGTTTCATTAAATCTATTATATACTTAAGAAAATCTTTTATCAAACTTTCCGTTAATTAAAATTTTCTACTCAATCTTACTTTTACCATAAATTTAAATTTTAATCTAAATCTTACTTTTAAAAATATGATAATAAGTTTGGTAACCAACCAATTTGTCAAAATTTAAAATTAATGATATCGTGACTTTATATATTAAAAAACATTATAAGAGGTACAACGGAAGAAATCAAATAAGATAATTAAAAATGAAATCAACAAAAATAAAGTATATAAAATTTATTTTCCCACACATTTGAAAGTATATATAGATTAAGACTTAATAACTGTGATGTTAGAAGAAAAGAAAAAATGAAAAACAAACAATTATTTCACCTCTAATGGGATATTATATGATCATCATTTTCGGAAAACAATAGTTTGGATCCAACGAGCTTTCTCTTATAGCTACCTGATCAAGCCCTCTTAAATTTCAAAAATACAATCTGCAGCTTCCTCCAAAATCCAAAGCATGATTTTTTTTTTTCTGTCCCGAAGTGTTTTAGGAGGGTCATATGTATAAGAAAGTATTTTTAAGTCATTCACATTGACAACGTTTTACACCTATAATGGGTCTAAACGTCATCTTGGAAGAATAACCACTAATGGTAGTTATTCATCAATGACATATAAAGGCAAAGACAATGGTTTAAAAAAAATTAACTTACTTTTGTGTATTTCGGTGTTTTCCAGAGAGACGTTGATTCTTTGGTATACTCTTGAAGTTTTCTTTGCAGAACACTTAAGCGCAGGAATCTGTGTTCCTTAACCAGTGGAAATATAACAAATCATCAAGTATGTTTGTTTTGTTTTTTCCACGCATATACAATCGATCCTATGGTATATGATCTGTTCATATATTTCTTACATTGGTATCAGAGCTAGGTTGTGTTTTTTGTTTATATGCATAACGTTGGCTATTGATTGAATATCTTGAATAATTATATGAATATGTCGTCAAGTTTGCCTCTGTTATATTGAACTTGCCATTTACGATTGTTATTTTTTTTTCCTGATACACAAACAATATGCTTTGTTTTTTTCTTTCCGCTTGTTACTTCTCTCTCTAAACATTATCCATGAATCTATGAAAAAGTGAAAAATGCGTATACTGCGTTAGTAACATTTTTATTTATCTAGAATCCGCTGTGTAGTTTTGGATTTTATGGATTCAAAGTTTTTGGTTAAAGTTTTTCACTGTTATTCAAAACTCTTATCCAAATTTGGAAACCATTCTTCTACAGTGAGAAGTAACAAACGGGTAAAGATCATAAGCTTGCTTCTTTCTCTTATATATTACATGACTCTTTTTAGAAAGGCAAGTAGAAAACGTTTACCGTAGAATACACTGGTGTTGGCACAAAACATCCAAAGAGCAAACTTGTCTGCAAAGTGTGTTTTATTTATTATTATAACAAAGAGGCAGCCGTAACGAGAGAAGGAAGAAGAGAGAATAGTTGAATTTAAAAAAAAAAACAATTTCGCAGGAGGAAGAAGACGCCTTCTTCTTGAAAACTGAAGAAACAAAACAGTTTTTATCCTGTTACCTTTAGGCCCTGTTTGATTGGCACGGAATGTTAACTAGGAAAGTAATATTTTTCCTAAAATTTAAATTATTACGTTTGGTTTGTTTGTTTTTGTTAGAAAAGTAAAAACTTTCCTAATTTAGGGAAAATAGTAGCACTTTCTAAGGATTCTAAATACTAACACCCCCTTGGTATTTAAATTACTTTCCTCGAGAATTTAATCTAAAAATTATACTATCTAATTTAACCCTTCTTCTTCTTCCTACTTTTAGACAACTCTTTTATTAAAAGACTACCTCTTCTTCTAATATTCTTATTCTACAACAACTCTGTTTTTAAAATCACGACAAGATATTCTTCTTCTTATTACGACTTTTGCTCGATTCTTCCCCACTTCAATTATTCATCTTATTCTTTTGAAAACCAGGACCACCTCTTCAAAACACGCAATCGTCGACTACATAACAAAGGAATCAGCAGAGACAAAGTCCAAATTTTGTATAATACCTCGACCTTGAACATGGGAACTACCACTTTTCTTTTACAACTTAAATTTGGGAACAAGCAAGGACGTTAGTGATATATCCATTCACCATTTCCACGCCATCTATTTATTATTTTTATGGGGAGAGCGAAATAGATATTCAAAAGAAGAATCTGGAAGAAGAATGTCCCCATTAATGCACTAAATCATTTTGGCTCATCTTCATCGTCATCAAATTCGTGGACACTCAAAGACTCCAACAAGATCCGAAGCATGTTTAGTTTTTGAACAAAGAAAATCAGAACAGAGGCATTGAAAAAGCGAGAAACAGAAGGAGCAGTTAACAAGCTTTTTCAAAACGAGAGAGGATGCCAATTAACAAGGCTTTTCCGACTTTGTTTGTAGTATAAAAATTAATAATAATTTTAATTTTTTTCGAAGGATATAATTGGAAAAATGAGTTAAAATTAAATTACTTTCTATAAAATATTGTTGCATACCAAACATTATAATAAGAATCCACCCAATTTTCCTATTAAAATTCTTATAGGTATCCAAATACAAAAATATCTTTACTTTCCATAGATTTATTTTCCAAAGAATCAGATTCTAAATTAACTTTACTTTCCCGCCAACCAAACGGGGCCTCAATGATAAGCACGTGGCTTTTCACTTTCATTAAAGGCAAGTGCCTCCAACTTTATAATAAGACAAACTTATTCTTTGCTTTTGTTTTGACAAGTTTTACTATGTATCTATGTATATATACATATGTTATACATCGGTGGTATAACACTTATGGAATAACATATTGTACATATAATATAAAGAATTAGAAATAAGTTTTATAATTTACGCTAACTAATTAAATTAGTTAAATTAGTTTCTAATTTAATTGGAATTATTCATATTTGAATTGAAATAAGTTTCTAATTAATTAGACAATTTTTAATAAAATTTTTCAACTAATTTGTTTAGTTAAAACAACATTAGAAATAAACTATTTTGTTGGTTTATTTTCTAATTGAATAAATACTAATTTGTTTAGTTAACATGAAATACTTTTTGTAGAAATTAGTTTCTAATTAAACCAAAACTATTGATTAGTTCAATTATAAGTTAAATTAAAAAATAAGTGTCTAATTAATTAGAGATTAAAAGTTTTGATTAGATTCAATAAATTGTGGATAAACTAATATGATACAAAATAATAAATTAAATTATTTCTATATATGAGCATAAGTTAGCTAAGTGTTAGAAAAAATAATTTGTTATTTTGTATACTCTTCTGATTTTTGAAAATTTGTTTTTCAGGATAATGCCTATTATTAAGCAAACACGTAAGCTTATTCAATGTGAGGCACAGAAGAGACGAATTAGCAGCATGTATGTGCAGTTAGTCAACATGCGTCTAATACCTGGAGATAGTCTAACACAACATGTTATTGTAGTCAATAACATGATGCAAGCGTTATATTTTGGAGGTTGTCTAGTGTACACGGATGTTGAAGTAAAGTACATGACTTTGCTTACGACATTGCCTCAACCTCAAGGCGAATTATTACAAATGCTCTGGAATAATATGCCTGAGAAGACTTATAATTTGTTATTGATGACATTTATGAAAAGGATGCGTAGAAGAGAGTTGATTAGGACTTTATATCCTATAGATCTTCCAATGGAAATAGTTAGATCTATTGTAAATCGAGCTTCGCAAAATATTTCATGCGAACTCGTGAACTCATTTCCACGTAAGATTCGTTACCTATAGATTGTTCATAGGTATACAATACGTTGTTTGTTTTTATAAGAACTAGGTCTTAATATTTATGTAATATGTTTACATGAATTTTATATAAGAATTCGTCTAGAGTAAAGTAATTAGGATTCGATTGTTGTATGAATGATGATTGAACACATTTGTGGACTTTTGATTTGATAAGCAATTGTAATCAAATTATTTGCTCTATGAACGATTAATGTGACATTAACGTGTATATATTTCTTTCTTATTATAGAAACTTAGTGTTTCGATAATGGCTATTGCTTCAAAGAATATAGTTGCTGAACTCAATAGGGGTGAGAAACTCAATGGTGACAATTACGAGATCTGAAGTATGAAAATCCAATATGTACTAGAAGAGCAAGAGGCTCTAGAACCATTAAACCTAACCATGAATGTTCCTGAGGAGGGCACAACAGCCCAACATAGAAGGGACCGTGATGCGTATGACTTATGGAAAAAGAAAAACTCATTAGCTCGCATCACGTTGCTGAGTAGCATGGATAATGATATCATGCGTGAGTTCCGTAAGTTTGAAACTGCAAAGGACATGTGGTCCGGATTGGTTGCTCGTTTTGGAGGTGCTTCAGTGACCAAAGTAAGGTCACTTACAATTAAGTTTGATATTTATAAGAAGCACCCAGATGATTCAATGCAAAAGCATTTGAGGAAAATGTCCAACATGGCAAGTGAGTTACGTGATGTTGGTCATGAATTGTTTGATGAACAGTAAGTGCAAGTTGTGATTCATTCGTTGCCTCAAAGTTGGGAGCATATAAAGATGCACCTAACTCATAATGAAAACATCAAGACAATGGCAGATGCTACAAGGCATCTTATCTTGGAGGAAGAGCGTCTCGAAGCCTCAAAGATGTCTTCTGAGGCATATACAGTCGGTTCTAGCTCACATGGAGCTATAAACAAGAAACACAAGCATCATGGTGGATATAAGTGGAATAAGAATAAGAAATTCAACCACTCTCCTCAGGAATCCAAGAAGGCAAAATGGAACCAACGTGGAAAGGGAAAACTTCCCTTCAAAAAGAAGAACATAAAACATGTAAAGTGCTATAATTGTGGTAACAAGGGCCACTTTGCTAAAGATTGTACCGAATCTAAGAAGGTACAACTTTATAGAACACACATTTGTTCTGTGAATGTTTCTTGTTCTATTTTTCTAACTGAATCACATCCTTTGTGGATTGCAGACTCAGGAGCAACTAACCATGTAGCGAAGGATCGTGATGCCTTCGTTGAATTTCGTAAACTCTCACATGGAAGTCGATGGCTTTATGTAGGTGACAATTCTAAAGTTGTCGTACAAGGAATTGACACATGTAAATTGGACATGCGTAAAGGGCAACCTCTTATCCTACATGAAGTCTTATTTGCTCCACAAATTCGTAGGATTCTTTTATCTGTAGTAATGTTAGTTAAACTAGTTTTAACGTAAATTTCCACAATGGTGGAATGGATTTATATCTTGAATCTATTAATTATGGTCATGGTTTTTTCACTACAAGAAATTGTCATTTTACCGACGGAAATTACCGTCGGTAAATGGAAAATTTTCGTCGGTGATAGTAATCACCGACGGAATTTGTTGTCAGAAAAATCGGTCGGTGAATTTTCCGTAGGTAAAAATACCGACCGAAATATTCCGTCGGTAATTAACTACAGTATTAACGACAGAAAGTTGTTGTCGATATTTATATAATGACAGAAGGGGCAAGTGAGATTCCGTCGGAGACATTTAGCTACGGTCATTTGGTCCGTCGGTGAGGCGAAGGTATCTTCAACCAGTTTTCCAACGGTTTTATTTACCGTCGATAAATATGAATATTTTTCATGACGCACAAATTTCGGTCGGAAAAGATTGTATTTTTCATTTTGATGTGATAACAATGTTATATTATATATATACTTTTTATTTGTATTATGTTATATTATTTGTTCATAATATATTAATTTGTATATATAGTTTGAATAATGAGAAAACTAATAAATAATAAAAAATATAAAGAATTTAATTTAATTATTAAAAAAAGAAATAACAAATCTTATATTTTTTAATTGAAAACAAATGACAATGTTATGCTAATGTCATGGTGATCATGGATGCTCTGAACTGTTTCCCCCCCTCTTTAACATTTCCATCTCCTGCCTAAGTTGAGTCATCTGCTCCATGTATTGTCTGTCCTTAGTCATCTGCTCTACCTCCGCTCTCATCTTAGTAAGTCGCTTCATCTCCTCTCTCTTCTTAGCTGCCTGCTTCATCTGCTCAATCGACTCTCTGATCTTTGATACCTGCTCCAGCTCCGTCCTCATCTTCTCCCTCATCTACAGAGTCAACTCCTCTCTCATCTACAGACTCATCTCCTCTCTCATCTACAGACTCATCTCCTCTCTCATCTGCAGACTTATCTCCTGTCTCAACTGCTGAGTCATCTCTACTCTCAGCTGTTCTCTCATCTGCAAACTAATCTCGTCTCTCATCTTAGCTATCTCCTCCATATGCTGACGTTGAGTAACCAGCTGCTCCCTTAATGTGTCCACTGTGGCCCGGAGCTCCGATACTTCATGAGTTTGCGATGGTCGAGCAGATGCTGCTGTACTAGAAAGGGAAGATTGCGAATAACAGGTGTTTGCATATAAGCTCAGGCCGAATATTCTTCCACGACGGTCCCTACCACCCACGACATCAAGATATGTTTGAGTCTCATCCACAGGTTGTTCCTCCTGAAATTGTCGCTGAATATTTTGTTGTATTTGGTCCTATTAAGAAGCAATCTTTACATTAGTAATTAAGGTATAATTGTAAAGAAATTATTAAAATATGTTAATTTCACTTACATTCACTTCTCTACATCGAGTGTTGATGAAGGTGACACCATCATGTTTCTTCGTGTGTGTGTGCAAAAATATCTGGATAGGTGTAGGCTTCGTGCCTAATGTCTTTTCCTACATGTATAACTTAAATTGTCAGATGTTAACTAGAATTTAAAAAAATTTCGGCAGAGTTTCCTCTATATATATGATATTTGCCCCCTGTTTAACAAAGAAAACAACTTCACACAGCCATATATGGCACCAGACATTTATATCATAATCACTATGTTCAATAAAGCAAAGCAAAATATATGTAAAATTGGTGTGAGAAAGTAGATACTTACTAGTCTATGTGCATGCTCATAGTGGGTAATTGATCCTCCCGTATGCACTGGAAGACTCGCACCCCCTGGCCCTCCACGTCTATTGGTCGAATTACGCTCTGATATGGACATTGTCGCAGGTGATGTCCAATATTATGTCCAACGAGTCCAAATTTCCTCCGAAATATAACGCGGTCGTGCACCAACCTTGCTTATCGCATTAATTAAGTCGCGATAACGTATACGAGCTTTCTTTTCCCATTGTTTATACATGTTGGCGTCGAAACAAGAATCCCAGTAAAATTCTTTCTGAAATAAGAAGAGTAAGAATAACAAAATGTTAAAATTTTTATGAACATTGTGAATATAAAGCAATGTAACAAGAAAATAACTATTATTTGTACCTCAAACTCCTAAAAGTATAATTGCTTTGTGGTGTCAGATAAATTCTTCCACACATAATTGCTCTAAATAGGTCTTCATTAGAAGCATAAGCTGCATCAATATCTTTATCACAAACATAAAACCTTTCCATTTAACTGGAATTGAATCTAAGATCTATCTTAAAAACCCTCTCTTTGTTCGATCGAATTCTATTGTCAATAAATTCGATGATAGGATCCAGTGGTTAGTTGAATTCTTTAAGTAGACTAGAACTATTAATGGTCTAAGGAATTTAGGTGAAAATGTGGTTTAAATGTGATGAACATATTATGGGATGACTAAAATGATGTACGGTAGTGTTTGGAGTTGTAGAGCTTTCAAAGATAAGATTTTTATTGAAATTCAATAGAAAATGGTTCCATAGGTAGGGATGACACGATATTTTAAGCTTGAAGAGGTATTGTGAGATGAGGTTGAGGAGAGTCAAGACTCGTACCAATTCCTATGGGTAAGGAAAATGAATGAAATTTTCTTTATACTAAACCTGAACAATCCTAAAAGTTGTAGCTTAATCCTAAAAATATTATTAGGGAATTAAGAATTTCAATTATAGTGTTTGAAATAATGGTCGAGTATTAAAGAGTTAAAGATTTCTAGATCATTAAGTAATATAAACCATTAAAATAAGATATAATAATATTCAATAAAATTAAGTATAAATAATTATTACACTTTTTAAAATTATTTAAAATTATTATTTAATTAAAATTTTCATGTCTCCATTATATTTAGTTGGCAAACCAATTGGATTTAGGTAACACTCATATCGTTAAGTTTGACAAAATCAAATAGAGTTAAGATTGAGGGTAGAAAGAGTACCATTAGGTAACTGCTAATATTACTTGGTATTATAGATAATGATAAGAGCCAAGTTAGATTTTTTGTAAAAACTTGGGAGCTAATTTATTCCTTTGTGTAAAAAGTAATTTATATTTATTTTACTTGGCTTTGACAAAAGTTTCCAATAAGTAGGATGATAAAATGAAATAAAAGGAAAAGGTAATTTAATTATGACTTAAATGAGTTCTATAATGCTTATAGAATTCAAAATCTACCAATATGTATTTTTAGATAAGGTTGATTGTCGTACACATAACCTAGGACACTACTATGTCCTAAGTTTTAGATCTTTTTTTTTCTTTCTAAAACATGATATAGGCTTTGGCACGTTTGTTTCCTGGATTATAGATTTTATTACTTCTCTATATACTTAGACATGAATTAAGAGGTGAAAATGTCCTAAGCCATGGATCATATCTTCTTGTTTATACCTAAGATATGGTCTATAACATAGTTATGTCCCAAATTGTGGCTTCCTCTAGAAATACCTTTAATATATTAATATGCTCGGATATTTAGGATATGCCTTTCACCTCTAATTTTTAGAAAGGAGCACATCGTAGACCATGCTCATGTCTGCTCAAAATTCTTTCAAGAAGTGCTTACTTTCATCCTAAAAAATCAAGGTTGTATGCCTATGTATATGAGCCAAATATAACAATCTCCACCTTGGCCAATATAACTCTTTATTGGTTGGTTTGTATCTATATCTAGGACCCTGAGACATTAATCAATTCCAAGCATTACTTGAACTCCTCCACAGTAACTAGCTTTTTAAACATGTTAGTTACATTCTTAGAAATGTGAAACATTTCTAACAACATATATACAGATGCAATCAACTCCTTAAACTTGTGAAACCTCACGTCTATGTGCTCAAACCTTGCATGATACACTTGATTCTTTACTAAATATATGATACTTTAACTATCAAAATGTTTTAGAACTCCACATTGGTCAATGCCCTCCTCATTTACTAATCTTGTAAGTTATAATGCTTCAATAATAGCCTTAGCCAATGCCACGTACTATACTTCACTTGTAGACAATGCAAGCATAGACTATAATCTTGATTTCTAATAAATAGGCCCTTTTATAAAAGAAAACGCATACCTTATATAACTAAAACCTCTTGCATAATCTAAATGCACATATACCAAAACCAAAGGGTTACCTTACTGACTACTAAACACAGTGCCATGGTTTTCTCCTTAAGTACTTGAATATCCACTTGGTTGCTTCCTAATGTTTTCTTCTAAGTTTCATTATGTACTTACTAATTTCACTAACAAGATGATCCAAATATGAACATTTACAAATTATTGCATATATTGATCGTCCAATTACTTTATCATATGGTACCTTAGATATATCATCAACCTCTTTATCTATTTTTGAGATTTGAGCTTGGAAAAACTTAAGTTGAATTACTAATAATTACTCACAAGTTTAGCTTTGCTCATTTCAAATATGTATAATACCTTCTTAATATTGCTAGATTGTGATAATCTTAATGTTTTAGATTTTTAATCCCTCTGAACCTCCATTCTTGGTATTTTATTAGCAACACTCAAATCCTTCATCTCAAACTCCTTTCATAATAAAGACTTTAGTTCATTCACATCATGTATACTCTATGCATTAATTAATATATCATCCATAAATCGTAGTAAAAAAAGTAGTTTGTTATCAAAACTTTTAAGATATACATAAGGTTTAGTAGTATTTCTTGTAGTCGATTTAAAATTTGTAAGAGTCAAATATTTTACTATTTTTATAGAGACTACTTCAACCTATAGAATGAATTATTTAGTTTATAAATGAAATGCTCCTTTTAGGTTAATTATACCTTTAGGATACTTCATATAAATTTGTTCCTCTAAGTCATCATGAATAAGTTGTCTTCGCTTTTATATGCTTTAATTACATATATAAACCTCGCTATTAATGCTATCAAAATCCTAATGGAAGTTTGACAAACCATTACAAATAAAATTTCATCATAATCGTTCCTTTTTCACATGCATATATCGGAGAAAGAGGGGAGGGAGGAGAACTTACTAACTTCTCGAAGACGACGAGGAGAAGCGACGGCGGCGTCCTTGGAGGAAGATGAAGGAGGAAGAAAGCCGTAGGAGGAAGAGAAAGCCGTAGGGTACTGCACGAGGAGGAGGAGAAGGAAGGAGCAGAGGAGTTTAAATTAAAACCAAAACGACGTCGTTTACGTTGACTGAAGGGCGTGTATCCGACGCCTTTACCTACCGAAATGGGCATTGGTACATATATTTCATAAAATTTAGTGACGGAATGGTTTTCGGTCTCAACAACTTTAACGTACAACCAATTTCGACGACGGTAACGCTTTTTCGGTCGATATTTCCAACGGTTTTAATTCCGTCGGTATTTTTCCGTCGGTATTTAACATTTTCCTTGTAGTGTTTAATGGATGGTTTTATTGTGATGGATGTGTTAAAGGAAAATAATAATATTAGTTATTCATTATTCACATCTAGTAATTCCAACAATGATGCAACTTTGTGGTATGCTAGACTATGTCATATTGGTCAAAATTGAATAAGTCGATTGGCTAAAGAATGACTATTAGGTAATCTAAGTCAAGTAGATCTACCTACATGTGAGCATTGTTTAGCTGGTAAAATGGCACGAAAGTCATTTGGAAAGGGAATACGAGCATTATATCAATTGCAATTAATTCATTATGACATTTGTGGTCCAATGAATGTAAGGGCTAGCCGTGGGGCAATTTATTTCATCACTTTCTTAAATGACTATACTCGGTATGGTCATGTCTATTTGATTTATCATAAATCGGAGGCATTTTATTGCTTCATAAAATACATGAACTTAGTTGAGAATCAATTAGATAAGAAAATAAAAGCTTTACGAACTGATCGAGGACAAGAATACTTGTCAGAAAAGTTCAAAGCTTTATGTGATGAGAAAGGAATAAAAAGACAATTAACAATTCCAAGGACCCCACAACAAAATGGTGTCGCTGAAAGACAAAATAGGACACTATTAGAAATTATTAGGTCCATGATGGCCTAAGCAAATTTACCTATCACCTTTTGGGGTGATGCATTGCTAACAACCACCTATGTACTTAATCGTGTGCCCACAAAATCAGTTACTAGCACACCATATGAGTTATGGACTGGTAGGAGACCTGATATGTCAAGTCTCAGACCTTGGGGGTGTTCACGATCTCTCTCATGAACATGGGAAATTAGGCCTAAAAGGGAGGAAAAGTATTTTTATTGGATACTCGGAACACTCAAAAGGATATGTGTTCATTAGTGAACAAAGTAATTGAGGTGTAACTGAATTTGAATCACGAGATGTAACATTCTTAGAGAATGATTTTCCAAAGCAAGGCGAAATAGGTAAAGACCTATTAATATATGAGTCGCTTAATCAAAATGATTCTGTTATGACAAATCAAGATGGGGAACTTCAACCAAGTGGGAGCAATTCCACAGAAAGGTTCTCTATAATGACTTATCCAAGTGGGAGCAATCAGATCAATCATGAATTTGTTTATGATGAACCTCAGTTAAGATAGAGTAATCGAGGGATAATTCCCCGACGTCGTTTTGAGATTGAAGGAGAAATTAATATGATTGTTCCGCAAGAAGAAGAAGAGTCAAGGAATGTACATGAGGCTCTTAGTGGCCCTGCTAAAGAAGAATGGATGAAAGCAATGATAGAAGAAATATCTTCTTTAAGCTCAAATCAAGTATGGGACTTGGTTGACCTCCCAGAAGGACATAAAGCAATTGGGAATAAGTGGGTTCTCAAAATTAAGCGAAAAGCTGATGGCAACATCGAAAGATATAAGGCACGTCTTGTAGCAAAAGGGTACACACAACAGGAGGGAATTGATTACGAAAAAACTTTTTCACCTGTTGTGAAGTTTGCTTCAATCCGTCTTATTCTCGCTATAGTAGTCAGTATGGATCTTGAATTACATCAAATGGATGTAAAAAATTGCTTTTCTCAATGGAGAATTAGATGAAGAAATATATATGGAAGAACCTGTAGGTTTCATCAAGGAAGGTCAAGAAAATAAAGTATGTCGATTGTTGAAATCAATTTATGGCCTGAAGCAGTCTTCAAGACAATGGTATATTCGTTTTCATAATGTAATCATTTCGTATGATTTTCAAATGATCGATGAAGACCATTATGTGTATGTTAAGAGATCCAAAGATAAATTTGCGATTTTATCTTTATACGTAGATGATATATTGATTGCTTGTAATGACTGTGTGTTTCTTACGAAAATCAAAGAACGATTATCATCTGAATTTGAAATGAAAGACATGGGTGAAGCGGCATACATTCTTGGAGTTAAGATTTCAAGAGATCGTTCAAAGAAATTAGTATCGCTTTCACAAGCGATGTATATTCAAAGAATTCTTGAACGATTCTGTATGCAAGATTGCAAACCAATTGATAATCTTATTGCTAAAAATGAAGGCCTTAGTAAAAGAAATTGCCCGTCAACGCCACAAGAAAGGGAACAAATGAAGAATGTTCCCTACACTAGTGCAGTTGGAAGTCTTATGTATACAATGATGTGTACAAGACCATATATTTGTTATGCTGTTGGCATGATAAGCAGATATCAGTCAAATCCAGGCCAAGCACATTGAAAAGAAGTAAAGAGAATATTAAGGTATCTAAAGGGAACCGTAGACTATGCATTATGTTATCAAGGCAATGATCTATGTATACAAAGATATACAGATGCAGACTAGGGAGGAGATTTAGATGAAAGAAAATCTACCTCAGGATATGTATTCTTACTAAACCATGGAGCAATATCATTGAAAAGTAAGAAACAATCCTGTGTTGCATTATCCACAATAGAAGCTGAATTTATAGCGTTCTCAACTACAATACAAGAGGCTGTGTGGCTTCATCGATTCCTTGTGCATTTGGGAGTCACTAAAAGTGAAATTAATTCAGTGACCATCAACTGTGATAGTCAAGCTGCAATCGCTTATATTAAAGACCCCAAATTTTATTGTAAGACAAAGCACATAGATACTAAATACAATTATATGAAGGATATAGTTGCATGAGGAGAAGTGAACATGAGATATATATCTACGCGAGATATGATAGCAGACCCAATGACAAAACCAATTTCTAGATATGTATTCATTGGGCATGTAAAGTCATTAGGACTACGTAGATGTTAAAATGTACTGATAAAACATTTCTCTATGTATGTTCACTCAGTCTAATGCCACTTGGTTGGATATAATGTATGATGAAGATTATACATTGTATATCATTTGATTCATGAATGAATGTGTTTTGTATAAATATATTTTGGTATGAATCATAAGTATATGAGACAGATTAAAGATTGGCCCTCTCACATGGGAAATCACCTCTAGTGTTTATGGTCGCTAGAGATGAGACATGTTTAAAGTTTATTTTCTAGGTGATAATTGAGAGCGAGAAACTTAAACCATAAATGCCACAAGAAAATTGGTTCAAAATAATTTATTAATCACTATATCTGTCTTACGTTGCCAAATGTGAGTTCTGAATAAGTTTGTGAGTAGATAAATAAACTCAAGTTAAACATTGAGTATGTTTGAACTATCATCTGTACGGTATTTCTTGAATAAAAGATGTTCAAGTAAAATAAAGTGGGTAAATACCGTAGCACATGACTCATACCATGTGTGCACAACTGACCACAAAAGGGATTAATGTAAGTCGCAAGATCTCATCTTACATTGTGTGAGACTCTTGAGGTTTAGAAGAACCTCATCATATACCCTTACGACTCTTATTTCATTCTCGCGAATTGAATTTAAGGTTTGTTACTTTAAGTTATTGCCAAAAGATCATGCAAGATGCGATCCTATGGAATAATTCTAGGAAAGCAAATTAAATTTAATTCAAAAGAGAATTGAGAACAGAGGAAGGTCATTTAATTTAGATCATTAACTTGCATGAAAAGTATTCATAGATGATCATCATCTCTTTTAGGAGAGAACTTGAATACAGTCATGACTTAAAGAAATTAAATGAGATCAAAGGAAAATGCAAATGCGACATATGACCTGGGGTATAGCATACAATTTCTGCTCAAGGACACAACAATCTCAGGATCAATTTGTTAATCGAGATGTCATATACTCCTAACAGATATGTGACAATGTACTCTTGTCGTATGCTGGTCACACTGGTTATTGAACAAGTATGAGTACTGCAGAGTTTTGTCTTAAACCCATCATGTATGAGTAGGAGATGATGACGTTTTACACCTATGATGGGTCTAAACGTCATCTTGGAAGAATAACCGCTAATGGTGGTTATTCATCAATGAAATATAAAGGCAAAGACAATGGTTTGAAAAAAATGAACTTACTTTTGTATATTTCGATGTTTTCCATAGAGACGTTGGTTCTTTGGTATACTCTTGAAGTTTTCTTTGCAGAACACTTGAGCGCAGGACTCTGTGTTCCTTAACCGATGGAAGTATAACAAATCATCAAGTATGTATGTTTTGTTTTTCTCACGCATATACAATCGATCTTATGGTATATGATCTGTTCATATAATTATTACACATACTCAGACTAATTCTCGCTCGAGTTGAGTAGATCCCTTGCGAGAGGCAAAACTCTGACTCTAAGTTCTAAGCAGCTGCATATATATGGGGGTTCGATCTCGCAACCTCACTTACGGCAGGAAATTTATATATGAAGTCATTGATGAATAAATAACGAAACTACACATCAAAGGAAGAAAAGTAAACAGCCATTGCACATTATATTTATGTCCCTGTTGGATTCGAGTAAGCTTTCAGTGCTAGTGGCTTTACATAGCCTCTTCCTCTTCATCACGGTAATGATGGACGAGATGAGGTTAGCAGGTCATGCTTTTAAGAGAGGAAAAAAAGTTAAATGTGCTTGGTTGATGAGTTTGGGAAGAAGTTAATAGGTAAGGATAAAAGTGAATGATTAGTTGTTAATTATCATTATGGAGGTAATGGTTTAATATCTCACTTTTGGAGAATCTTTCATACCTCCATTTAGTAGAGGAATGAAACTCATTTGACTCTTTTTTAAAGATATTTTAATATTAATTAATTAAAATAAATAAATAATTAATTAAAATATAATTAATTAATTACAATATAATTAATTAATTAATTACAATATAATTAATTAAAATATAATTCATTCATTCATTAAAATATTGTAATTAATTAATTAAAATATTATTTATTATATTATATTATATTATAATTAATTAATTACAATTAAATTATAATTATTCATTAATTAATTACCATATAATTAATTAAAACATTATTATTTATTAATGATAATATAATTAATTAATTACAATATTGTAATTAATTAATTAAAATATAATTAATTATTAAAATATTAATTAGTTACAATATAACTAATTAAATTATAATTATTCATTAATTAAAATATTGTAATTAATTAATTACAATATAATAAATTAAAATATAATAAATTTTTATTTTGATATTTTTACAAACCAACCACTATCAATAGTAAAAATAATCATTCATTCCTCTTAACCAACCATTATGATTATAATAATAATATTCATTCTCATTACTATGACTATTTCCCACGTAAACTAACCGCCCACTTAATGTTACCCGCTTAATGTTATTCTCGTAACATTTTAATTATCTTGAGAACAAGGAAGCTAAATTCAAAAGATTTCTTATGTTGGATTGGGTGGATATGTAGAAGTATTTCATATTTTGTATAGTATGGAAAAGAAAATTAATTTTTGACTTATATAAAATACACTTAAACTTCAAAAAGATTTTATTTTTGAAAAACAAATGAGTTTTATTTAATGTAGGACTCAAACGGTATGACTGTCTATTGATACGGATCATTAAAATGCATAATGATGTTCTATTATAATCAATCATCCTCTTTATTTTAAGCGTGCACATCCATCATTAAGAGTTCATATAATTCTCACATCCAAATGTACCTTACGTTTCATATCCTTTATTATAACTTTAGTCCGAAAAATTTTAGTATTTATTTAATTTAGTGTTAAACAGATTAGTGAATACTAATATCATATATAATTAAAATTATTTATTTAATAATGGCCACCGTTTATTTGGCCCTTGTCAATTATCAATCATTTGTTAACAACTCAAAGCTTGAAATCCAACAAAGCTGAACCGCCGTCAAGGCCTCTTGCGAGTGAGCATGCTACAAATTCTTGAACAGTGGTTTCCCTGTACTTGGGAGGGTTTTCTTCTGATAACATCTCTTTGATGGGTCCATAGAGTCTTGAGTTGGGCATAAAAGCTGTGGTAAAAAATCCTGCAATTGAGACTCTTGGTCCTTGGCGGTTCGCTAGGACCCTATGCTCCGCGCTTTTATACTTGTCATTCGTTGAAAGCTGAAAATTAGCATAGGAAAAACAAGGTTAGACATGGGAACCCTTCAAAATAATAGTTTAAATTTACAGGAACACAGCACACACTGCATCTCCTGCCTTTTGGGATGTAACAGAACAAGAGGAAGAGCAAGCCAATGCTTTTTTCTTTTTCTTGTTGCTTTCCCTTTGTAAATCTTTGAAAGAGTGACAAGATTGTAGAGTAGAAGGCTCTTAATTGAAATTTTATTTCTGTGTGGTTTCTAAACTTGCCTGCAAAAGGTCGCCGATATTAACCACTAAAGTCCCTGGTGTAGGAGGCACATCAATCCAGTAATTCTGGTGAAGAACTTGAAGGCCACCAATATGGTCTTGCAGAAGCACTGAGAGGAAGCCATTATCTGCGTGCTTGGAGGTGCCCAAGGTTACTTCTGGTTGTGGACATGCCGGGTAATAGTGGCACAAACAGTTCAGCCCTTCACTGCAACCTATGTCATTTAAGTAGTTTGTGCTCAGACCAAGAGATTCCGACAGTAATTGGAACAGCAACTTCCCGAGTTTCATTAATTCCTCGGAGTACTTCATAAGTATGTCTCTACCAAACAAAAGAAAAAGAAATTCTGAGAGATTCCAATACAATACATCGTTTACCAATCTCCAAATCAAACTACAACTAACTTCTGTATAAGACAATGTAAGAACATAATATTAACAATCCCCTTGGATTGTAGGAAGAAAGATTTCAGCTCACCTGCAAGTAGTTGGAAATTCTTCTGGCTCAGGAAGATTAGGAGCCATCTGGAAATACATGCTATCCCTCCAGTTAGCTGCAGGAGAACTGTACAGATCAAAGTTGCTATTATAAACTATCTTTTTGTCATAATCCCGAGTATAGAATTTCCTCTTTAGCTCAATATCCTGCTCATAGAACCTACGAACACCATCCTTCATGTCCTCGAGCACGCTTAGAGGAATCCCATGATTGATGACTAGGAAAAACCCCCATGTCTCTGATGCATGTCGAATGTTTTCGACGATCTCCTTGCGCATACTTGAGTCTTTAGTAACACCTGTCAGGTCTATGATAGGAAATCTGAAATTGGTGTCATCAGCAGGAACAGAACTCTTGGCCAGTACATGAGGTGGTTGATGGAAAAAGGGAGGAACATGGGTGATCCCTGCATCTACAAGTCCTTTGACACCGGCTTTTGTCTCATCGAAAGCTTTCAGGTCAAGCGATCGATCATAACCAGGATACGAAGTAGAACCCATTTTCCTCTTCACTACCTTTAGTACTACTAAGAAATGGTGGAGAGACGGAGAAAGCTGTGACTGTTTCCCAATAAATATCAACAAAAGGAGACGTCTACTGCCTTCGTTCAATAGATTCTGATAATCATCTCCTACTTTATTTTATTAATTTTATCTATACTACCCTATACATTCTACAAATATGTGAATCTAACCCTCGACGGAATGGAGAATTTGAGTCAAATTATTGCAGTGGTCAAACTATGCGTCTCGGGGTCCACTTGATTTAATACAGGAGCGACAAGACTGCCAATACTTAGCAATATGAATATATCATTTTGCTGATATTTTTTATTGAACAAACATAAAGAAAGAATATCAAATTCTTTTTCTTTTCTGTAGGGACCAATAAATTGAATCTAACCGTGAGAAAAATGCTTGAATAATAAATAACTTATTTCTTGATCTTTGACAACCTCAATCACTATAAATGCCGACTTGTCTACTTATGGATCTCTTGACTAAAAATTGGAGCAGATTCAAAAATTGACTTTGATGGCTAATAATTTTAAGAAAATTAAAATTCATGTCATCGTCATGAGAAGTCAAAGATTTGAATATTAGTGAGAAGGATTATAACTCATATTAATTTAAAATATTAATTAAACTGAATCATTGTATAGAAAATAATAATCTATATGAAACCAAATTATATAAGATTTTTTATCTACATGGAATATTAAAAAATCCTTTAAAACCAACATTAAACGCTGCTCAACTCTTAACTAACAGACAGCAATGATTGCTTTGCAATAAATATCAGCCATCAATGGAACGGAGAGTATGGAGTGAAATTAATGCCGTGGTCCAAATCTGTGCGACTCGGTGTTCACTTGATAGTAGTTTATGAATTAGAAAGTGTTGTCAGAAAACTTCTAAACAATTGAAATATCAGATAGAGTATTTATTTATTTAATAATAATGACCAGTAAATTAAGTAGCTGGTCCTTATCAATTGTCAATCATTTCTTAATAACTTAAAGCTTGAAATGCACCAAAGCTGAAACGCCATCAAGGCCTTTGGCGTGTGTGTGAGCTATAAATTCTTGAACACTGGTTTCCCTGTACTTGGGAGGATTTTCTTCTGATAACAACTCTTTAATGGGTCCATACAGTCTTGAGTTGGGCTGCATAATCCCTGTGGTAAAAAACCCTGCAGTTGAGACTCTTGGTCTTTCACGGTTCGCTAGGACCCTATGCTCCACGCTTATAAACTTGTCATTCGTTATGAGCTGAAATTCAGGAGAAGGAAAAAAAAAAGTTAGATGTGGGAAGTTGGGAACTCTTCAAATAAATACTTGAAATTTAAAGGAACACGCATTGCATTTCTTGTCTTTTGGGATTAACAGAACAAGAGGAAGAGCGGGGCAATGTTTTGTTTATTTTTTCTTGCGACAAAAGAAGGCCACATTCCAAGTTGGTTAAGAATAGTGGCATTAAGTTTCCAACCCTTTGCCTTAGGATGTGTAAGAGTAAAAGACTATCAAGATTGTAAAGTAGAAGGCTCTTAGTCGAACTTTTATTTCTGTGGTTTTAAACTTGCCTGCAAGAGATCGCCGACATTAATCACTAAAGCCCCAGGTGTAGGAGGCACATCAATCCAGTAATTCTGATGAAGAACCTGAAGACCACCAATATGGTCTTGCAGAAGCACCGTGAGGAAGTCATTATCTGCGTGCCTGGAAGCGCCCAATGTTACTTCCGGCTGTGGACATGCCGGGTAATAGTGGCACAAACAGATCAGCCCTTCAGCGCAACCTATGTCATTTAAGTAGTTTGTGCTCAGACCAAGAGATTCCGACAGTAATTCCAAAAGCAACTTCCCGAGCTTCATTACTTCCTCGGAGTAATTCATAATTATATCTCTGTCCAACGAAAGAAGACATTCTCAGTGTCTATATAACGTCTACCAATTCCCAAATCAAACACAACTTTCAAAACAAAAAATTCCCAAATCAAACACCAAGCAGCTTATGTATGTGACAATATAAGAACATAATCTTAGTAGGAAAAGAACTTTCAGCTCACCTGCACGTAGCTGGAATTTCTTCTGGCGCAGCAGGAGTAGGAGCCATATGGAAATAAACGGTATCCCTCCAGTCAACTGCAGGTGAGCTGTACAGATCAAAGTTGCAATTATAAGCTACCTTTTTTGCATAATCCCGAGTATAGAATTTCTTCCTTAGCTCAATATCCTGTTCATGAAACCTACGTACACCATCATTCATTTCCTCAAGCACGCTCAGAGGAATCCCATGATTGACGACTTGGAAGAAACCCCATGTCTCTGATGCATGTCGAATGTTATCGACCATCTCCTTGCGTATACTTGAGTCTTTAGTAATTCCCGTAAGGTCTATGATAGGAAACTTGAAATTGGTGTCATCAGCAGGAACAGAACTCTTGTCCAGTACATGAGGTGGTTGATGGAAAAATGGAGGAACATGGGTGATCCCTGTATCAACAAGTCCTTTGACACCTGCTTTTGTATCATCGAAAACTTTTAGGTCGCTTGCTCTGTTATAACCAGGATGCGAAGTAGAAGCCATATTCCTCTTCACTCGGACACTAACCTTGAGTCCTTAGAAATGGTGGAGGCGGTGATTGTTTTCCAATAAATAGCGACCAAAGGAACGAAACGTCTGTTAGGAATTTAGATCTTCCAAATCCATATCTAAGGATATAAAATAGACAAAAATATCAGAAAATAACAACACAAGAGAATTTACGTGGAAACTCCCAAATCGGAGAAAAATTACGGACACCGAGAAGAAAATCCACTATGTGAAAAAATCTTACATTCACACAATTTTTCCTCTCACCCAATCCCTCAATACACCAACACACTCACACAAAGAAATACACAAGACAAATTTTCAACTCACACTCAAAAGGAATTTAACTAGAGTCAAATTTGTCTACAAATCTTTGACTTAGTTTTGGTGATTAAACAAGGAGGTAGCTACCTTTTTATAGAAAGAGTCTGCTCAAATGTTGTCCCCAACCAATATGGGACAACAAAGAGCCAACTCAACAATCTCCACTCTTGGCGACTTTGGTTGATCCCACAACCACACTCCACCTCAATGAAGATCTCTTGAAAATAACATAACTCTCAACGCAGAGAATTATCATGCTTCACAAGATCATGCTCCACCATAAAAGCATACCCACTCGTAATAAACCAATTCTAAGTCTTCTACTTGACGCATGTCGAAAATAACTTTGAAAAAATTATGGTGCAACTCCATGTTTGGCTTTCCGGAAGTTCATCGACCATCGACATAAATTCCACCACACACCTTGCATTAATGCCAAACCAATGCCGTGTGTAAACTTGTGAATCCGCTAATGAAGAATACATCCTCTATCATGACAACTTTGGGATTAGCGGCATGCCACGAGGATGTACATGCCCTTCTTAGAGAGCAAGATCATCATCCATGAAGACAAAGTTAGCGACATTGTCGCCCTCTCCATTAATCCACCCGAGCCTCTTGTCGAACCCGCCTACCTCTCGGACAATTTTTCTTCACATGCCCAGATTGTTCACAATTCCAAAGATACTACATTTTCTTCATGGAGTTCTTCTTCCGATATCCAACTACCATCAAAGTGAATTTTCGTGAACATTTCCACCACCCAGTCTTCTCTCTTACGAAAAGAGTTTTACGCAACTTCGAAAAAACTATCTTCTCCTTCCCATGAATCAAAATCGGTTTCATGTGTTCATATGAAGGTGGAAGAGACCAGATAAGTCTCAAAGCTTGATCCTCATCATCTATCTGAACTCCAATTGCCTCTAGTTCGAGACGATCCCATGAGAACACTTAAATGATCTGAAATTGTAATACCTTCCTCATCCGCAGCAGTATGAAATCGCTCCTTTAGGTACACCTTGATTTGAGACACCCTTTGTTTGATACAACTCTCGAGCTTTTCCTGAGCTCTTTTCTTTGTAGATATTCCATGCACATTCGCAGGACATTCTTAGCTAAACACAATCGATCTCACTTCTTCTCTCAAATCCAGATCCTCCCAATCTTCATCACTCATACTAGATTTGCTGTCTTCGCTATCGTGATTTGCCTTTTCAATGCCTTGTAACCCCGATCAATCAAAATATCATTGACTTGTATTTGCCACAAGCCAAAATTGATTTTTCCGTCGAATTTCTCCACCTCAAATTTAAGAGGATTCAACCCTATTTCGACATTTTCTTGTGCTCCTCTGCCTTGATGAATTTTACAGTAGAATGAATAGTACACCAGAAAGTTTCAGGAAAGAGAGTGGTCACAACGACACGCTTAAATACCAAGTCTTTCCTTAGCCAAAACTTTCCTGCACATGTACTACCACACTACCACACCAAAACTCCACCGCACCGAATGAACCTTTCTCAAGAAAATCTTTTCGATGTGGAAGATCAATCAAATCACGATCACAGAGCATACTTAGAATTTTTAAGAAAAACACACTTGCTCGATACCACTTGTTAGAATTTAGACCTTCCAAACCCACACCCAGGATATAAAATAGACAAAATATCGAAAATAACAACACAAGAGAATTTACGTGAAACTCCCAAACCGGGAGAAAACCACGCACCGGAAGAAAATCCACTATGTGAAAAATCTTACATTCACACAATTTTCCTCTCACCCAATCCTCAATACACCAACACACTCACAAAGAAATACAAAAGACAAATTTTCAACTCACACCTCAAAAGAGAATTTAACTAGAAATTCATTGTCTTCAAATCTTTGACTTGGTTTTGGATGTCTTAAGCAAAGTGTAGCACCTCCTTTTTATAGAAAAGAATTTGCTTCAAATGTCATTCCCAACTAATATGAGACAACAAAGAGCCAAACTCAACAACGTCTAGTAGAGAATTTGGACTGAAATTATTGCAGTGGCCCCAATCTATGCGGTTTGGTGTTCATCTGATTAGTGCAGAAGAGACATGACTCGTGCGTGCCAATACTTTGCAATATAAATTTGTCCTTTGCTGTTGGTTTCTATTAGGAAAGAAGTCTGGCTTGGTTTTGAATAGCTCAAACGCACTGTTGCATTAGATTAAAAAACTCAATGTCTCGGCCTCCTCAATGCTTAATGGATAAAAATTGAATCATTTATTTTTATTTTTATTTTATTTTTTCAATTTATTTCAATAATATTTATTATTAAAAACTAATTAGTTTATTAATTATTAGCTCATTTTGTAAATTAATAAGTTTTATAAATTAAATTAAATCATTTACTTTTTATTTAATATTTTTTAATTAAACTTCAAATTCTTCAATAATTAATGACAATCTCTTTCAATCATATTTCAAAATTTTTAATTTTATTAAATTTTTACTATTTTAAGGTGATCTAATCTGATTAAACATTTTAAAACTTAAATCTTTTGTTTTATCTATTTAACTTTTAGTTTAATTTTAAGATATTTATAAATAGTAATTGCAGATTCCAATCATATACAAGATAAACAAAGCCATAAAGTTTCATCAACTCAAGTTTATAAAACATATGTTAAAACCAAGATTTGAATGGTCAACAAGTCTTAACTAATAACTTGGTCAACAAGTCTTACTAATAACTTGGTCATCAAGTTTCAACTGATACATCTTAGCTAATAACTTGGTCAGCAAGTCTTTACTAATAACTTGACATCTATGTAATAACCAAATAGTCAAATTTCAACCTCACAACTATATAATAAAAAAAGAGTCATTCATAAAGTCACTAAATATAGACAATCATATGAACAAAGTTAAATTTATGTATATGAGATTAAAACTGGCCAATACTCATATCAACTAAAAATGAAGAATTCAAGAAAAGATCAAAATAATTTTTGCATATTTTAAGAAATTAATTTTGTAATACTTTTAAATAATAAATTTATATATTTTAAAATAAAAATAAACAAGATAAATTTAAGATTGCAAAAGAAATTTCATTGAATTCAAACACAAATATAATTAGGACTTTTAAAAATATCAAATTAAACTTTAACAACATATACAACCTAGTCTCTCCGTACAATATGTTTGATTTAAGCTATGTTTGGTTGAGAGTTTTATAATGAAATAAGATGTAATGTAATATTATTATATCGTTTGAGATGAAGTTTTATAATAGAATAGAATGGAATGAGACAGAAGATGAAGGTTTATATTACATCTTATTTCATCATAAATAATAAAATGAAAACCTCTATTTTGAGAAATTTATGATGAAATATAAAATGATACATTATATTATATTATAAATCTTTTATCTAAACAAAATTTTATTATATTACATTATGAATTATTCCATCCCTCCCAACATAACAATTTTCTAATATTACATCCATTTACGCTCAACTTCGTTATAAATCATTTCATTTCATTCTATTTTATTACACTTTATTAAAAATTTATGTCTAACCAAATATAGCCTGACCAATATGTCAAATGCTACCTCACATGCCCAATCTACACCAAGAAGGGTTTTATAGACAATTAATTAGATTTAATATGAGATGTACTGAAAAAAGAAAATTCAATTTTACAAGGATTATACTTTATTAAGCCTACGACTATAGATAATGTTGAAGCAGGATTGTTCAGTATAACATAAAAACAGGAAGATGGATCAAGAAGTTTGAACTGTACATTCACCTCTCTATCCAAAACTGTTACTCTTTTTTTTTTTGGTAAATAAAACAGTTACTCTTTTGATATCTATTCTACCCAAAATATTTATTTATTTGGAAAGAGATATAGCCAAGTTTATTCCTTTTATTGTGAATCCGTCACAATTTTATAGTAATGCTAAGGTAATAGCCATGCGTTCCTTACTTTTACTAGGATAAGACCGCAAGGTTCCTTTATAATTTAACTAATTTTAAAATTACTTTTAATATTTAAAATTATCAAAAATTTCTTTTGATTTTTAACTTTTTAAAAATTCTATCATATTTCGGTTAGAAATTAATAGCAAGATACTAGTAACACGAATAAGACATGTAGATGTAATTATACATTATTAACATGACAACTTAATTTAGCTATTAAACTTGACTCGAATTGACTAAATTTGATTCAAATTAATAATGCAAGATAATTATAATAAGTTATTAAAATTTTAATTTAATTTAATTGATTCATATTGAAATTAAAAGTTTGGTTTTGTTGAATATCAATAACATTTAATTGATCTATGTGTGTTTTGGTATTATTTTTTAACATAAGTATAAGAGGAGAAATTTTATGAAAATAGAAAATATATAAATTCAATAATTTTAGTATTTTTAAATTAATTAAACTACAAAAATTACGCCTTTTACCCTCGACAAATTATATGTAATTAAGAATTATGATAAATATGAGATCATATCACATGTTCCTATTATTTCGTGCCTACTTCATTCCATAAAAATTCATTCATTTAATAAATAAGAATCATAAAAATTGGATGATTTAAATGAGTCGAACAGAGGATAGTGGGAACAAAAGATCTGTTCCCAATGAATACCTAATATATGTTCTTTTAGACATGACAATGGTTTAAGAAATTAATAAGCAAATGATTCTTCGTATATTATGGGAAGACCACATATTACGAACTTTTTTTAAAATTTTGGTGCAAACTTTTTAAGCCAAAATCATAAGCAAGATAGAATGTAGATTATGAAAGGGTTTGAGTGATGAAGGTAGTCACTTTCTTCTTTTACAATAGAATTGGAGTTGGATTATATTTCTGTCAGCTCCACTTGTATGTCCAAAATGTTTGTTGTATTTTAATATTTTAATATTTTATAGGAATTTATTGCCTTAATAACCCTGTGTTATTCAAAAGTTGCTAAAAAAATCTTGACATATAAAATTAGCAAAAACACCCTGAGTTGAAATTTTATTAACTCACGCATTTAAGTGGAGAATAACACATACCAATTTTTTTTGTGAAATTGAAACATAAGGTTAATAGAGAACATTTTATATCTCGGGTTTAATTAATTTATTTTCAGATAAACAAGCAATTATTCTTTTTTGTCATTTTATAGTCCTTTTCTTTTTAGGAAATATTTAAATCTTTTGTTGAGATATTGTTCTATGTTATATAAAATAAAATTTTAAAATATAATGTTTATAATTAAAATGATGATGATATTACTAATGCAACAATTTGCCTTTTGGACTATGTAAGTATAAAATAATTTTAACTTAATGAAAAAAGAGATTCATCACATTTATATCAATTAGTTATTTTGTGATCTTAATATTTTAAATGGGACAACATTATATCAAGTAAATGAGAATGCAATTATAAAAGTAGGTTGAATACAAGAATTTGTGTCAATTTGACATTAAATTGAGGTAATGTCAAATTGATATTTTCCCTCGTTTGCTTGAATCACAATCACCACTCTACATGCCGGCGGATAATGCGAGCAGAACTTACAATCAACCGTAATAAAGTGGAGCAATCATCCAACTATTTCAAGAGACAGAATTTAAGCACATTTGGCACCAACAGTGATCCAATTACAAATAAATCCAATTTTATCCTAGGTATATGTTGAATTTTAATATAAAAGTACATAAAATTGTGAGAGACAAATTTTAATTACAGCAAAAAGAGATATGAAAAAATTTTAAAATTTTAGAATTATAAAAAGATAATTAAGTTTTAAATTAACATATTTTTATTTTAAATTATTTTTAAGGTTTATATGTTTGTCACGTAGTAAAAAATTTGTTAATATGACTTAATGTACCGAAATTATTAATTATATAATTAACAACAAAATATTTTTGTGACCAATTAAAAGTTGACTTTTATTATTAGTTTTAATTATTTTGAATATTATTATTGTAAAATTGACTAATATTTAGAAAAATTTATAAATTATTCTCAAACAATGATTAAAACTTTCACATTTAAAGGAGAAAAGCAAGATGAGCTTAAATTTCGGAAAAGTACAAAGAGTTTGGATCCTCCGAGTTTTCTCCTCAGGTGTCGGCAGCTTCCTCTAAAGTTCAAAGCATCAGCTATTGATTGGAAAGTAGAGATTTAGATCCCAAGTCATCAGAGGAAGAAAAGTAAAGAACCGTTGCACATTACTCTTTTAAGTTCACATTGGATTCCACATGGCCACGTAATTTAAGGCTGCTTGTGACTCTTAAAGCTGGACTATCTTTATTCTTTATCACAATAATTTAGTCACTCCTTTTTAAAACAAGTGTTATTTTAGAGATGCACATTTATTAAAAAATTAGTGAAATATTTGATATACCCTTATTAATTGCATGTTGAATTATCTTAAAATGTAATCTATATAATTAGGATGTAAGAGAAATTAAAGGGTAATTTTAAAAATAAAAGTATAAATATACATGAAAAATCGTGAATATTACTTATTTTGAACAATTAAAATCTCTCAAACGACTTTTTATTTTAGATAAAAGTAAGTATTATTTAGAACATAATTTTGAGTTATCAAAAACCTTTTACGAAGGTAGAAGGCACTAATTTTATGAACTCAAATACAATATTAAGATATTTAGTTTAGATATATATAAAGTTTAAGTCTTTTTTCATAACAACATTAATATTTGGTCTCATATTAATAATTATTATATTTTCTACATTAAATGTACTGAGATATATAATTTTAAATAAAACTATTATAATATTTAATGGTGTTATTATAATAAAAGATTTTATGTTTTATTCTATAGGAGATTTAATAAAACTCACAAATTATTTAAATTTTATATCTCTTATTTCTAAAAGATAAATTGTCATTATCAACAAAAAATTGACTGACCATATCAAACGAAAATTCCTATAATATCTGCATGGTATTCAAATATTTATTATCATTGTTAATATAAAATGATGGACTTAATTTGTTTTTTTTAAATCCAGGAAACGAAGTAAGGCGGTCCTCGTGTTGAATGTTACCAAGGAGTGAATAGATATTCCTAGGATATCGTTTCCTCTGTTAGTGTCGTATTAATCTTAACAGTTGGAAATTGAAACCCCAAAATCGGAGAGTGTTTCTCGTCTTTGCAATCCAAATCGAAAGATGGGTTTCGCCTCTTTCCTTGGCAGAGTGCTCTTCGCTTCCCTATTCATCTTCTCCGCTTGGCAGATGTAATCTCTTCTTCTCTCTTTCTCTCTCGCTATTTCTAATCGACGTTCTTCTAGATCCACTCATACCCCCTTTTTGCTTGCATCTTTCTTTTCGTTTGAATTGCAATTTTTGTGAATTTTACTGTTTGCCCAATGGTCGCTGAATAGCGGTTGCTTGTGTGGTCATGGCCCAGTTCATCTGTTAATTGCATTATTACGTGATAATTGAGACTTTTGCTTAATTATTAGCCGACCCCCAAAGAAATAAGAAATTTATATAAACAAACACCTTGTGTAGGTTTGAATCTGATTCTGTCTCTAGATGTAACCTGAGTCCTAAGAATCTCATGAAGATTTGGGAGAAATATAAGCCATGGAGCTGAACAGCTTCTACTGGTTACTGATTATTGTTTTTCAGTTTACGTTTTGTGATAGTGGTCTAGCTAACATTGATGTTCTTTCTATTCTAAGAGCTGAATAATCCGATCAGATTGCCTACATGGATTTGCTGTCTTACTTGGACATTCAAGGTTTTAAATTGTGGACTGCAGGGTATACTGCAATTGCGAGAAATGTAGCTGCAATTGCAGATTGCAGAAACATTCCGGATCGCAATTGCAGTATTGTGACCGCAGTTGTGGTTGCAGAATGTAATTTAAAACTGTGCTTGGAATATTTGAATGCTTCTGAGTTACTGTTATCTCGGAATTACAGGTACAATGATTTAGGTCAGGATGGTGGGCCGGCTGCCAAAGAGTTGATGGCCAAGCTTGCAGTTGCCAAGAAACATATGTCCTCAAATTTGGTTGAAACAATACCTGATATTGATGTAATGCCATATTTCCTCTGATTGTTACCCTAATAAATCCTCAAGAGCCATTGTAAATTCCTGTCATTCTTTTATCATGTACATTTTGCTGATTGGGATGTACTTTGTACAGCCGAGGCTCCTCGTTATGGCGATCATTGTTCAAAAGGGTCTCGGAGGCCTTCTGTTTATATTTGGCTCCCTATCTGGTGCCTATCTATTGGTTGGTGCCCCCTTCCCTTTGATATTTCAGTCAAGCCATTGTGAATGTTCACATGACAATCTATTACTGATCATTAACCAAAAGTAATGCCTTCTATCTTTTTTTTTATTTTAGCTTCTCAATTTGTTGGTTACCTCTCCGATCCTGTATGACTTCTACAACTATGGTCGAGATGGTCATGAGTACTCTACACTCTTAAATGAATTCTTGCAGGTTTGTTTAAATTGATGTCTTTAAGAATTGCTTTTCCTTTGTTATACATTTATACATGGCGTCCGTTTGATATTAAAATTGATGATATTTTGCAGAACGTTGCACTTTTGGTGCATTGCTTTACTTCATAGGGATGAGGAACTCGATTCCAAGGAGACATAACAAGAAGAAGGCTTCCAAAGCAAAAGCAAATTAAGTTTGGCCAAAGCAACTTCTTGCAGGCTCTCAAATGCTCTGTAGTTGTGAACTTATCTTTTTATGATACCAACTTAGTAGTTTTTTTTTTTCTCGGTGCTAGGATTGCCAAAGTTAGACGGATTTGATCTATGGGTTGAGACAGATGGTCACTTAAAAGTTCAAACAGGCTCAGCATACTTGTTAGATTTTGTGTAAAGGAGTTGGCATTTGAGCTTAGTTTCTTAATGAATTATTCCAATCTTGCGGTTTCTACAACTACTGGAGTACAAATTTTGGTGTAGTATTTAATGATATATTGCCTTACCTTGTTGATACTTGATTGTTTATGGGCAAAGCTCAACTTTGTTTAATGTCCATCCACTCATCTGCTTTCAGCAAACTCTTAAAACTCCATAAATGAATATGTATTCTTAGACGATTTCACTTGCAAATTAAATACAAGGAGAAAAATCTAATTGGTAGCCGATTAGTTGCGCAGACTTGTACTAATTTGAGATCATCATTGGAACAACGTACTTTTATTTTATTAAATAATAAAATGTGTTATTTAATCTTTAACTATAAAAGATTAAGATGATGTTAATATATTCAATCTCTAAGTCTTATTTGATTGCTAATTAATTGTTTGGATTACTCTAATTGAGACTGTCATAGTAGCAATATACTTTTATTTTATTAAATTAGAAATGTGTTATTTAATTATCAAATACGTTATTGTTTAACTTAAAAAGAAAATGAAAACTAAATTAATTAAATTAAAATTGAAGTTATAAAAATCGAGATGTTAAGAACATAATCAAGTCGATTTAATATTCCAAAATACGGCTTTCCTCCTTAAAATAACTTAATACAAAATGAAGTTAAAAAAAAAAAGAATAATAGTTAAGAAAGAGAGAGTAAGTGAGGTTATAATTGTCCAATTAAGACTCAACAACCAACTATCCTTCTAAGTTACTCCCAAGACGTGGCTTTTAAAGTTTGAAAAACTCCCTCATAGTCAAAAACTAGACAGAGGAGGAGAGAGACTCAGACAAAGAGAGATAAAGAGGGAGACAGGGAGACATTACTTGAGGTCAAGACATCAAGAAATCAAACCGAAGAAAAAAAATGGGGTTCTTCTCTTTCCATGGCAGAGTCCTCTTTGCTTCTCTCTTCATTCTCTCCGCTTGGCAGATGTAATACTCTCCCTTTGTATAGATCTGTTGCTTTTCTTTTAGATCCACTCCTACCCTTTTTTGCATCTTCCTTATCAGTGGTTTATGTGCTTAGCTCTGTCATCTTTTTTCCTACTGTTGCATTCCTCGGTTTTAGTTATTGCTGGTATTTTAACCAAGTAGGTTTAAAGATCTTGTTTTTGGACAGAGACTGAACATCACTTGGTGGGTAATCTGGTGATGATTGAACCGGTCGTGTTGAACTTATTGAAGTTGCATACTTCTTTTGGTTTTCATTTTCAGTTGAAACAGAGTATTGGTTCTGGGGTCGTTAGATAGTTCATATATCTTCTAGTTAACGGCTTTATTGTAAGAGAAGTTACGATCTGCTTTTCCTGCTCAAATTTTCCACCCTCTCTTGGTCTTGTTATCTGCAGTTTGTGCAAGTCATCTAAAGTTATGAAAGGTCATTATGTTACTAGATTGAAGGTTTTGTTCTTAGACATTGTGTGCGAGTGTATGCAATGCTTGTATGTAAATCCAGATGCCTGACGTGTTGAAGGCAAAAGAGGAAATGTTTCTGACCGAGGGAGATAAAGGTTTGCTAACCCTTTTTCAAAATAGGAAACAAACAGGAAATTATACTTCATGGGCATGTTCAAATTATTAGTCAATCCAAATGCCAAGGTTTGGGAACATGCTAGTCTGGCTTAAGAAAAAACCATGAGGCGAAAAACTAAATTTAGAGATGATAGAAAGCTTATTTTCGTTGCTAGCTAAATACGTGCAGCAATGAGGATCACTTATTTGTCCTTTTAGTTGTATTGTCATTTGGGTAAACTTTACTGTTTAGGAGCCAAAAGCTTCCAGTTGTTAAACTGGATCTGTATTAAAGTGGAGAAACAGTTATTTGGATCTCTGCAAATTTGATAGCTTATGTCTGTTGTTGGATTATTACCTGATTCGCACTCCATTATGGAAGCCATTGTGCAGGTCGAATCTGAGTCTAGCTTAGAATTGATTGTAATAGTGTCTCATGAAGAGAGATGACAATGTGGAAGATTGACCTAGAAATATAAGTCCTTGAGTGTAGTAGCTTCTTATGGTTATTCTTATTTATTACATTTCTCCTTTTGGTTTTTCTTTTGTTTGCTAGGCACTTTGAATGATTTTTGCTGCTTAATATCACACATTGATGCTCTATTCTGTGAGCTAATGCTCCACAAGTCTTATACACTGTGTACTTGGTAGCCCGGATCGGGAGGTTATTTTCTTGTGCTTCTGAACTAATGTGGCTTGTCATGCCAGGTATAATGATTTTGGTCATGATGGTGGGCCTGCTGCCAAGGAGTTGATGGCCAAACTTGCTATTGCAAAAAAACATATATCATCGAATTTTAATGTGGAAATACCCGAAATTGACGTAATAGATTCTTAACCTCCGATTATAGCTCTAATAACCCTCGAGATCTTAGTTCTTTTCCCTTCATCGTTGTTTATTGATGTACTTTTACTGATTCGGAGGAACTTTGTACAGCCTAGGCATCTCGTTTCGGCCGTCATTGCTCTAAAGGGTCTTGGAGGCCTTCTTTTCATATTTGGGAGCCTTTTTGGTGCCTATATACTGGTTAGGACTTCCTTTGCTTTGATAGTTTATTAGATTGAACATTTGTTTCTCACTTAACAAAGTCTTAACGTTTCATTTGTGCTTTAGCTTCTTCATTTGGCGGTTACCTCTCCACTCTTGTATGACTTCTATAACTACAGTCGTAATCGACCTGAGTATTCCACACTCTTAAATGAATTCATGAAGGTTGGGTTTAAAATTTGTTGTCTTAAAGATTGCTCTTGCCTTCATGATTCTTCCCTTACTGAACTTTATGATATGCTTGCAGAATGTTGCACTTTTTGGTGCGTTACTCTACTTCATAGGGATGAAGAACTTGATTCCAAGGAGACAAATCAAGAAGAAGGCTCCCAAAGCCAAAGCAAGTTAAGAAGCTGCATCAGGAATGGGATTATTCTTGCAGTTGTTAAAGAATATCGGGTGGAGAATCGGCTGCGGAATTCTTTGGTTTTGGAGTGTTCCGCAGTCTATTTTTGACACCCTCACTTAGCAGTTCTTTTTGTTTTGGGGGTTGTTGAGTTGACACTATTTTAGTTGAGAAGTGCTGTTTAGAGCTCAAACAGACTCAACATACGTTTTAAATTTTGTCTTAAAAAGAATCCAGATTTGAGCTAGGGTCTTTTATTTAGATTTTTTTCTTGAAAATATTTATTTTAATTTTCATAAATATAATTATAAATTTTAATAATATAAAATGAAGGAATTATTTTATACTTTTAAAAATTATCTAAAATTCGACATTGAATGTATGTGTTTAGTCTTTTCACTTTATATGGAAAGATACAAAATATGGTATGTCTTATTATTAATTTGATTAATAATTTTTATGATTTAAAATTCTAAAGACAATTTTTTAGTTTTTTCATGAAAATTTTACGAAACTAACAAATAACATAATTGGAAACATATTAACTATTAATTCTATTAAGAATTTGAGAAAAATGATAGAAGGAAATATGGATTTTACCCCAAAATGAGATAAATGAAGGAGAACGTCGTTCAGGCAATGCTGAGAGATATTAACAACCGGCGACAAAAATCACCATTTACACAATTTTGTAACTATAATCTTAATTTAAAAATTGACAATTATAACTCCAATTAAAAAAGTGATAATTAAACATTTAGCTTTTAATTCTAACTTAATATTAACGTTTTCGTTAACATTATTAATATGAGTCATCATATAAGATAAAAATCTTAAATATTTATACATCTTAGACTCAATTAAATTTAACTAAACTATTTTAAAAGTTCTAAATCGAACTTTGTATGGATGACATCAACAACACTCTATCATATGGATATGATTTGGCCGTATAAGTAGCTCAACTGATCTTTAGGAATGTTGTTAAGTATCGAATCTCATATTCGAGTCCCGACAATAACAGTGTGAGAGTTTCATCTAATGTAGTGGTTTCTTTTGTCTTTCTAAAGGGTTGAATGAAATCAAATCATAATTTACCTCCTCCCTTCTACTCTTTCAGGTTAGAGTGTGGGGACACTTGAGGTGGGCGATTCCATCTTTATTTTTTGTTTTTTTCGATTACAATAAAAAGAGTACAAAATCTGATCACATATGACGGGGGTACAAAGTCTCGCATGCATCTTAGTGAAGAAGCTCTTAGACACCCCCGAAAGCGATTCTATCTTTTAAATGTCAAGATACGGTATGAGATGTCAATGACATAGATTCTAACAATATAAATGAATTCTCAATTTGTTATCTTAGGCCTTCTTTATTTTTATTTGAAATGAACTAATTTTAAGTTTTTAGCTCTTAACTATTTAGGTAGGAAGTTTAATTTGGAGATTTTAATCAAAATAATGTAGATTAATTAAATTTAATTAATTAAACTAATTAAATTTAATTCATATGAGTATTTAAGATTTCTATTGTATATAGTAAATCATGTTAACAACGTTAACATTATAATTAAAAAAGATTAAAAATTTAAGTATTTAATTGCCGGCTTTAAAGTTTACAAAGCCTTTAAAAGAACAGAGTGAGAGCAAGTGCAAGTAGCGGAGTCTTTCTTCTGCTACTTCTTCTTCGTCTTCATTCCAATGGTAAAGAGAATCATTCCCTAAGAAATGTTGCTATTCTTCATTTTGTAAGAAGATTAAGGTAGTTGAAATTGCTTTTGTTTGTGCGTTAATTTGGCAGGATTATTTGAAGACGGTGATTCCTTCGCAGCTCGTATCAGAACGAGGCTCCAATTTGGTGGTTATCAACCCTGGTTGGTTTTTTTGTTACTATTATTTATTCTCTACTGTTCTACTCTCATCAGCATTCATATCTTCTTCTAAATTTCTTTCAAATTGCAAAATTAGGTTCTGCGTTTGTAAGAATAGGCCTTGCTAGCCACGACTCTCCCTTCACTATTCCTCACTGCATCGCTCGCTACACCTCTCAATACCCTAAACTCTATGTTCAAGATCAGGTTTCTTTTTCCCTTTTTCTTCTAACACTTGCTTGCTTCTATTCGTTTCTTTCTTATTCTTAAGTTTCTTTCTTTTTTATTTAATCGTTTCGCTTTTCGCAGATGTTGAATTCGCAAGTTACGACGGAGCAGCATATGGAGCGTGAGAAGGCTTATGATATTGTCAGTCTTCTTTTCTTTGTGTGATTTTTCATTTTCTATTTTTCACAAAAAAACTATACTTCACGGTACGTGCTTCCTTATTCTTGATGTCGTCTTTTTTTTTGCTGTCGTTTGTTTTGAAGATTGCATCGTTGCTGAAAATTCCATTTCTGGATGAAGAGGTTGCCAACAGTTCGTTTCCTCGTAAGGTGTGCAGAATGCATTTTTATGTGTATTTAGACTTTATTTTAAGTCATTTGTGTTTAACTATGTGTATTTTCAGTACTGTTGTCGATGCCATTGCACCCAGTAAATTCACGGATTTTATTTTGATAAAGAAATAATTTGCTAAAGAAAGACACAGATTGAGAGTGGTTCTTTTTCTGGAAAAGGTATATATTACATAATGCTCCATGTTAACTTCTTTGTCTTCATCTGGTCTTCCTCTGCAACTAGTTTGATGTGGTGTGCTAGTGAGAATTGCTACCATTGTGACTTGTGAGCACCTTGTTTGAGAGAAGACAGTTCTAGATGTGCCCCACAACCCTTACTGGTCTATGGTTTAACTTGATGTGTGGGGCTGGGGCTCGAGGTCATGGCTTGCCAAACCTTACAACAACGTAACAATTTTTAGTTTTGATTGGTCATTTAGTCATCATTCTCTCCCTTCCCACTTTTTATGCATAATCATATCCTCTTTTATACCTCATGCTCTTTCATAATCAAATATTTCAACTTTGATAACTGTAGTTACTGCAGCTTGAGTAGTAGATGGTTGGGACCAACTAATAAGTCATTCCTTTTGTTTTCTATTTGGTTTCTAGTTCTTATTATTAACTTCTAAACAAAACTTACCTTGAAGATATGCTTGTGGAAAATTTCAAAGAAACTTTACGTTTATTTAGTGTTGAAGGCCATTTGCAAAATCTGAGAACATTTCAAGACTGAGGAGCAACCTCTTCATTTATGCTTATGTTATTCTTAGATGTTAAGAATTTGTTTTGGCTCTAAAGTCAATGGACTTCTTCTGCAGATAGGACGAGTTGATGGATATAATCCGCATAGTGGTAGGAAAGATATGGCTTTTACATGGGCCAATGTGTATGAGCAAGATTCTAGTTCTTCTTTGCCATCAGGTAATGGAGATAAGTTCCCTTAATCTCATTGTAACTTCTAAGTATTAAAAGGCTATGGTTGTTTTGTTGAGGGTTGGATGTCTTTCAGCGGTTTTGGTTGATCAAAATATATGTTACTTTCAGTTGCTTTATCTTGATAGTATATTGTACTGCATATATTTGTTTGTTCTCTGAACTTTTCTTTAAGTATTGCCCTAGTATCCAATTTATGCTTGCATGAAACTCTAAATACACTGAGCTAATGAATATTTAATAAACTCTTGAGCTTGTATCCTAGTTCTATTTATCTCGTTTGGGGGCAATGATTTTTTTCAGAGGCAAAATTTGTTACATGACCTAATTGGTGCACATACCTTCCTCGTGGGCCCACTGAAAGGTGGTAGTTGATTGGAGGAGGTGTTAAATTTCCATGTTGTTATCGCATACATTTACTGTAGAAAGTAGAATGTTCTATTGTCCTAATTAGGTTTCAGCCACCCTTTTATTTATAATAGTAGGACAACTTAAGCTATTAGTAATATTTGAATATAGGACACTCTTATAATTATCCAACAATTCACAAGTAGAAGGTTATTCAGCATTTTTTCCTTTCCCTTTTTTAACATTTTTTTTTTGTTTTCTGTCCTACATTCCATGAGCCATGCTTGGTGCATCTTAGTCCATCAAAAAGTTTTCATTAAGGAAGAAGGCTCTGGATTTCTCACTCTAGAAGCCTCTATATAACTTTTAATCACATAAAACAAAGTATTAAAGTTGTTTGTTGCAGAAAAGTCAGCAAATGAAGGTTTAATAGGTGATTCCTTAGAGAAACATGAAGGCACCGATGCTAATGAACTCATTGCTAGAGAACCTAGATTGAGAAGCTGTCTATTTGGTGAGGAAGCGTTAAGAATTTCACCAACAGAGCGGTACTGTTTGCGCCGTCCTATCCGTAGGGGTCACTTGAATGTTTCACAGCATTATACTGCGCAGCAGGTATGTTCATTGTGTGATAAATTTTCTGATACCTATGGGACAGATGTTGGTGGATGCAATTTTGATCACTAAGCAGTTTTTTTTTTTTGGCTGGGATGAGAATGTATTACAGTTTTCCTTGTAAAATGCCATTTGCAGCTAAATATAAAGCCCTTTGTTTATGTATAGATAGATTTATGTTTACATATTACATGAAAACTGCTACATTGTGTAATCTTTTTCTTTAATGCTCTAATGTACTATGAGTCTTCTAAGCTCTAATGGCAACAGGAACATAATGTAAGACTGTATTTTCTAGTTGTTTGTAACTAGTTTTCCTTCTTTAGGTGCTTGAAGACCTGCATGCTATTTGGGATTGGATTTTGACCGAGAAATTGCACATATCACAGTCTCAAAGAAACATGTTTTCTGCTATTTTAGTTTTACCAGAAACCTTTGACGATCGTGGTAATGATATATTAAAGCCCATTATATCTTTCTTATTTTTAGATGACGAATCTAGATTGTTACATATCTCATTTTCAGACAGTTAAAACAGGAATCATTTAAAGGGTGCTCTGTGTTTTTTCCATTTTTACAACCATGGTTGGAAAACACTGGCCTGTAATTTTAGAATGTTTTATATCTTCTAGTTTACTTGTGCTGTATCGTCAGCCACTGCTCAGTTTCTATTTTGTAGCACAAAATTTAAGGATTTGAGTTCTTCTTTACGTTGTTGGCATATGGGGTTTGTGGGTTATAAGTCCCCTTTAGGTTCTATAAGACAAAAGGGAAGCAAGACTAATAATGATGGTCATCAGAAGTAAAGCATAATGACAACAATAGTAATCCTTATACTTTACAAAAATAAAAAACAATAGTAATCCTTGTAGAAGACTCCCAGTGCTTAAGAAGCATATTCAACCTCAAATTTGTGCTTTGTGGCTTGTATCTGCTTTCAAGTTAGCATTGTAAAGTCTATAAGGTTGGGTTCTGGTAGGTTAGTTGTGCCAGCTCATAAACTAGCCAGGCTAGCCTTGTCCACAAGCGTTCTTAAGAGTTTGGTTACCAGTGATGTTGCGTTATCTTTTGCTCAAGGAGTGAGGTTCTCTCTTCTGTCCTAGAAAGAAAAAGTTGGACATTGTTCTGTGGCTCATGTCATATATCATCATTTAGTAAACACAAGCTTTAAAGTCACTAGACATTGGACTTTATATCATGCATATCTGGTTTTCTTGATTTTGGGCATGCTATTGCAGCTTCTTTTTTAGTTCTGTTTTATTTTTGTTTGCATCTTTGTTAATGGTCTAAGTGCTTTAAGGGTCTCATTCTTATACATGTCTTATGCTGTTCTACAAGTGAGGTAGTAGCAAGTGCATATTTGGAAGTCTTGTAATTCATGTGATTTGTCCTGAGCAGAAATAAAGGAAATGCTGACCATAGTGTTACGTGACTTATGCTTCAGTTCAGCAGTTGTACACCAGGTTAGATACAAACCTTGCTGACAACTAGTGTCTTGCTGATTTCTGGTCTTGCAGTATCAGAATATGTTGGCCAAATGGTTAACCGTATAATGAATTTTACTTAATTTTCCAACTGCTTTATATACTTTGTGTCATCTCTATACAATTGATAGTAATTCTGATACCTTTTTCTTTAGCTAGTAATTTATCTCCTTGCTTGATGCATGAATAATAAGCCCCTATTCTTCCTTTCAAGAAGCAGTTTTTCATATAAGCTACTTTTAACACATTTTCTCCTATTACGCTTTAAAAATAATTATGAATCCCAAGTCCCATATTTAAGATTTCTTTTTAGCAGTCATTCTTTGTCAATACACCTCCTACATTATGCTCTTATCCTATGCATCCTTGTGATTCAGCTAGTGTGCATGATTGTACAGGAAGCTCTTGCTGCAGTTTTGGGAATGGATTATCAACAGCATGCGTGGTAAATATTGGTGCTCAAGTGTCATCAGTTATTTGTATTGAGGTACTGAAGTTTTTGAACTATATAGATTTTTCCTTGCATACATCCTTATAATTCTCATGGTCCTATTTGACAATAGTAGTGCATGCTTTCAATAGAAGGAAGGTTGCATGTGTGGGTTCTTGTAAGGATTGGATTGCATAACTTTTTGATTATTCAATGACAATAGCTGTTTTTTACTTGATAAGATACTTTTTGACAGACACTTGGCTTCCCTTCATCACCACCTCCAGCCTTATTGTTGACTTCTTCCTTTCTTCATTTAAATCACCTGCCATTCTCTCTTTGCTAACTCAGCTATTTTCCATTTTAGTGCAACCAATTAGGACTCATTACCTGTAATTTCTTTAAGCTTCTTTCATGACGGTAAATCACAGTAATTCAGCCGACGGCAATTGCAGCTACTTTGCTGCCACTATTAGGTATTCATTTGATCTTGGCAGATATAGGTGCTTTCTTAGACTGGCTGAGTCTATTGACACGCTAATGTTATGCTGGGAAAAGTCATAGCCATAACCTCAGGATAAGTTTCTTGTGTCTTACCCCAGAGTCCATGCCTTCTGTACCACCACAAGACTGGCCATTCCTCCCACTCTAATCATTTCTTTTCTTTACTTTGATAGTAGTTGCTTCAGCTTGCATATGCTCTGGCATGATTTTCTACCTCGTGGGTCAGAGCATTTCCTTTTTAGCTATAAAGCCCATACTGGAGCATGTTTGATTCTTGGTTAAAAGAAGCTATAATGAAGTCATTTTGATATATGAATTGAACATAAGTACTATGTTTTAAGCAGGGCTTTTTCTGGCCCAGGTCTTTTATCATTGAATCATAATTTAGGGAGCTTATAGTTTTATGGACTTGATTATTGTGATATGGATGAGTGTTTTATTAGGAGTCTGTTAGAGGAGTATTTTATTTTTAGTAGGAGTCTATTATTTCCCTATTATTTCTGCACTAGTTTCTGTTATAGTTATGTTAAGAAAAACAGTTTGAATAGGAGTCTTTCCAAGAGTCCTAAAACAACTTGAATAGGAGTCTTTCTAGGAGTCCTAGTTTAGGTGGAACTTTTGTGTTTTTTTTGCCTATATAAGGCTATTACTTTATGCAATAAAGTAAGCAAGAAGTTATAGTAAAAATTAGCTTAGGAGTAGAGTAATTATTCCAATCTCGGCAGACCTTGTCCTTGACAAGTGCTGCCAGTTTTTCATTACCAAAACTAGGTTCTGCAAGGAAAGGAGCCAACATAAATAAGGGGAAAGAGACTAACTTTCCTGAGAATCGTCTTTGGATTTGATCCCAAGCTTAGGCCCGTAACATATTGTCAAACTAGTATTTGAATTATTCTTTGGACCCCATCCAACAAGTAATCTCTTGAATTGAATGGTTTTTTAATATGATATTAGAGCCTTTATGATAGAGAGGTTTTGAGTTCAAGATTCATTGTTTTTGTTTATGGTAGATTTATGTCATGTTTGTCCACATTTATGTTCAACATGTTAAAATATTATTTGAACCATTTCCTTGATTTCATACAACTTCTTAAGCTTTTAGGTTGGATGACTTCTTAAGATTATCCAGGGTGCTCCCTTCTTAATGACAAAGTTTATCCACATCATCTTCATGATAACTTCCTCTCATATTTTACAATCAAACAATGAACTATTAAGATACAAAAACAAAATTAACGTCTTTACATGGTTGTTACCTTATCATTTCTCTATTTCTTCATTGCCACTAGTTTCTTCTTCATGAACTCTTGAATGTTCTTACTTTTACATATTAGAACTTTTCTTCAAGTGATCATGATTATTCACTAGCTTTTTGCTTTGTTGTTATGCTGTCTTCTTTCTCTTCATTTTTCCATGAGGTTCTCCTTCATGCACTCTGGTTGTTCTTATTGGTACCATATCAGGACTTTTTCCAAGTGATCGTGATTATTCACCAGTTTTTGGCTTTGTTGTTCAGGATGGAGTGGCCCTACCTAATACAGGAAATACTTTACCTTTTGGTGGAGAGGTACATCTGGTTTAAGTTTTTTTCCCATCTGCATGCCAGGAAATTACTCTTATTTGAATGTTCAATAACTTACTATCTTTGGGTAGTTTTAAGAATTTCTTCATAAGGCATATTTTTGCACATTTGTAAGGTGTATGTGTGCTCGTCAAGCCAATTTCTGTCTAAATTTCCACCAGGCTTCTCTAGATAACTTGTAAAATGCATCCTCTGATCCATCTTAAATACTGTTTCCAGGACATAAAGCTGCATGATTAAGTCAGAACTAAACTTTGGGACTTCAGAAGTATGAAACTACCGAATTGAACATTGTGCAGCAATTAGCCACATTATTACATTCAAAATTTTGTTTGCAAGTGTGTAGCAGTTTGTTAGTACATGTCACCGAGTCTGTCGTTTGTGATGATTATTATGATGCTTCCTTTGGGTCTGGTTACAATGTGGTCATTTTGGTTTTTCCTTTTCTGATAAATATCTACTTTGAAAGAGTAATAGCTTTCTTCAATAGCTGTCCTATTTATGTTGTTCGCCATGGTGCAACATAATTTTGACACCATTTAGATTAGAAATATGGTCTACCATAGATAGGCGGCCCATAAATAGCATTCTTACTCATGACACTATTTTTGCAATTTATGCTTAAGAATTTTCAAAATAAAAAAAAAGAGAAAAAAATCACCATCCATGGGGAAATTCTTTTTGATGTGTGTATTTCATCAACTGTATTTGGCTTATGCAGGAGCATATTCCTATTTATTCCTCTTATACAGGATCATATTCCTATTTAGTTATTTTCTGTAACGTTTTCCAACTTTTGTTAGCTTTCATTTTTCAGTAAGTCCATGTTTTCCCAATTACCAATTGCCTTCCTATTACCAATATGAGCTCTGCTACCACTAGCACAAATTAGGAATTCTATTACATCTAATTTTTGTTATCGTTGAATTTTATTAAAGAGATTTTCTTTAAACCCTATAATTCTGGTCACAATCTCCTAACTTCTACCCCTAATTTGTTGAAACTTGCTTATCATCCTCTCTCTCTCTCTTTCTTCTGTTTTGCTTTTGATGCTTCTTATCAGTTAGGTTTTTTTCTTGCAAAAGAGTATTGTGATCTAACGCAGTGCAAGTCTTAGTTTGGAAGAAGACTTCTAAGCACATAAATACAATAAAGGAACTTTTTGATAAATGGGTGGGTTGTAAATGGTACTGATTAATTGAATGTGATAAAGGAACTGCCTGATGAATGGGTGAATTGTAAATAAAGTGGCAATGTTAAATATGCCAATTTCGGACCAACTTAGTATAGATCCCCATTTGTAATATAAGTACTTCAAGTTTTGCTTAAAGTATAGCTGTAGCAGTCATAATTTTTAATGTTATCATATTCTCCTTGTTTAGAGATGGCAGCCGGCCGGGGGCTCAGCCTGATGGCGTGAATTCCCCCTGCCACAAAAAAGCGTTATTTTTGGTCTTAAATTTGAAAAATGGGATGAACAAAATGACGTTGTTTTGGGAGTTGGAGTGAGCCTAGACTTGGGCCTCGCCGCCAGCCCAGCCAGGCCATGCCATCTCTACCCTTGTTCTATTCATTTTAGTCTTTCTGGCTGGCAACCCTTGTTTCTGTAGTATCATAAAATTTCTATTAAGCATCTCTTTCTTCTTGTTAGTTATGTGATTTCCATAGCCAAGAATTCGTTTGTAGTTAGTTACAAAGATGATTACATCAGGATTTATCAAGATGCCTTCTCTGGACTCAAAGACATCATCAGACATGGCCCCAAATTCGAACTGACATTCTGACAAAGCCTATGGATCTGTTGATGCTTAACAGACTGAAAGAGTCTTACTGTGAGATTAAAGTGAGCTTTCCCACATTCCCCTTCCATTCTCTTTTAGTCCAAATGTGTGCATTGCAAGTTTAGTTTCATTTTGTTAATCAAGTTGCATGCTGCATATTCATCTAATGTCCAACTCTGCTATCCTGAATAAGTATTGCCTTTACCTCCATGTTTTCTATTGACACTTGTGAGATGCAATATTAATAGACTCTAATCTTTGTAAGCTACCCAATCTGCATTAAAGTTTTATCGAATTCTTAGAATTGACCATAATCATCCTTGATTTGTTAGAATTAGAATAAATTATAAAATCCAATTTCTGTAAATCAAGAGAACAAGGCTTCATGTAAAATATTTCTCCATATAAACAAGGTTTCATGTACAAATATAACTGAACAAATAATCATGTAGTTTGTTGATTGTATTAGTGGCGATAAGCTAAACCTGTCATATTATGTCCTTGATTAATTTTATTATGCCAATTGGTGAAAGGTATCAATGATCTTCTTAAATTATAAAATGACCCATTCCTTCTTTTGGAATCCTTATATTGAATAGACCCAACTTAATACCAAAATATGTATGTAAACAGGCCAACCATAGACCCTGATTCTTGGACTAGAAAATGGATTTTTATATATTGCAATTTCTAGTAACAGAAGTTTATTCGACTGTCTGGTCTTATCCCCCATGCAATTTTGTTTGTTGAACGCAGGAAGGAGAACTTGATGCTGTTGCTATAGTCCATTCTTATGAGGATGGTACACAGCCTGGCTCACATAAGACTAGGCTAACTGCTCTAAATGTATGTATGCTAGAAATTCATTGTTGTTTTTGTTTTTTGTTTTTTTGCTTTTTGGAGAGATGAGGAGCCAAACAGATCTATAACGTTGACAATTATTGTCGACAGGTACCTCCAATGGGTCTGTTCTATCCAACACTTTTAATTCCAGAGGTTTATCCTCCACCACCTCGGACTTGGTAGGATGATTCTTAGTTTCTTGCGGTGTTGTAACATTCTTTCTTCTACTTTTAAAGGAAATCTACTGAATTAATTGTGTACCATAATGGTATACAAAACAGGTTTCATGACTATGATGATATGCTGGAAGATACGTTGCACACTGAATATCCGAGGAGACCTGACATGTCAGATGGTTTATTTTCTGGAATTAATGTTGGATTACCAATGTGGGACAACTATCCAGTTTTCGCTTCTAAACCCAAGAAGGAAGAGAAAGTTGGCCTCGCAGAAGCTATCACCAACAGCATCCTTTCAACAGGTGAGATTTGCATGTCGTCTTGCATCTTGCATTGATCTTGAGCTTGATGCTGATTCTATTACACTGTATCAACAGGCCGTATTGACCTCCAGAGAAAATTATTTTGCAGCATACAGTTGGTGAGTTTTGGAAGTAGAAAATCAAAATTCCATGGTTCTTTTGTGTAAAAAAAAAAAAAACGAGTGACAATTTTCTACCCTAGGTTGGTGGAGTGGCTCTAACAGCTGGCATCATTCCTTCTATGGAAGAGAGGTTGGTTTTGTTCTTTGTTAGCAGTAAGGTTGTGCTGTCTGAATGGACCTCTGGATGTGATAGCTGTTATGTGCATATAGAGGACTATGATAAATGGTGAACTAAAGTTAAATAAAGGATAAGTAAACAGTACTTTGAAGCATATAATGTAAACGGAATTATGTATTGGAAGTTTCAGAGTGCAATGTAAAAAATGTGGCCAGAATTACTTCATTTGGATGTTACTTGAAGCAAAGTGGTCTGTTCAGTTTGGCGGACTAAAGTTAAATAAGGATGAGAAAACAGTATTTTGAAGCATATATTGTGAACAGAATTATGGAATAAAACTTTCAGGATGCAATGCTAAAAATGTGACCAGAGTTACTTCATTTAGATGCTATTTGAATCAAGCTGGTTCAGTCATAGATTGCATCTCTGTTTTTTTGAAAGAAGATTGCATTTCTGTTGCAGAGTATTACACGCAATTCCTTCAAATGAAGCAATAGACACTGTGGAGGTTAGCTTGCACAACATAGATATGTTGCCTATCTCCCATCATTTCATGATAACTTTTTTTTTTTGTCTTTGACCTTTTCAGTAATTGATATACTTTCTTTTCTTTTTTGCCTTTGACTCCTTCAGTAAGTTATTGTAGGAGGATAATACAAGCTACCTCTAATATAAGACATGATAGAAACTTTTTCAATATAAGATATCTAATTAATTTTCCTTTATAAGTTACATGACGTAATAATACTGAAATCTAACAATTTCATTCCAATTGCCAAGTCTTTTTGCATCTCAAGTTGTTTATATACTGTTTCTATTCTTAAACAGGTTTTGCAGTCAAGAACAAACCCAACTTTTGTGCCCTGGAAAGGCGGTGTGGTAAGTTGGGCACTTATCGAAAATCAAGGTTTACTGATGCAAAGTGGGGGGTTTAGATGTGAGGTCATAGCACTGCAATATTCTAAATTTGTGGATCCTGATCAACAAGCTTGCTTGCCTTAAACTAAGCAAGTCAATGAAGTACAATGTGGCGTACAATAGATGTCATGGAGAGAATGTCTCTGGAAAATGAAAGTCCAGTTGTGTCAATATGTGTACTTGTGCCAGGTCTAGAAACTCGGATGGCAAGGAACAGATCACCTATTCTTATTATTCTGTGGCTACCTTGTTTCATGAGCATCTATCTGTCCAATAAATGGGTCCTTATAAACAGGGTCAGCATAGAGTGACGGAAACTGGTGATCGGAACCCTAGGTCCTTTTTGCTTTAGGGTGTATCTATTGGCCTAAATGAAATTACTGCCTGGTACTAGTTTGAGCATTTGTCATATCCGAGGTTCGGTACTCAGATCTTAGGAGTAATACCCTTGTATTGAAACTGCTTGAATATTATGTCATTCAATCTGCAACTTAGAATTTGTTGTATTGTTTTTTCAGTGTTTAGAGGTTCCTTCCTAAACAGAGTTGGGTCATTTTGCTTTAGCATGCGTTTTAATTTTCATCGATTGTTTAGTTACTTTCTTTTAACAGATAGATTGGCCTAGCCTCTAACCAACTTTACGCTTTACGGACCTTACAATGATGCCAGATCCTTGGAATTCTTGATTTTGGTCGGGACGCTTGGATACAAAGGGAAGACTGGATCCGTAATGGAATTTACGTTGGAAGTGGCAGGAAATACAAGGACTCTTATTATCTTCAGGCACAAGCAATGTGCTATATAAATTCTTAAAAGGTGACTGAAATTTATTGCTCTGGTTCAAAAGTAGCAATTATGTCGTTAACTGAGTATCTTATTTGATATCTTGTGAAATGGAAAATAATCCTTCAGGAAATTATGAAATCTAAAAGAATGGTCAAGAGTGAGCTATCAGAAGATTCAAAAAAGTTCTATTCCCTCTTCCCTCTTTTTCCGCAGTATTTATAGCTCTGCCTCTCACTTTCAGGTTCTGAAGAGATCACATACAGCCCGCTCTCGAGGAAACGGGATCTGTGGGGACTGATATGTACGGTCGAATATTCAAATTCTGATCTGCCCGTCTGCCAAATGAAGCAGCACAGTTTGCGTAGAAGGTAAAGCAACCCTACTGATTTTAGTATCTAAAACCATACGTCGTCTTTGTGGACAGAAATTTGGGAAGTGCATAAGGTCATAATGTGGGATGAAGCCTGAGATTCTGTTCTTCCAATGAAGAGGTTGTAACGAAGATAGATTCCCTCAGGTAGGACTCCGCTTTAAGGATTGGAATTAACTACAACTTGTGATCTCGAGCCTTCGTAGTTTCGACTATCTTTACAAGCATTCAGCAACATGTATGCGTTGAGAAATATTTAATTTAAGAGCGGAAGGGTTTGCACAAGATAGACATTGAATTACCATTCCCACATCGAAAGTAAGAAGAAAGGAGGAGAAAAGCAATTCCATAAATAATTCATCTGCCTAAGCTGAAGAATTTTAAAAGGGTCGGTTGGCTAAATGTGCCATACCCGTTCTGTATTGACGGGTGCCGTATGGCTATCAAGACATATGGCCGACATAATTTGTGGAACTCCACAGGGTTGGCTCGCTCAGCCGACCCTCAAAATCCCCTCATAAGGTTTTCAAAAATATTTATATAAAATTCTCTTGTTTATATTCATTATGAATTTATTCCTTTAAATTTGAAGACTTTAAAAATAATAACAAATATAAATTACCCGCCCATATTATAGCTTTTTCATTATGACGATTCAATTTATTCTCTTGGCAGCAATAACGAGTTACAAAAATCACAGACTAGAATTCACTTTCTCAGCACCCAATCCAAGGGTCTCACATAACTCAGGATACAAACTCTTCCTTATCTCCTTGTAAACGTCGCCCTTCCACTTCCTAGCCCCTAACTTTCTCCAAGCCCTATCGCTGCCTCCGCCAAGCTCTTCTCGTCCCTGTGCGCCTCGTCCACAATTCCGAGCCTCACCGCATCCCCCGCTTTCACCTTCTCGCCTCTCAACAGAACATCTCTCAGAGCAATAACCGACCCGAGCTTGGCGCGAAACGTGCTTACGAAATAATCCGGCAATGAAAGCCCAATGTCGACCTCGCTCATGTACAGCACGCCTCTGTCGCTTCTCATGAGAAAGTAGTCGTGACTTAAGGCGAAGAGGAACCCGGCGGCAGCTGCGTGACCTTGGACGGCGGCGATGGTTGGCATGGGGAGCGAGATTAGCTCCGCCACCACCGGCTTGAACAGACTGACCATGTGGCTGAGTCGTTCTAAAGACTTGGACGGGGAGCCGGCGGCCTGAGCCCAGGCGAGGTCGAAGCCGTTGGAGAAGAACTTCCCTTGTGAGGTAGTGATGAGGACGGAGCCGCGAGTGGCCTCAGACTTGGCCTGGCGGAGGGCGGAGAGGATAGATCCGATGACTCTGGGATTGAAGCGGTGGTCATCGTCGCCGGTGAGGGTTAGAAAAAAGATTGAGCCTCGTTTCTCTAAAGTGCACATTTTCAGCGTTGTGTTTGGTAACAACTTACAGGTCTTTTTGTTTGTGTACTCTTTTTATGATCACGATTTTTATAATATTTTATTAAATATTGTATAAAAATAATGGATGAGATTTATTTAATTAATACCTTAATAATGTGAGAAGTTAGGTGTTAGGAGTGGATAGATTTGATGTGACTAGTAGTACGGCATAGGTGTCAGCCGTTTTGGTTAAATAAAAGATCCTTTTATTTATATAAATGAGTAAATTAAGAGTGGAAATGTGAAACATGGAGTGTAGACTATCATATAAGGATCTCATTGCCATCTAAGCTATTCAGAATATCAACTTGGACGATCAATTTTTTTATACTTCTGAAACCAAATTAGCAAGTGGTACAAAAATAGTATTCTAACGTTTATTTTCAGTGTATATAAATAACCTTTTTATTTCTGTTAAATTATTTTAAATTTTTAAATCCTCCTTTACTGACATAAATAATTTGAGCGAAACATGTTCGTATCCTTTTCAAGACTCAGGATTAGTATTTAGTAGGCTCTTGGACTCCGGGATCTTAAGATCAGGGGCTCGAATTGATGGAAATGTGGGCTCTCTTAACAGACCTCTGTTCCAAAAATAAAAAACAAGAGAAACAGGGCCATTCTAGGTGATCTAACCTTTTATATCCGAGCAGGTAATCTTGAAGGATGTGTTTGTTTGGTAGGTATGAGAAAAGAGATATAAGTATGGAATAAAAATAAAGTTTGGTAAGATATTACAATTTGATAGCCTATACTTTCATTCCTAATTTTTGGATATTGCTACAATATAATTAACTAAAATATAATCAATCAATTAATTAAGATATTGTAATTAATTTACAATATTTTAATTAATTAAAATATAATTAATTAATTATCCACAATATAATTAATTAAAATATAATCTATTCATTAATTAAAATATTGTAATTAATTAATTACACTATTTAAAATATATTTAATTAATTAAAATAACTAAATATAATAAATTTTATTTTCAATATTTTTACAAACCAACCACTATCAATTGTAATAGTAATCATTCATTTCTCTTAATCAACTATCATAATTATAATGATAATATTCATTATCATTCTTCAATATATTCATTCTCATTCCTATTACCATTCTCCTATCTGAACCAAGTGCGCTTCCTTAGTATCTTGTAAGTACCTAAAATACTTCCTTTATAACTATGAGCATATAATCCTTAGTGTCTTGTAAGTATCTAAACGCTTCCCTTACAACTTTTGGTGGTCCATTATAGGATTACTTTAGTGTCAACTTAAGTTTTTTTTAATATTTCTAATACTTTATTGATTTTTTTTTAGAATCCTAATATTCATTGTGATTTGATCATATAATATTTCTATTCCTATCATAGTGGATGTCTCACTTATATCTTTCATTTTGAATCTCTTATAGAGAAACTTGTTTACATTATGAAAAAGGCTAACATCATTAACACCAAGAAAGATATCATTAACATGTAGGACCAAAATATTAAACTTACTCTTACTGACCTTCACGTAGATGCACCAATCAACAATATACTTTATAAAACCATATGATGTAATGATACTACTAAACTTAAGATACCACTATTAGAAAACTTGTTTCAGTGTATATATTAACTTTTTTTAAATTTATGCATTAAGTTACCCTTTCTTGTGGCGGGAAACAATTTTTGTAGGGTTATATAAACTTCTTCTCTTAATTTACCATTACAAAAAATGATATTTACATTCATTGGGTGAAGTTCTAGATCATAATGAGCCGTTAAAGCTATAACAACCCTTAAAAAGTCCATCTTTGAAATTGGACTTTATAGTTAATATCATCTTTTTAAGAGTAACCTTTGACGACAAATTTAGCCTTACACCTTTTGATATAGCCTTGAATCTTGTTTGTCTTGAAGACTCGTTTATAAATGATTTGATTTGACCCTTTAGGCAACCCAATTAGTCTCTTGACTTTGTTATCGTCCAGTGATCTCAACTCTTCTCTCATAATAGAAGACTAATTAGAAAGATTTTTTTTTTACAATTTTTTTGTGCTCGTGTAAATTCAATTCATTCAATATCAAAACAAATCAAAATCAAAATAAAGTTGATCTCACCGATCTTGCTTACATAATAGAAAGTGTGATTGGTTTATCCCTCCATCGAATCAAATTAGCTAAAGGGATACGTTCATAAGCCTATGCTCAAGTTTCAATCAATTCCTACTACCTTGCATGCACAAGGATAAAGGTACAATTTTATTCAGTTAACATACTCCTAACTATATTCGTAGGAGTACGATATCACTTTTCAACTACATCATTTTGTAATGGTATATTAAGTGTTGAATATTGTGCCCATATGCCTTAACTTTCAAATAATTTTGTAAATGGACTAAGATATTATCCAATATCATCAAATTTACTATAATATTCACCACTTTTTCTAGACCTAGCTACTTTTACTTTTCTATCTAACTACTTTTCCACCTCGTCAATGAACACCTTAAACATGTACACTGACTAAGACTTTTTATACAATGAATCTGAGTAATAATATTGTGAGAAGTCATGAATAAAATTTATAAAATACTTTTCTTCATCTCAAGATGGAACTTCAAAAAGACCATAGATGTCAATTTGTATTAACTCATAGAGTTAGACTACTTCTTATGATTAGATTCCTTGGCATGCTTTAGACTACTTCTTATGAATAGATTCCTTAGTATAGATCTAGTTTGCTTGCCTTTAGTGTGATCCATGCACACATCCCAATTAGAAAAATCAAATTGAGGTAAGATTTCACTTTTCAGTAACATTAACATTCTTTTTTGAATATGTGACCTAACCTTTAATGGCACAATAAAGTAAAATACTCATCATACACACTACATTTACTATCTAAACTATATTTAACATAAAACTTAGATTTAGGACAATTAATATCAAGATTGATACGATATAAACAATCAACTAAAGTATCATAACCATAATAGTATTTATGTTTATACAATGGAAAAACATCATTTTCAATCTTAAAAATAAATCCTAAATAAATGAAATAAACCCAATAAAAAATGAAAATCAAAATGTTGAAAAATAAAAAGCATAAACAAACTTGAAAATGTTACGGGTTTCCTCGAATGCACTTCTTTAAAGCCTTTAGTTCGACATGTTTCGTCACTTACTTGATTAGAAATAAGTTGGGGATACCAACTCTATTTTTTCCACTCGCTCAATCGAAAAGTTCTCATAATATGATTTCAGGTGGTGTCCGTTAACTTTAAATACCTTAGAGGCATCTAGACTTTGAATTTCTACCGCACAATGAGAAAAAACGTTAGTAACAATAAACGGTCCAAGACAACGAGATCGTAATTTTCCTGGAAATGACTTAAGCTTTGAATGAGAAAGAAGAACTTTTTGTCCGGTTGAAAATTGTTTCCTATAAATCATTTTATTATGAAAAGTTTTTGTATTTTCATACGCTTCATTACGAATATCTTCTAACTTTTGCAATTGTAATTTCCTATTGTTACTAACCTCTACCTAATCCACGTTCAACTGTTTTACAACCCAATAAACATTATGCTCTATTTTTAAATCACATGTAAATAATATCTATCTTAGCCCTATCAACTTCAATTCCCTTAGTAGAGACATTATTACCCAAATTATGCCCTGATTAACTTTGAAATGACACTTTTTCATAATCTAAAACTCAATTAGTTTTAATGCAATGTTTAAGCACTTTTTCAAGGTTGACAATGCATGTTTCAAAAGACTCTCCATAGACGATGAAATCATTCATAAAAATTTTCATGCAATTTTTCACAAGATTAGAGAAAATACTTACCATACATCTTTGAAATGTCGCGGGTGCGTTACACAATCTAAATGACATTCTTCGATAAGTAAAGGTGCCAAATGGACATATGAAGGTTGTTTTCTCTTAATCCTTGGGTGCTACCAAAATCTAATGGTATCCTGAATAGTTATCTAAACAATAATAGAAAAATTAACCTACAAGTCTTTCAAGCATTTGATCAATAAATGAAAGCAAAAAATGATCTTTTCTAGTAACCGAATTAAGCTTTCTATAATCTAAGCAAACTCTCCAGCCATTTTGAATACGAGTTGGTATTAAGTCACCATTGCTATTTTCAACCACAAATACCCCAGTTTTCTTCGGAACTACCTAAATTGGACTTACCCAATTGTTTTCTGAAATTGGATGAATAATGATAGCATCAAGAAGCTTCAAATTTTCTTAATGCCAACGTCAAGAAGCTTTAAAATTTCTTTCTTCACCATTTCCATCATAGGTGGATTTAGATGACATTGGGGTTGCCTCACCACCTTTTTTACCTCATCTTCTATCAAAATTCAGTGCATGCAAATAGTGGGACTAATACCCTTCAAATCATCCACTATTCGATCGAAAGCTTCCTTATTCTCCTTTAACACGTTAATCAGTTGGCTTTCCTTCAAAACCGTAAGTTGATTAGATATAATAAGAGGCAATGTATCTTGCTCACCTAAAACGATGTACTTTAAATGTCCACTTGCAAAATATTAAAATCAGCTATCCTTATTTGAACCAAAATGTCTTCTAACACACCCTTCGGATAAGCATTTAAGTGATCCGCTAATTGAATCACTACATTAGTTTCCTTACAAGGTCTAACATTTAAAGATTTATAAATTTCATATGGCATGGCATTTATGGATGCACCTAAATCTAACATAACTTTTTCAATTCACAAATCACAAATTTGACATGGGATAGTGAACATATCTGGGTCTTAACACTTAGGTGGAAGCTTTTTCTTTGGCAAAATAGTTAAAATGTCTCCCCCAATTGCACTTTCTCATCAAATTTTAATTTCCTCTTTGAAGTGCAAAGTTCCTTAAGGAATTTTGCATACCATGGAATCTGTTTAATCGCATCAAGTAGAGGAATATTTACCTGAACTTTTCGGAAAGTCTCTCATATTTTCTTCTCTTGCTCTTCTTTTTTTGCTTTGGAAAATCGACGCAAAAAATGGGGCGGAACCACCATATTCTATAGATTATTTTGCGTCATTTCTAGATTTGAAGGTGCCTTTTGTGTTTCTTCTTCTTCTACCTCTTCTAGAATTTTTCAGAAGTGGTTCCTGCAATTCCTTACCACTTTGTAATGTGATAGCCTTCACACTTTGTTTGGGATTGATATCTGGTTGTGTTGGAAAACTTCCAGAATTTTGTGCCTCTAATCGATTTATGGTAGTTTCCATTTGTCTTATTTGATTTTCAATATTTCCTTGTTGATTTTAAATATTTCAGATACTTGCTTCAGTATTCCGCTGAAACACCAAAGCATTAGTGGCCAAAGATTGAACTATATATTCCAAAGAGGGCTTACCTTCGGAATTGGATGTTGTATTTTGATGTTTTTTAGGCACATATGATTGTCTATACTGCTGAAAATTCGTGGTTGCTTGCTGTCCTTGAGGATTTCCATAATGCAAATTCAGGTGATCGCGTCACCCCGGATTATAAGTGTAGCATTCCAACCCCGCAGGACCCGAATCCGATATCGTGGGTGATATCCGAGTCCACGCCACACGAGAATGGTAGGCTACAGCAGTCAATTTCAGTACAAAACTCAATACACAATTTATTTAACGCTTTAGAATCAATCAGAAATGCACAATTCAATAAACAGTTGGGTCCCTTTAAACGAATACATTCACTCAAAACACAATTTCAAGAATCACATTTCGGTTATACAATTATCACTGGGGCCCTATAAAATAGCGAGTTCAATTTAGTAAGCGGAATTATTCATTTACACATGCAACTCGAAAAGACACTTATGCGACGCCGAATCGATCCCGACCCTAGTCTCCGAATCCAATGCGGCGAGACATACTCCCGTTCAATCTGACGGGTACTCTTCCATCCACGAAAAATAGTTGCAATGTTGGGTGAGTTTGCGAACTCAATGAGAAACCATCATCGATGGTTCACTCAAATCATGCATTACGCGTATCGCGTATAAAGACAAGATCTGATAGTAGTCAATTAACGTATCGTATAACATTGTACAAAGACTATATAACGATTCACGGTGATAAATAATTCTGATGATATATACAATTCCACAGTGATAACTAATTCATGCACCATACCGTAGATTACGGTATGGCCTCACGATCACGTAGTCTATTAACGATCATGGTAATCATACATAACAATTTACAATGTCACATCACGATTCGCAGATATGCATCTGGCGATTTCTGAGAAATCATGTCAACACGCAATCGACCATTGCCACAATTCGATCATTCATTCACATAATTTGCGATGAGATATCATAGTCATTCACGGAATCATACGGTCATTTCGGACATTCAATATAGTATGCAATGCATATGAGACTCTTTTCCAGTTATTGATGTTGTGCCCAAGTGCTCGATCGTTGTTCGTTGGGGGACGCGTGAGATTTCTCCCCTGCCAAGCCCCACAAGATCTGATGTTCGAGCTCGAGGCTCTTTTCGATGATAATAGCAACTTAGGACACGCCCATTATCCGATCATGCATTTATGCATGCGGTCAAATGTTCGATAATTCAAGATTTAGTGATTGATAATTTACAGATGTATGGTTACAAAGCCCGAGATATCGCTTCCAGTGTCACTCAAGAATTCAATCCAATACGATGAATCGTATGCAAATCGGTCACATATAATTCAAGAATAATACAGTTCATTCATACATTTCAAGTGGTCATACAAGAGTCAGTTCAATACGGTGAGAACATACTGATTCGATCATGTATATTTCAATAATCATGCAATTTACTGATGTCATGTAAATCCGTTCAAGACAAAGAAAAGCATACAATTCAATCACATTCATTTCAAGAATTCATACAATGAGCATTTAGACAATCAAGAATTTGAGAAACCAACTAGGTTACTCACCAGAACTCCGAGCTATTGCACGAAGTCCCAAGAATGTCGTGGAACGATGATCCAACGGCGTCACTATAACAAAGAAAGTACAACCCATTACTAATTGCCCAATTAAACAAAGACAAGAATGCATATGTCTCAGGTCAAATGATGTACAATGCGTGCTCACGATTTTCGGTGCTAAATCCCAATTTCGATACCTTAAGCCCAATTCCACTTTCTTACTCAATTGCTCGATAATAATTGATCCAATCTATGATCCAATCAATTTCCTATATTCATACTTCCTATAACAATTTCCTATCCATTGGGTCAAAACCTCTATTACAATCTCCAATTAAAACTCCAATAGTCTCAATTTGTGACACTTAGGTCACACTATGAATCACAATTGACCTCAATCTCCATAATTCAGACCAATTAAATCAAATCTAATTCCATAATTATTCACAACAGTAGACCTTTTTTCTATTTCATAACGAATGGAATTACCTCAATTGGAGGTCCACAACAAAGGATATGCCCAATAACCCAAAGAATCATCCAATCGAAAATCCATCCTCGTCGCGACCTCGTCCTTCGCCATGACGACAATGGTGATCGTCAAGCATGACGATAAATCGTTCATTGCGGCGAACACTCCCACTCACCGCCATGACGTATCAATTTTTCCACTCGTCGTCGCCTACACAAGCTCGCCGCGACTAACACATTTATTTAAATTCAATTTATTCGTCGCGACGAAGCCCTACCACTTCTATGCTCGTCGCGACGCATGAAGACCGATCGTCTTCTCCGAACGATTTTCCGCCATTGAAGCTATTAATAACCTCCATTAAACACCCTAACCACTCAATCTAACCCCATAAATGCCATAACTGCCAAATAACCAGTCATAACAACATTAAAGCCAATAAAACTTACCAATCGATGAATCGATCCACAAATTCCGTAAACCCTAAAATCTTCCCCAATCACCGATTAACACTCTCCAAATCCTTCTCAACCTTCATCAATCACACTAAATCAATTAGCTTTGCATAAGGAGAAGATCCGAAGAAAACAATCAAAACTCATACCAATGGGAAGGGATCAAGACTCACCGGGAGGGAGAAAGAAGAAGCTTATGTTCTTCACTGGGATGAAATCCCAAAATTTCCAAACCTAGCTATTTATAGGCATAGGTCTCCAAATCACCCAAATTTCATCTAAATTTCAATGACTCAACATATTTATTTCTTATCAAGAAAATCCTAATTTTTCCATCACCATTGGACAGCTTCTTTCAAGATTATACAATCAATCGTCGATCGCCTAAGTATTTCCTATCCAAGGCGATTTCTCCCAATTTTCCGAAATTTTCTATAAGCCTCTATAAATTTCCAATCACTGCAAACAGCTTCTAAATCAGTCATTTGAACCCAATAACTCCTAATTTCTCACTCAATCATATTTCCAATCGGTTCAATACCACAAGTCGATCAATTCACATACCAATCAATTCACCAATTCCAATTCACAATGAAATACCGAAAATCATAAATGCATGTACTATGAATAAATGACTATGCATATGCAGAGACTGTTCCTCTATAATTAGAGGCCAATAGCATGCTCGATCCAGTAATACAAGATGTGACTATCACCATCCCAGATACCATAATACCTTCTTGACAGTAACGAGATGTTACAATAAGTATTCAAAAAAGGGTCATATTTTTTTTGATTCGGTTCAGCAAAACCTCCTACAGCATTCACCTATTATGTGTTTTCTTCCTGCAAATCCAAACATGCATTAGTGGAATGTTCTAACATTAAACATATTCCACATGTCTTTACTTCTTCTTTTTTCGTAACTACAATTTGTCACACCAAGGATGTAAGGTCATCCAATCTTTTCATCAATGTGGTCACATTCACAATTTTTGTTCCATACCTAGTATGTATTTCAAATTGTTGGGTATTGGAAGCCATGTTTGCGATCAAGTCCCTTGCGGTTATCAGTGATTTGTCAACTAAGGTCGCATCGCTTGCAGCGTTGATCATACTCCTATCCGTGATCGAAAGATCTTCGGAGAAGTATTGAATCAATTGCTAGTCAGTTATTTGGTGGTGTGGATAGTTAGCACAAAGTTTTTTGAGGCTCTCCTAATATTCATAGAGTGTTTCTCCCGTATGTTGTCGAATTTTATATATTTCCTTAAGAATGTTAGTTGCTCTTGATGCTGGAAAATATTTCTCAAAGAAGAGCCTCTTCATTTCAGCCCATGTTTGCACATTTTCTCCAATTGAATTATACAATCAATCTTGAGCATCATCTTTAAGAGAAAATGGGAAGGCTCTTAGCTTAATATGCTTTTCCATCACATTTGTCGGCTTCATTCTCATGCAAACCACGTCAAATTCCTTCAAGTATTTGTACGGATCTTCTCCCGATAAACTCCCGAAAGTAGGTAATTAATGAATCAGCCTATATTTTAATTCAAAAGTATTGTTATCACCAAAATTTAAAAAGTTAATGCAGCGGGGCTGTTGAGCGTCCATGGGCGTGGCTAGTTCTCGAAGAGTTCGGTTTGCTACCATCTATTCTAATTTATGCATTTGTTGTTGTTGTTTTGTTTGTTTATGTAACCTTTTGGTTGTCTTCTCGATCTCTAAATCAAATAACAATTGTGTTGTTTTGTCTACTGGTGTAACATACATATATCATTGAAAAATTTCCCAGTATTGATGCCAAAATTTGGTATTGCTATCGCCTACAACCAAATCCAAAAAGAAACCAATTTCCATCAATAAAAATCAATGTAGTAGTGGAAAGTGGGTATCTTTCCCACGAGAAATTTTAACAGTAAAGAGTTTACGAGTTTAAAACTAAAACAAATTAAAAAGGGTTAAAGGGGAGATTGGCTTTAATTTACAGCAATTGAGAAAAGAATGACAAAATCGAAAATCAACTAAAATAATTGGATCTGAAAATTTAATAGAAAAAAAACCTTAGTTTTGAGCCACCAATGTTATCACACTAAAATGGATATTTGATATAAAATTCAGTTCATCAATAAACATTCATTTGGTGATACTTTCTTTTAAGTGTAAGTGAATAGAAACATGTATTCTACGCATTCTTATTAATTAACAACTTAGACACGATCGTAAGTTCAATTGAGTAATAGCTTTAAGAATTAAGAAACCGATGAATATGATAACACATGTATGACATGCATTTAATCAAGATAAGTTTCTTCTTAGAATTTTCTATTTTAACTTAAAGAATGTAATCATAATTGTCACTTGTGATTAACAGGATTGAATGTCATATTTTATCAATCTAGTCATTACACGAATCAATTCCTAGTTGTGCACCTAAAAATCAACCAATTCAATTAGAAAAAGGAATTTGGAAGACACTCAATGTTCATCAACAAAACAAATTTTATTGGAACATCTCACACATAATAGATGATAACATGGTTCCCCTCAACCAAGAAAAGAAATTTAGCTACTCATAACAAAAGTGAAAATAAACAAGGAAATAGCCAATTGTAAGGTCTCCATCCCTGGTTTTTCTTAGAAATCCAAAAAATCTCTAGAAAAATAATACAGAAATTGAAAACTAACTATGGCTTACATTGTTAGTTTTGGTCATTGATGACTCTGTCATTTTTAACAATCACCTTCCACATCAAATTGAAGCCTATCTTGTTGAACTACTCCTAATCCTCGTAAAAATACTTGTAAGCTTTTGTACTGATCTCAATAATGGTTCCAGACTTTTCAACTGAAACTATTGCTAGGTCTAAATCTATAACACCTAGCTAAAACTAGATTTACTCATACTAGTCCACATAGTTTAGCCTATTGAACTTAATTAACCCATTGTTTAAAGCAAACAAATTGGTAGAAACTGCAAACATTACACAAGTTCATGCATTAATGCTTTAATTAATCTTGATGGATTTAAATAGACGATAAACTTTGCTCGAGTATACGAGTTCGCATTTGGGTGATACTTGAATATATAATTTAAACCAATAATAATGTTAACATAAACATGCTTTAATAGGCAATCAATTGAGTAAGTTTTGAACACAAAATCATGAACAAATTCCTTTCGAGAGGTGAATCGAAAGCCTCTGATGCAAACCATAATTGGTTCAGCTCAAAACCTTCATTTTCATTTTTTATAGACTTTATTCAAAACCAGTAGCCATTCCATACCAAAACTCCAAAGTAGTTTGTTACAAAAGCTTATCGTTTGTGCAGATGAACCTTGATCCATCATAAAAAATAAACTAAAATGACTTATAAACATAGTAAATACGTGAAAAACAAGTTATTGTGATATTTTTAGCAATCATTCATGGTCAAAACAATGCGAAAGCACTGTAAACATTGCTCAGCGTGTTCTAAAAACGTAACACTATTAATGGCAGTACAAGTCTAAAATCAATTTTAATAGTTAATCAAAGACATTATTACCCACTCTGATATCGATTATTATAGTAATATGGGTTTTAAACTTGGTTTGGTTTGCCTAGAGGATCTTGTCTGCTGAACCTCAACCAAGCAAATTAGTATTGTCCCCTTTTAGTTTACAGGCGCGGATCTCGTCGCTTGAACCTGTGACCTCAGGGTTTTGTTGCACTTAAGTGCACGCCTCTCACCACTAGGCTAAGTTGGGTCGGTCGTGCTGGACCCAAACTCAGTCACAACGACCCATGGGCCAATCGGTCCATCTTTCAAGGATTGGTCCCACGCCTATCGGCTAAGCTAGGCTCAGGCCCAGTCCACGATCTCCTCGGACCGTTCGCAGGTGGAAGTCTCTCATGCATACATAAAGACTTAAACCTAGCATATGCTCCATATATAAGATATAACTCTGCCATAATAGAGGTACGTAATCAGAACCCTAGCTTCTCTATTCTCAGCTATCAAACCCTCACAAAAAGACTGACTTGAGCGTCGGAGGGGCTTATCGGGAAACAACCCCGACATGCCTTCTCTTTTGCGGGAACCTTCGCCGGAGTTCTCGTGAGAAGATCAATTCCATGGATCCAAACGCAACACATACAATTTCGCCAGATCAGTGCGAATTAGTTGGCACCCACCGTGGGACCCAACATCAGGGCACCACGTCCGTAACCACAGATCACCGGTAGCGGCAAGCCTAACCCTAACATAGACGCCGTCGCGGCACTCTCGTTACAGCGGATAGGTTCACAATTATCAGCCACTCTTCCGCTAACACATCATGATTCCCGCACGTAGTCTACACACCCGAACGATCAACAACTACCTCAAAACCCAGATCAGGAAGAACAAAGCGTAGCCATGGAGGACAACGCTGAGACTGATACACACCCGAATTTCCAGCACCGTCTGGATGTCAATCCTCCTCCGCAGCAAACTTCCCTCACTCGAAAACATATCGAAGAAGCAGCCGATCTTTTGATTCGTCAGATCCTATAATCTCAGCAGCAACAACAACATACACCCGCACTCGCTGACACGGTCGGCAATGACGTCGACAAGACAGGACGGTCTTCACCGGTGGCGGAGCCAAAGAATCAGTAGAATGGCCTGCTCCATCAAGGGATTGCCTTCACTGATCTCTGCCTCCTTCTTCTTTTTCTTCCCCTTCGCCTGCTTTTTGGATTTAGGGGGAGGGGATGACCCAGCAAAATCTTCTATCCTCACCATGGCTGCAAAACAATAAAACAGGTCAGAAAACAAAACCAACACTAAAAAATACAACAAATAATTCAACCACGAGGGGTCAACCAGACGGGGCGGTTTCCTCTCCTAGCCCGCTAATTTGTGACGGGGGGTTGAGTAGGAAGGAATTGGCCGAGACCCCTCCGCGATACCCCATAATGAGCCGAGATAAGTCGTATCGGCCGAGCTCTTTTATGCGACCGACCACCTCCCATTCCTCTCTACTAAGAGATATGCTCGACGTGTCGGTCCACCACTCGGCTAAAGGATTCCTCAACGGCTGGTACTAAAAAGGAGGATCCTGGGGATTTCACAAAGAAGTACTTCCTCCGCCAAGCGGAGATTTTCGAAGCTGTCCCGGTCGGGCGATACCAAGCATCTCGGTACTGCAGAGAAGGGATCCCGGCCTCAGAGTTCGGACTCTGGTTCATCCTCAAAAAATGGCGTAGGATCCCAACCGAGGGCAAATGGTCGAATTGATGGCACAGCAACGCCAGTCCCTTAAGGAAGCTCCAGCCATTCGGAGGAATCTGGCTCGGCATCAACTGGAAATCGACGCACACCTCGTGAATAATAGGGGCATACGAGAGCCTCACGCCACCAATCGAAAAGAGACTATCAGAAATGACAAAATACTAACTCAGATTGCTGTGGATTCGTTCATGCTCAAAGGCCAACCTAGGCCCCCAGGACATATGGATATTATTCCTAATGATTGACCGTTTTAGGTCCCCCGCGGTCATCGTCGATTCATCTCTCGGGGGCTCCTCCACCACCGACTCATCCTTCCGTTCTCTCGTAGAGACTTCTTCAGTACCACTTACCACACTTCTTGAACTAGCCAACGACATGTTTACTAAGATGAAACTTTTGAGAAACTTTAGAGGAGGAGACGAGGGAAAAGGACATACCTATTCGGTGATTTGAGGTTAGAAAAATGGACGGCAGTTGAAAAAAGACTCTGGAGACTGTGGGCAAGAAAATACAAATAGGAGGAAAGTTGGAGAACGAAACCAAACGTAAAGAATTCTGCAACCCATCGCTCAGACACGTGGAAGAATCTGAGCTGAGGTGAATTAGGGTTGTTCGAAGTCCAGAACGGCGCGGCAAAAGAAAAGACGTACGGACAACTGCACAACGGTTACAAGGACGATTCGTTTCAGATTCTGGAAATCTGTCAGAGGGCACGCGCCGTCAGTAATAATTAAATAAAGTACCTTCACGTGCTCGACACGGATGTTCACCTGAACTCTCTTGGTACGAGCTATCACGCAACGAATGTTGATGCCAACAGATCGAGACACCTAGCCTTCCGATCCCAATACGAGCATTCAAGCACTATGCATCGATGTCCGATCGATCGGATCAACTACGAGCTGTCCCATAGACGAACTACAACGTTGATAACCGACCGATCGAGCCTACCCCGAGCAGTCCCACAGACGAGCGACAAGATCCTTGTATACTCCTTCGACCCTTCTCCTTGCTCAGACTCGAGGAGTAGGAGGCTTATGGTTGGGTCGGTCGCGCTGGACCCAAACCCAGTCATAACGTCCCATGGGCCGATCGGTCCATCTTTCAAGGATTGGTCTCACGCTTATCAGCTAAGCTAGGCTCAGGCCCAGTCCACGATCTCCTCGGTGTTCGCGGGTGGAAGTCTCCCATGCATACGTAAAGACTTAAACCTAGCATCTCGCCCATATATAAGATATAACTCGCCATAATAGAGTGACGTAATCGTAACCCTAACCTTCTATTCTCATTATCAAACCTCACAAAAGATCGATTGAGCGTCGGAGGCTTATCGGAAACAACCTCGACGTATTCTTCTCTCATTTTTGCAGAATTGGCCGGAGTTCTCGTGAAAGCGGTCAATTCCATGGATCCAAATCAAATACGCACTTTCGTCGAGATCGAGCGTAACTAGTTGGTGCCCACCGTGCTCGATGGAGAGGCGTGCACTTAAGTCTTAACAAAATCCTGAGTCGCGCTCGTCGACGAGATCCGCTACCGTAGGCAAAAGAGACAATATTAATTTAATTGGTTGAGGTTCAGCAGACAAGATCCTCTAGTCCAACCAAACCAAAACTATATGAACTTACCAGTTTAGGCTTAAAATACAAGAGCTTTTAATGTAATTTGGAAAGCCCAAACGCTCGACTTATATACAAATAATAATGACATTACATTGATCCATGACTATTAGTCTATCCTTGTGTGAAAAAATTAAAGCCCCTTTTTGTGATTTCTTCTCTCGCAACCTTCTTAGTCTAATTTTCTTAAATCCAATAATCATCCCATTTTGTTAGCTTTCATTAAAATCAACCCAACAAGTTGACTGGTAATTAATAACGTATATGTTAAAATTTAGAATTATACACTCCTTTCTCCGTTGGTTGAACAATTCTTTTAAGCACCAAGAACTATCGATTGTTTAAAATTTGCCCAAATAAATACAGACATCTAAAAGTATCAAACGGACGACGTCCATGTCCTTTGACAGCACGATCACACGTCTCACAATCAATTAATTTATGCGTCGTCATCAGGTGCGCAAAATCGTCAACTGACCAATCATTCCATTGCACGTAACATGATTCCAACCATTGGATCCCTCCGGTCAGGTTACGCGTGGTAGTGATGTCTTTCAAAATATCAAATAAGCTATGGCTATTTCAACTCTCAGTTCTTTTTTGTTCAGTTTTTAAAATTTATATAAAGAAATATATACAAACAAATATATGTATTTAGTTTCCATTTTATTGCTTTATGGAAATTTTGATTCTGGAAACTTAGACTTAACGCAACATTAAAGGTCTGGGTCAAAATCTAGGGATGGTGTAAGAGAAAGCGACAAACAGTGGCCTGAGCTGAAAGGTTGGTTGGGTCGGTTAGGAAAATGCGAAGCGTACACTTCAGACGTTTGACCATGACGTTATGGACTGTGCCGAATTTTCAGAATTCTTTTCGGATGTTACTAAATTCTATATTATTTATAATAATTTATAATTTTGATATTTCTTGGATTTAAAAATTTATTAACTCATATACGATACGACTGTCCTGTAATGCTTTTTCTTGTTATTTTATTGCATATTCTAACATTAAATATATTATGCCATTTTATTTTCTAATTTATTTTTGTATTATTGTATCTTATCTTAAAGTGATATCTTATGTTTGTACCTTCTATAATTGTTGTAGATATTGTAATTAATGTTTTCAACTATATTCAATATATTTTCACTAAAAGTTATAGTTTGCTTAAACTTAGTTCATGATATTCAAAAGTTAAATTGAAGAAATAATATTAAATAATTATTATGATTTATGAAAGCCTCGATACAAAATTGAATACAATTTTATTTAAAATTAGAAATTGAAGATTTCGTTAATAAACATCGAAAGTAGCATTTGTTATAAAATTGACAAAGTATAAAATACAGATTTTAGTTAATCAATTCAAATTTAAAACGATATTTTAAAATTAGAAATGTTTCAATTTCAAAACAAATAATAGTAATATTAGAAAAGAGAAAAAACAAAACAGCAAGGAATTGAAAAACGAATCTCCAAAATCCAAATCAATTCAACGCAACCAATTACGCTGAGCTGCTGTCGACAACTCATCTTTGACTCTTTCAGAACTTCACACCCACGCACATTTTATTAACGTGTATTCCACGCGATCTTTTCCCATTTATATAACAAACTAAGCTTCCCTTGCGTGTCTAAGCACCAGAGGTCATACGCAAAAAGCTCGTCGACTACATCGTTTTCTCTCTCTCTCTATATTTATATACATGTCCGACACGGCAAGGAGCAGGTCGTCCTCCGGCATGGCGACGGCCACACGGGGGCAGCGGCAACCGAGCAAGCTACAACAACGGAGACCGACGTCGTTGAAGATAACTCCTGTGTCGTCGTCCTCCTCCCACTGGAACGTGGCAATCCCCCTTCTTTCCCCGCTCAACACATCGCCGACTGCGGTGGAGCTCAATTACAGACAGGATCCGCCGGTGCCGGCACAAAAGGCAGCAGGTACGATGGTGTTCAAGAAGTGGCAGCATCCGGCTGCGCCGTTCTGTTGCGAATCCGCGCCGATGTTTTTTGTGCCGACGTAGATGTAGCTAGTAAAATTAGAGGCAGTCAGCAGAGGGCACTTTGTTTGGGGGCTGTATTCAGGTCTAACCAATTGTGTAAAGGCTAAAAGAGTTGTTTTTCTTACCGTATTTTCTTTTTTATGTTCATATCATATTCCAATTTCTAACCTCCTCTTCTTCTGTTTTTTCCCCTCAGTTCAAAGTGCGACATCATTGTCACACTTAATTGACTACAATCTCTTCGTTAGGAACCGTAAATTATATAATTATATTCCTCTTTGCTGTAATTATTGGTATATATTCAGCAATTTAGTGGTTAAATTTTGATAATTCGGTACTTGGGAGTTGATAAGATAACTGATGAAATTGGAGACGTGGCATTGAATAATTTAACCGAAGGTACCCGATGTGGAGGTGGGGATTGGGGTTGCCGTTAGGTAAACGGGTTTGGGGGGGTCGTATAAGTTTGCTTCAGATTAATTCGAGTTAAAATCATTTTATTGAATAAAACATATGGAATATATTGTTTAAGAAATTTTTAAAAATTATTTGATCTTAAAATTTTTCGAAATTTTTTATTCTTTAATAATTTAGAAAAAATTCTTAGATTTTGATTAAAATTAATGACGAGAAACATTTAGTATTAATATTAAATGTAAATCAATCAAATATCATTAATATTATAGTTATTATATTTGATTTGAATTAATTAAATTCAAACTTTAATTATTATTAAAATAATTATGATAAATTATTTATTCAAGTCAATTTTAATTAGTTTAGTTCGAATTTAAGAATTGAGTTAAATTATTACATAACTAATATTTGATTGGTCAATTTTGATATTCATATTATGTATTTGCCGGCTGAGAAGAGATTTTGTAAAAAAATTAATTTTTTAAAAAAAAACAGTAAGTTTTTTAAAGCTAAGGTCTATATCTTTTGTCTTATTTCATTTAATTGATAAAGAATTAATTCTGAATAGATCTAAATTAATTTGCTAAATGATATTATTCTATATAAATTTTAAATAAACTCGAGATTATGAATTGCCTATAAATTGATATTCAATTCAACTTATTATTATTATTATTATTAATTAATTAAGAAGACTACAAGTTTAAATTACATAAAATGTAATTCACTTATCATTATACATAGAAACACATTCATTTTGTTAATATTAATTAATTTGAATATATCTCAGAGTCATATATACAAGCAATTGTGGATATAGAAATGAATGGTTGAAGTTGAGTTCGCAAAAACATTGTGACATGTACAGTTGTTAGCCACTCCATTTTTAAAAGATTGGATCTGATATTTGCTTCCACTTTGATTCTCTACAGTCCGCACCTTTTAGAATTTGGTAGCCATGTGTAAATTATTGGAACCTGGTGCTAAGGTGATAGCAACCCCCTCTATCATATTTTTATGACTAAGTTAATTTGCATCAATTTGGGTAAATTAAAAAATTTAAATTTAATAACACAGTTAATTTTCATAAATCCATTAAATGTAATTAATTAATCTAATACAACTGGTTAATAGTCAATATTAATGACGACAGCAAAATGGACAATACGGTTAAGGAAGAAGTGCCAAATCAATTCGGGGACCCGCCGACAACATTTATCTTTGATCTGATCCCATTTTGAATGGTCATGGTCATGCGCACGTATTGCATCCGCAGAAATTAAGAAAGAGAAGTATACATACAAGAGAAAAAGGTGTAAAATGAGTTTGAAAACTATTTAATTATGTTTGACTGGAACTAAATCCTAAATTTTATTTTAAAACAATAAGTTTAATCATTAGCAGAGAGTAATTAAAAAGAAATAAACGGATTTCAATAAAATAAATTGATTTGAGATTTTAATAACTTAATGGTCCCCAGTTCTTTTAAAGAAGAATATGGAATCTTTGAACGAATTTGAAGCATGGAAAAAGGATATACCGTATGGGTTTTATTTTTCAAAACAAAAATGCTTATTTATTGTCTATTCCATCTTGTTATTATTGTTTATTCTTTAAACTAGGATTTTAATTTTGCAACTCACCAGTACCAAATAAAATGAATTTGAGTGTTCGCTACACAAAGTATCAAAGGCACAATTTCACTTTTAAAACTATTTTCTAATTATTTTTATCATTTATTATAAAGCTATAATTTTGAAGTTTTAACTAAAATGAGAGAATCACAAGACAAGTTTGCATTTCATTGCTATATTTTAAGTTTTTTTAATTTTTCTTTTCTTTTAATTTCTATTTTTCCTTTAAATAAAAACAAAATTACAATTGTGCTTATATTTTTATTACCAATAATAATTACATATTAGATGAAACTTAAAAATAAATTATTTTTAATTAATCGAACTTATTTTATTCTATTTCATAATATTTATTAATAAAAGTATTTTATTATATTAAAATAAATAATCTAAAAACTATTTTATTTTTGAATTAATATATCTTTAAATGTATTTAAGTTATTAAATAAAAATTTAATTTGAAATTTATATATTTTCAAGATATTCTAAATTTAATTATATTTAATAATAATAAATTAATTATATTTAACTTAATCACATAACTTAAATTAATTATTAAATTGTTAATAATTTTGCTAATACTTAATTTTAATTAATTAAATATAAGATAAAATTAATTTATTCATAATTATTATTAATATGTTAAATTATTAAATAATATATATTTAGTTGATAATAAGTCAACTTATGGAAAATTATAAATAGAAAAAAAATAACTTTTTTTGTTATCATAAATTTTAAAAATTGGAACAAACCAAAACGGAAAAGAGAAACCAAAAACTCAAACAAATATATATTACTATATTTAAAAATTCAAAATATAAATAAAACAAATATGCCCTTAAAACATATATAAGAAAATTCTATAAATATAATTATAAATACATGAGTAAAGGAAATAATCAGGGAATATTTACGATTGACTGTCCTTAATAGTTCAAATATTCCATAATATTTTGTTAATATTATTTCTTACTTGGGTAACATGATACAGTGTGTACTGATTGAGCTTTGAGAAAAGATAAGCTTTTACGGGACGAAATGGAGGTAAAAAAAGATGATTCGGAAGACGATGACGGGAGTGAAAATCGATCTTAATATATTTTGTTCACATGCGGGATACTTTAGTATTATCAGAACACATAATAGCAATTGATCGATGATCAATCATCATATATTGTAACAACTAACATAACTGCAAGAGTTCAAAAGTAGTGTAAACAAGTGCTTAGTATTTAGCTTTGTCAGGAGTTATAACTATTTGTTTCTTTCTTGCTTCTCTATGAGAAAAGAGAATCATCAAGAAATAATCAAAACTTGGTTGTAGAGTACTGTCGATTAATAAAACATCAAAATATGTGTGAAGCTCTAAAACTCTATCCGTATGCTTTGGACTAGAAATAGATCTAAGCTACTAAACAATAAAAGTGACAAGCTAAGCTTAAGAGATCTATTAGAGGTAGATGAGCATTACCTGGAAGTGGGCACATATACACTTTTGGAGAAATACAAACACTGAGAAATACATTTTATATTTCCATTTAAAATAATTGTCATTTTTTAATGGCTATAAACTGAATTATAGGAGCAAAGATCTCCTTATAGTCAATTTACAATATCGAGAGGGACATTATCTGTTGGTAAAAACAGGTAGTGCAAGAAGAATAGCAGAGTTTTTTATTCAACATAATAATGAAAATGGCAAACCATGCCTTATAAAGGCTTACAAAGATAAAACAGAAGAAGCGAAATATACACAACAACTATATTCTAAGTCTTATCTACTTTACTTACTGCTATCTTATAAAAACAATGATTCCTATAAAATAGCAACGGTTAGCAACCATCCTGAAGAATATGACATGACTTTGAATCATACTTTGACATTCCCCCTTGATTCGAAGTCACTAACTCCAAATAAAGCTCTGAAGTAGCAAAACTTCAGAACTGGTAATGCTTTGGTGAGTACATATGCTTGATGATCATTTGTATTGCAATACTTCACCGTAATTGCTTCATTTGCTACCAACTCCCTGACGAAGTGCAGTCTTGTATCTATGTGCTTAGTTCTGCTATGATATGCAGGATTTTTTGTCATGAAAATTGTAGCTCTATTATCACAGAATATCTCAGTCGTCTCTTTTTGTTCATGTTATAATTCTGCTAAAAGCCTTCGTATCCACATTGCGACATCTTTAACAAGATATAAGCAATATACTAAACTTATGTCTTTGGATAAAGGCATAATTGCTTGTTTCTTTGAGCTCCATGTTATGACAGCAAATCCTAGAGTAAAAACATTAGCTAAAATACTTCTTCGATCGTCCAATGAACTTGCCCAATCAACATCGAGAAGCCACTCAATTTTACTTCAGTAATTGAATTATACCATAAACCATACGAAGTAGTCCATGCCAAATATCGTAGAATACGTTTCTTTGCTCCAAAATGAACTATCGGCGAGTTCGCATAAATCTTGAAATAATTCCAACTGAGAAAGAAATGTGCGGACGTTTATGTGTAAAATAGATCAAACCTCCAACGAGACTTCTAAATAATGTAGGATCTGCATGCTTTTCATCATCTTCAAGTACAAACTTTTCATTGACATTCATGGGAATAGTTGCAGAATTACAATGGAGCATTCCAATTTTTTTAAGAAGATCCTTGGCATAACAAGTTTTTGACACAAAAATTCCTTCCTCAACTTGCTGCACTTCAAGACCAAGAAAATAATGGAGTAATCCCAAGTCCATTATTTCAAATTCTCTCATCATTTGATTTTTAAACTCATTCACCATACTCTGAGATGACCCTGCATATATAATATCATCAACGTACAGACATATCATGATGAAATCACTGTCACCTTTCTTCTTGATGTACAAAGTTGGCTCATTTTCACTTCTCACAAAGTCTTGGTGATGCAAATGTTGATCAATTTTGCTATACCACGCCCTTGGAACTTGTTTAAGTCTATATAAGACTTTCTTCAACTTGTAGACCATGAATTCTGTTCCTTTAACGATAAATCCTTCAGGTTGAACAACATAAACCTCATCTTGGAGATCTCCATTCAATAAGGCTGACTTAACATCAAATTGATATACTGGTCATTTCAAACATGCTGCCAATGCTAGAATTATTCTCACAGTTTCAAACTTTGCAACTAGAGAGAATGTTTCGTCAAAGTCGATGCCATGTTGTTGCGCATATCCTTTGGCCACTAGACATGCCTTGTGTTTCTAAAAGTCATGAATTTCTCTGTTTAAAAATATAATTAATGTCATTGTGAAATTCTTTACAAAATTAATGTTTTTGAGGTATTACCTTATTATTTTCAAAGCTTTTATCTACTTCCCTTACTTCTTTAAGCCAATTCTACTAATTCTTAGTTTTAGCTCCAAGTTGTGGTTAAACTTTACCAAGTTGCAGCTGATAAAGTGATAATGGTCTCTAAAAAGAAAAGAAAAAAAACTATAGATCATGATCCTCAAATATTCCAGCAGTTTTTTATCTTTAAAATTGTCATGGTCACACAAACCTAAGTCTTATCACTCTTCACATGTTTGCTCTCTTTTCAAATATCTTCAAATTGAAGTCATCAATCTCTTTATGTCGGTGTGCCCATGTTTTCAGTTCTAGTCTCTTCGCAATATCCTTAATTTCTTGCTTTTGGCGTTGCAAGTTCCAGCTTTCCTAGGCAAATAAGCTCCACCCCTTGATTGAACCATTGTTACTTCTTCAACCACTAGACTGTTCTTCTCTGAAGACGTCATATACTTCTGGAAGCAAAAAGTTATACCGACGACAATAATTCCAACAACGACTACCGTATATTAGTGTTGAGTGTCTAGGATATGATGTGATATAACTACAGCACTGCTAGTTGAGTCCTGCTCAAGATGGTTAAATTTTTATACTTATTGGATTGTTTTAAGATTAACTTAAGAATTTGTTGATTTTGATATTAATCTTGGTTTCAATTCTAAAATTTTATAAGACAACTTATTATTGTGAACGTGAGAGATCAACTTTTCTATAATCTGATTTGTTTTTCTCATATTTTATCATAGATCACTGAGTCTTTTAAGATTTAAAAAATAAATATTTTATTTTTAATTAATATATATATATATATAAGGATGAAATTATTTGAAGTTTAATGATACATTGAGTTTTTAAAATTAAAAAATTAAATATTTGAAACTTTCTTATCTTAAATTTCATTGCCGCTAATTTTTATGTTGTTGCCCTATGAAAAATTATTTTGTTAATATTTGATTGATCTTTATATTTGCATCCCAATAATTAGAAAGCTGTGAAGTCAAAACAATAAAAACAATGCTTTCACCTAAGATAATTTAATGATAAGCTTCTTTCTTGATAGGGCGGTTTGATTTCTATTCGAATACGTGGTTTGAAAGAGTATTAAAACAATGAAAGAGGTATGCTATTAAAAATAACAGGAACGTGTCGCTCACTCGCTTGACGTTTTACATAAATCGCTGAAACAATTTTCACTAATCATACTTTAATAAGTGGTAACAGAAGATCCAAGTCAATGGTCAGACTTAATTGGGGGAAGAAAGAAACAGCCATATAAGCCGATATTTCTGACTAACATAAAAAATCTAGAATATGTGAAATCTATGGGTCTGTCAGCTTGTAACATATAAGATAGACTTTATTATGTGTCTCGGAACGTTCGTGAAAGATTTAAAAAGGAACAAAATACGAAATATCTAATTTCAGTTCCATGTAAACTTTTGAAGTAATTTTTGAGGCCAAAACGAGTTTCAATCTCTCAGGACCTTTACGGAAAATGTTCACAGATACGCGGTTAATACTTTTCTACATTTTCTCAAGATAAAAGCGCTTTTAATAGATCAGAAGATCCGTATGTTTATGAATAATATGAGCAACTGCCGAAAACCTTTAATCTTTATATATAACTTTCATATCAGACTTCCTCATTACAAGGTCGATATAGGTTTGGTCAACACTAATTGAGATTTATTTTCTTCCCATATTTCCACCCATTGATTTAGATCATTTATTGAGCTACTTTATTACCTTTTTCTAGATCAAATTACGTAACTTAACCAATAAGTTATTGAAAATTCAAAAACATAATTAATATTTGTTTAACTTTATGAGGAAGGATAAAATTGTCCAACATTATCCCCTTTAGACAAGTATTAATTGCAGTTTTGAATACAGTTTACAAAAGTTTAAAAATCGGTTAAGTCACGCTACTATATGGGAACCAAATAAAAAAAACATTTGATCCAAAGGTAATGAAAGTTCAACATTTCGTCCTGCAAGGCTTTCGATATCGAAAAATATCAAACACATGTGTCATGCGCAACACAGGTATAATATAATCACGAATATCTATTACCTCACTAACATGAATTGAAAAATGAAGTGTGGCAAATTAGGATGATACTTATATGATCTAAAACATATCATTTTTGTTTGTAGGTGTAACAACCCAGACCACCGACTTACAGATATTGTCCACTTTGAGCCTCGGTCTCTCGGGCCTTGTGCCCTCAAGGTTTTGTTCCTCCCCTAGTCTACTCCCGACTCTCAGGGAAAAACCGCATCTACAAGGGAAAGGTTTCCACATCCTTATAAGACATGCTTCGTTCTCCTTTACAACTGATATGAGATACCCCTAGGTACTGGAGAGGAGAACAAAGAATGTCTTATAAGGATGTGGAAATTCTTCCTGAGCGCGTTTTGAAATTGAGAGTAGACTGGGGAAGAACAAAACCGTGAGGGTGTGAGGCCCGAGAGGCCGAGACCCAAAGTGGACAATATCTGCAAGCGAGTGGTCTAGGCTGTTACATGTGGTATCAGAGTCAGTACTTGAGTGGTATGCCAGCACGGATGCTGGGCCTCCTAAGGGGGTGGATACCTAGGGGTATCCCATATCGGCTGAAGAGGAGAACAAAGTATGCCTTATAAGGATGTGAAAACCTCTCCCTTGTAGACACATTTTTTCTTGAAGTCAGGAGTAGACTCTGTTGGACCCCGAATTTTTTTTTAATGATGTCATTAAGCCCGAATTGTGTTAAGTATGTGATTATGCTTTGGTTTAATTTAAATTGGGAGTGTTAGTAGCTAATTGAGAATTAATCGAGTTTAATGTGGTTTTGATGAGAATTAATGGGTAAAAGTTTATGGGGGCCTTTTGGGAAGATTGCTTGAGTTAGATAAATTTAAGCTTTGAAAGAAAGGGTATAATGGTCTTTATGCTTCCTTTGACTTAACTAGGAAATTAGAAGAAGGAAAAAGGAGAAGAAAGAAAAAAAGAGAAAGAAGAGAAGAGAAAGAGGAGAGCGTCGTCGTGAAGGAGGAAGAGAGATTTCGACCATTGAAGATTTTTGACAGTTTGAAGTGAATTTTGGGTAAGTTCTACTTGTGTTAATCTTGTTTTGGTTAGATGAAACTTAGAAGAATGTAGAATATAGAGAATCGGTGGTTTTAGGGTTTAAAGGCAAAAATGGTTGGATTTCTTTGGGTTGATGATTCTGTGTAGGTTTTTAAGTTGTTAATGGGTTAGAAATGTAGTATAAGTCTTGATCTAAAATTTAGATGTGTTGCATTTGCTAAAGGGATAGATTGAAATCGAAAAATACTGGAAATCGGATTTCGGAGTCGTTCTCCAGACCCGCACGTCGCGACGTGTGTATGAACACGCCGCGGCGTGCGAGAAAGGGAAGCAACGTCTCGACGAATTAATGTTTATTCGCCGCGACGTGCGAAGGTGTGGTCTTCGCCGCGGCGAGAGCGGGCTGTTCGCCGCAACGAGTGTCGCTTTCGTCGCGGCGAACGTCCCTTTGTCACGACGAGCGCCCTGGGTCCAACAAAGATGAAGTTTGGCATTTTGGGCATATCTTTTGCTATAGATGTCCAAATGAGGTGATTTTAATTCATTGTGATCTAGAGATAAAGGACTACAAGTTTTATGAAGAAGGGAAGTTCGGAATTTACCTCGAAGGGTTCAGAATTTTAGGAGGAGGTCGAATATAGGCTTTTAGTGCTTTATTTTGGATTTCTAAGCTTTGAATATTTTCTGTGGATACTGATTGAATGGAAACTTGGTTGTTTTAGGAAACCAAGCTGACCCGCAAGAGGAAGGACATCAGTGAGTCGGAGACTCGAGCGATCTTAGGTGAGTAATGTACTTATAGTTATTGTGTGATTAGGCAATTTCTTGCCTATGTATGAATATATGTTATATGTTGCATATGTTTAAACATGATGATTTGAATGATTTTGATTTCTTATATATTGAAAAAATTATGAGAATGGATAGCATTAACTTTTGATTTTGAGTATGTTATGCCTCGACTTCGGTCATGGCATTTTGACTAAATGCAAAGTATGAAAGCATACCATATGATAAAATGATTATGAGCATGATTATGTACTTTTGTTTGGGTGAGAGTGGAACCATTTCATTCGTCACGTGCACGTAGATAAGAGCCTTCTCCCGGCTGCCCACTTGTGGCCTATGAGATCCGAATGGACTTATTTCGTTCAGGGTGTAAACTTCGGCTTCTCCATTTTGTTTCCATGAGACCCTCGAGCTATGTGATGTGCATTGCATATTTGAAGTATTTGTTATGAAGCATATTTGTGACCTGTTTTGTGAGTCGAATTAATTATGTTGAATGCATAAATTGTTTAATTAGCATAAGAATGCGTGAATTGATGCTTATATATATAATATATATATGTACATATGCCTGACTTTGTGCTAGTTACCGATGGCTATAATTATATTAGCCACTGAGCTGTGTAGCTCAACCCATTACTTTCCCTCCTCAAGTGCAGAACAGGCCGATCGTTGACTTTGCAAGGCATTGGAAACTTCATGCTAATTAGGAGCTTTGCATTAAGTTAGTATTTTGGTTGGCCCTTCGAGCACATTATCATGGATCATATTTCATGTATTGTGGATTGAAACTTTATTTTGTACTGTGTATTGTTCAAAATACGTGTTTAAATTATTAACTTGATGACTTATGAAATCGTGATGATTATTCATGGTTAGAATGCATGCGTAGGTAATTGATTGTATGAGATTGTATGTGTATGAATCGAATTATGTATAAATGTTGGGATCGGGTCCGATATGTTTGGTCGCCCGACGCCGGCGCAGCCCGAGGGGCCTCCTCGGGAATGAGTATCCGGGACCTGGGCCCAACAGACTCGGGGGGAACAAAATTGTAAAGGGGCGAGGCCCGAAAGGCCGAATCCCAAAGCGGACAATATCTGCAAGCGGGTGGTATAGACTGTTACAGTAGGTCTCGATTTTTCCAACTTTATGCTAAACTGCATGTGCTAAACTGCAACAGAGAAATCATGTTTTCTCTCACCGAATGCTAAAGAGCATTAGAAAAAAACTTATTTTCTCTCACTAAATGTTAAACAACATTAGAGAAAACATTTATGTTCTCCAACTTTATACTAAACTGCATTAGAGAACCTTTATGGGCTTGAAAACTTATATCCTCCTATTTCATATTAAATTTATGGATATCCGTACTAAACTGTATGTGTCAAAGTGACATAAGCTTAAGGTCAATCTTTATATATGCCCAATAACCTTTAAAATGCTTAAGATCAACACAAATCTTAACTCTTTCATATGTATTATAACTATACACAAGAACAATTATTACTGAGGATAAAAAGAAGATCATCTATATTAATAAATAATCGTAATGTCATAATACATCAAAATGTACAAACTTTTAAGGACCAAACAAATTGATCTCTAACTATTGTTGTCTAATGACCTTAATATGCCCATATTGGATACATGTTTAACAAACACTAGTGGGCGAAATCCTTTAGTCAATATATCAATTAACATCTCCTCAGTCCTGATGTGCTCCACTTCAATGTCATCCTTTTAAATCAATTTCTTTATGGTCAATTACTTGACCTCTAAATGTTTAGACCCTGCGATATTATTGTTGCTGTTACTGAACAACATTGTGGTAAGATTATCACAATATAACTGAATGGGTCTAGTGATCGAATCTATCACAAACAACTCAGAAATTAAGTTTCTGAACCAAACTGCATATGTAGGAGCTCCATAACATGCAACAAACTTTGCATGCATGGTCGAGGAAGTTACTAGTGTTTTATTGACACTCTTCCACGATACTGCATCATCTGGCAACATAAAAATGTAACCCTGAAGTGAATTTTCGATCATCCGGACACATAGCAAAATCAGAGTCTGTATATCTTGTGAGGTTTAAATCGTTTACTTTCCTGTATGTCAACGTATAATCCCTGATACCCTTTAGGTATCTCAACACTCGCTTAGCTGCATTCCAATGGTCAACACCTAGGTTAGCTAGATATCGACTCAACAGTTTAATAGCAAATGCAATGTCGGTCTAGTGCATATTTGGGCATATATTAGGCGCCAATTACACTAGAAATGCGGGACATTTCTCATAGCTTCTCTCTTAACTTTATTTTTGGATCTTGTGTCAAAGATAATCTCTCACCAAGAGAGATAGGTGCTATAACAAGTTTACTGATCACTATATTAAACCTTTGTAACATTAAGCTCAATGTATGCTCTTTGTGAAAGACTCGATGAGTGTTAAGGTCGGTCAGTTAAATCTACATCTTGAGGACAAAAGATGCTTCACCTAAATCCTTCATATCAAAGTATTTGGCCTAAAGTTTCTTTACCTTATGCAACATGGTCAAATCCTTTGTGCGAGGAAGATATCATCCACGTCTGATAATAGAAAGATAACTTTGCTCCCCCTGACCTTATAGTATAAGCATCTTTCAACTTTTTTTTTCACAAAGCCGAATAAAGTCAAAACCTCATCAGACTTTAGGTAGCATTGTCTAGAAGCTTGTTTCAGACCATATGTTAATTTAGTCAACTAACAAAATTTGTCAGTTACATCTTGATCCTGAAACCCTTCAAGTTGTTATAAAAGTCACCATTCAAGAAAGCGGTCTTAGTGCCCATCTGATGTAGCTCCATGTCATAATGAGCTACTGTTGTCGTAATCACTCTAAATGCATCCTTGAGGATCTGAGAGAAGGTAACATTAAAGTCAAGTGTCCTAGGTCTTAAATAGCCACTTGCAACTGACAGGTCTGCAATGTTGAGGTAAATCGACAAGCTCTCATACCTTATTATAACTCATAGATTGCATCTCATCCTTCATCGGTTCCCACCACATATCCGCATGGGGTCCATAAACGACTTCTATAAAAGTAACTGTATCAACAACATGTCCTATGTCATCGTCTTGTTCACCCAAATAGACTATATAATCTAGTGAGAAAGCAGGTCGTCTCTCTCTAGTGGATCTACATAACTGCATAGGTTCTTGTACCTCAGAAGTTTGTTCCTGCACAGGTATAGGTTCCTGTGCCTACACAGGCATGGTATTTGGACCTTCATCCATCGGATTTGACTATATGAGAAGCAGATACGAAATAATCATAGTATCTGTCCTGCTATCTCTTGGAGGGTGTAGGGGTCCTCCTTCATCATGGACATCGTATTTTAGAAACTTAACTGTTTGTGATTCCACTATTCTGACTCCTCCTTCTCTACAGTAAAATATGTAGCCTTTAGAGTGGTCGAGATAACCTACCAAATAGCAACGAGTGAAATGAGGTTTTAATTTGTTTTCATAAGGATTATATAACCTTACCTCAGTAGGGCAGCCCCATACATGAATGTACACAAAGCTTGGATTCTATTCTTTCCAGAGTTCAAAAGGCTTCTTGGATACTGACTTACTTAGGACTTTATTTAAGATATACAATGCGGTCTTGATGGCTTTGCCCCAAAGGTATTCGGTAGATTAGTCACCTTTCCATTGACCTCATCATGTCCTTTAGGGTGTGATTCGCCTTCGGCCAAACCATTTTACTCAAGACTACCAGGCATAGTGAACTAAGTCACTATTTTAACTTATTCTAAATACCTGGCAAACGAACCATTTTCTTGTCCTGTAACTCCATGTCTGCCATAGTATTCCCCTATCCTTTTAGATCTGACAATTTTTATTGAATTTTCCAATTAGTTCTCAACCTTAGTATTAAAGATCTTGAACTTATCAAGATCTTCAATTTTTTCCTTATGTAAGAACACATAATCATAGCTGGAATAATGGTCTATAAATGTCAAAAAAATATCTAGCATTGCATAACATGACTGTATAGGGACCACTAATGTTTGTATGTATGAGGTCTAATAAACCAAAAACACGAATTGATCCTTTTTTCTTTATCTTAGTTAACTTACCCCTACAACAATCAATACATGTTTTTAGATCACCAAGGTCTAGAATTGGGAGAATATTATCTTTTATCAATCTCTCAACCCTCTCCTTGAAAATGTAGCCAAAACGTTTATGCCACAACATGTACGATGTTTCCTTTATGAAGGCTCTCTTTCTAATAACAAGTTTGGTAACATAAGAAGACATTTTGTTAGGAGTAAGACACATTTTATATAATCCATAGGATAAAAAGGCAGTTCCGATATGTCTTGTATTGATAGAAATATTTACAATCAAAGTATCAAATACAAAATGATAGCCCTCTTTATCTAAAACTGATACAGAGATCAAGTTTTGTCTAAAAGACGGTATAAAACATGTCTTGTAAAACTAATACAAATCCTGTATCAAGGTTCAAACCTACATCTCCTACATACAAAACATCCACCTGCTCATTGTTGCTGACCATCAACTTATCATCTCCTTTAGTCAGCTTTCTCTTGGACCCCTACATTGTGGAAATAACATGGTTAGAAGCTCCACTATCTAACCACCAAAAACTTGATCTGGTTATAGCTACATTGAATTTATGAATCATATAGGTCGAGGAGTTACCAGACAGTTCCTATTTAACCTTCCACAACTTGTACTTCTAGTAATCGACCCTCTTATGCCCTTTCTTCTTATAGAAGAAGCACCACATATCCTTTAGGTCATGTGGCCCCTTATCAATGCTGGACTATCCAGTCTAAATCTTTGAAGAGGGTTTGGGTTTCTTACTCTTTAGGCTATTGGGACTTAGCCTTCCCCTTGACTTTGGTAGCTGCAAACATGGTTGTATGAGGAGAACTCTTAATCTTCTCATCCACTGTAGCACACCGGAAAATCAAGACATTAATGTCCTAGGCCTCATCCTAAGAGAAGTCGGAGGTAGCGAACATCTCAAACTCTTCAGGGAGAGTATTTAGTGCCTGATGCACTATGAGGTTATCAGGAATTGGTACATCAAATTCCTTCAGTCTAGTATGAAGGTGAACCATCCTGATAATATACTCTCAAACGCCTCTTTCTCCTATATACTTCATTGAGGATAGCTCCTTAATCAAGGCACTCTGCTCCGCATGAGAAGATATCTTGTATCTTTGGGAAATGTTATCCATAAACTCCTTCGCTATGGTCGTATCTAGTAATCTACTAAGTAGATGATCTGGGATCGACCTCTTGATAGTCAAATAGCACATTCTATTTAACTGCTCCCAGATCGCCATAGCTATATGCAATTAGACCTCCACATAAAAATGATCAGAGTACAAACCATTAACTCTCTTAACACTACCACATGTGGGTGAGTTGATCATTTAAGTAATAATTTTCCTCTATCTAATGCTTTTTATGTATATCTCAAAATCTGATATAAGATCAACACTTGTGGGCATAATAACCGAACATGAGACTAGAGACATCCCCTAACTTGCACGCGGTACAATCCAAATACTAACTTGAAAGGTCATTATGGTGACTACAATCTTACCAGTACCAAAAAAGTCCGCAAACATAAGGGATATATCTTTATGTCATCCTCACATTCTATATGGGCATAATGTAAGTGAAAACCAGTTATAAATGCAAAAAACCAAATGCACTGTCAAATATTCATATACTAGTACTGAAAACATTGTCTTTAAACTTTATTTGAGACATTTATTTAAAAAATTCTCAAGGAGAGTGACTATCATACTTTCCTGAACACCAAACCTCTCACACGAGACACGAAACCTTAAGTGTCTCATTTATGTACAGTTCTGAGCACAAAAATGCACTCAAACCATCTTTAAAAAGCTTTTAAAACTTTTCCAAAAACTAATTACCAATGTAATAAATCTAGAAAAATTGAAAAATCACTTTAAAAATTTCGTCAACTCGAAAACTGACCCAAAAGAACCCGGAGCACCTTTACAAAAATTCTAAAAATTTTCTTTTTTTAAGTGTTGATGTCAGTATCATTGTAGCACTGATGTCAGCCGACGTCACTTTACGAGTGACCACGGGGTGCAAGTGCATTGCACACTCGTCGATCGATGCGCGCTAGATTGCTTTGAAACATGTCCTATGTGTGCCGACACGTGTCCTCATCCCGTCCATCCGCATGTCTGGATAGGTGGTGGGCGCATGCATCGCATGTGTCAGTCCGTCTCATTCTCACGAGATATCAGGTCGTTTGAGGCTTGTGCAAAGTCCGTCATCCCGTGGAGCCACGTGGGTGGACATGGTTGGTAGTACTGTAGCATCATTAGGCGATGCATGCGCTATCGCTTTCAACGAGGAGGGCGATTTTCGATGATTTCAGAACCCATTTTCCCCATTTTTTGCCCTTTTTTCATAGCTAACTTTATGTATACCACTTGTACGTAATCATATACGCAGAAAAATCGAAAAATGAATAAAAAACTGATGAAGACCATAATGAATGAAAATCGAAAAACTTTCGTTCCGATAACTCGATAATGTAACCGCTCTGATATCACATGTAACATGTAAGATAGATCTTATTACGCCTCCCAGATCGTTAATGGAAGGGTTAAAAATGAAAGAAATGCGAAATATCTAATTTTGGTTTCATTTGAACTTTCAAAGCGGTTTTTGAGGTTAAAACGAGGTTCAATCTCTTGGGACCTTTACAGAAAACATTCGCGAACATGCGGGTCAGAGAATTTGTATGTTTACGAATGATATGAGCAATTACAGGAGACCTTAACCTTTATATATAGCTTCCATATCGGACTTCTCTATCATAAACTCGATATGGGTTCGATCCACACTAATTGTGATTCATTTTTTTCTCAGACTTCGACTTATTGATTTAGATAATTTATGAAGCTACTTTATTATCTTTATTTTACGTAATTTAATTGATAAGTTATTAAAATTTAAAAATATAATTAATAATTATCTAAATTTATAAAAAAGGACAAAATTATCCGAGATTTGCGCGTAACTAACGGCATGATAAAGGTACGCGACTACTCAGAGTAAGGAGATGCTCTCCAACTCAGCCTTGGAAAATCCCTGTCCATTACATTAGTTTAATGTTTGCTGTCGAATGTCAAATTAATCAAGAACAAGAAATTTTGAAACACGACAAACATGATTGTCCAAACTTTTCTTTATATAATTTAAAATTTTATTTAATAAATAAATAATTTAAAACTAAATCGATTTAATTTACACACACATATATATAATGTAATTTTTAAAATTAAAAAAAAAAACTAATTTAACCACTTAAACAGTTGGGTATCCAAAACATCCTTATAAACATACCATTTATCTGCGTTTTGTTCTTCAAAGTGGTAATTAATTAAGGGGCCAAGGAGTAAGGGAGAGCAATCAATTATCAAAGCCAATACAGACCGTTTCTTCTCAGGCAAAGCCTCTCTAGAACACACGCTTTCCAAAATGACAAATGTATATCGTAATTAAGAAACATTAACAATGGTTTAAGGTCAAACGTTGAACATGGTAAGCAACGTTTTTCTTTTTGAGATTGATATTAAGGATATATTAGCAGAACTTGAGAACGATAGGCTTCTCATTTATTTATATAATTTAACGAGAGTGTTTGGTTTATTGGAATTATCATTCCATTCCTTGTATGTATTTGGTAATAAATTATTCTCTTGTTTAGTTAAAAAAAGCATACATAATATATAATTAAGGATTTACTCATTTTTAAGTTTAAAAATAAGTAAACTCACCTTCCTCTTATTTTATCTATTCCAAATAGGTTGAGAATAAAATGAGGGCTTGTTGAAAAATATCCTTAAAGAATCCACTTAATTACTTAACTATAAAAATATAATAATAAGATGAAAATTAATAATAATAATGTAGTTAGTGGGAACTAAAAATAGTTTAATCTTTTTATTAATTATTCTTTTTCATTTTGAATTTATTTTTCAAACTAAACATTCATATTACATCGTCGTTAAAAATTTTAAGAATAAATCAAATTAAATAGTACATATTTTATTCTATTTTAAAGAATTATATTTCATAAAGAATAAGGAAAAGGAAAGTGGCCTTATTTATTTCATTTGCATTATTAGAATAATTTTATTTTAAGTCATCATGTGAGATAAAAGTTTGGACCTTTAATCCGTAATAGCGTCATTAGCCTCAAAATCTTAACCTTTGATAGGGAAGAGGCCCAAGACTTCTCTCTTAGGATGAAACATGGGCCTCCAAATTGTTCAAGCTCCATCCTTGATTTCTTTGTTTTTTTAAAATCCTTTTCTCTTTAATCGTACCCTTTATTTATTTATTTTTTCCATACGAAAGGACAAAAGTGGATTGTCCAATTTCATCCAACAGCAGAAAACCCATAATTAATTTAGAATTTAACCACAAATTGGAAAATTATACAGCCAAGCCAATAAACCCAATTGAAAACACCAAGTCCTAATGCAGGGCAGGTAGTGTATATGTGACATAAAAAGAAAGAAGCTGTAGTGTGTGGGGACTGACACAGCCTTATTCTCCAGTCCAAATAGAAACCTACAAGCAAAGGAGGCGGGAACTTCAACTTCAACCCCCATCTTTTGTACTCTTTTTTCTCGTTAACGCATCTTCTTCTTTTAAGTCCCTATTATATATTGTTGTGTTGTGCAAGCATATGTTCCATTTTGTGCTAAATCCGATAAGTCCAAGGATCCACGTGATTCGCACGTTAACCAAAAGTCCAATTGGTCAAATTGCCATTTACACTTGGACGCCACAATCTGTGTCCTAGTTGCCCGGTTGTATTCAAGTCTTTGATTTGTTTCAACAATTCGATTTTTATGAATTGGCAATCAATAGTTTAAAAAGAACGAAAGATTTAACAATTATTTATTTAAAAAAATTTAAAAGGCGTAACTCTGTTAATTATTCCAAAAGAAAGTTGCAAGATAAAAGAGCATCCAACGAAATAAACCTCTCGGAACCCTAAACATAAAGCAAAGAGCTTTAATCTGGAGGACAAAGTCTTGGATGGTTTTAAGAAACTGAATTATACATCTTCTTCTTCTTCGTCTTCTTTATATTATCAGTCAAAAACACTTGTGATGATTATCCATCATCCCAACACAGTCCAATCATTGAACCTAAACTTTTTAACTCGCATGGCCTTGGACAGAGATAAAGAGACAAAAAGTGTGATGAAGCATAAGGTCTGCCATAATAGGATCATTCTTATTGTTCTGAAAGTGGAAAAGGAGGAAGATGATGGACCAAATGCAAGAGAGGAGCAGTAGAAGAAAAGACAGCAGCTCAAAATGATAGGTAAAAAGTGAAAAAAGAAAAGGTGGGTTGGTCCATCATTCATTCCTTTACCTAAAGCCTAAAGGTTCTTCAGTTATGTCCATTTATTTCCATTTCATGAAATACACCTACTACTTGAGTTTGCAATTCAAGAAGTTGAAAAGGCAAGACAAAGAGCCACCGCCCATCTGATGCTATGCTTAGTTTCTTAGCCACAATTTTTCCAGATCTAAGTGGCAGGAGGATTAATGGTGGGTTTGAGTGACTGTTTGAAACATTACGTCCATACATGAAAGCTGGCTTATGGTGTTCTCTTGAGACCGAAAAGCGAGTCCCACTTGGTAGAGACTAGAGACTCGTATTTATTATTATGAGGGCATTACTTTGTTGCTATGTTCAGTTCCTCAGGACCTACTTCAGATTCCAAACTGCCATTTAAATGACGGCACTGTTTGATGATCAACTCACGGGAATTAATATGGTTGATTTTATAAGATGCGGTGGTGTTCTGTCATTACTGCGGAGCTTTGGGGTGTGTTTACCGGACTCAATATTGCTTGGGATTGAGGCTTTCGTCGCATTGAACTGAAGGTTGATTAATTCCAAGATGGTGTTCAACATTCTCTCCTCCGCGGACAGGAAGTCTCGGGCTCTCAATCTTATAGTCCGTCGCATTCATCTACTGCTTACGAGGAACTGGACTGTTGTTCATCGGTTTGTCTATCGAGAGGGCAACAGATACGTCGACTGGATGGCCAATTATGCGGAGCAGTTGGCCGATGGAGTTACTTATTTTGATTTCACACCTTTTTTTTTTTGAAAGGCAAAAAGCCAATATCATTAATAACGGTAAAAGGATGAGATTACATCCGGAATCGTTTCCCAAATTACATAACGGGAAAAACGAATGGAACCACGGGCAAGAGAATGAGCGGCTCGATTTAAATGTCTTGTAATCCATTTTACTTCAATATTAGGCCTAGCATCAAGTAATAACTTGCAGTTCTGGATAATTAAACCATAAGCAGAAAAGTCCACCTTGAAAGAAGATAATGCTTGTACAAGTACTTGGCTGTGAGTGTAAACAACGCCGGTTTCCTCAAGGAAATGAGTGGCGTAGTTGATGGCATAATGACAGGCTATTGCTTCAACCACAGCAGGGTCAAATATCCCTTCTTGAAACCCAGACACAGCTCCAATCCACCCTCCTTCTGCCGATTCTGCAACGCAACCGAAACCCGTTGCTCCTTCATTATGAAAAGTCGACATCGTGAATAAACTCCACTCCACATTTAACAAAAAGATTGGTGACTCTCATCCATCTGAGTAACATCTGCAGGCTGTCTACCATAATTATTCTGTGAGGAACAAATTCTATTCAAAGAACGTCATTCCAGTAAATGAGACACAGCATTATACACAATTTGATTTGGAGACAAAATCTTAGCTTCCCAAAGGAAATCATTTGAGCATTCCATATGTGCAAGCAAAAAAAAAAGTTCAGCCACCTCCTTACGAATTATTCCACACCGCCTAAACTTCCCATCAAGAGAGTCATTGACTGTTAAATTAACAATAGCAACAAGATGCCAGCACTTAACAGCTTTTGCACAATGAAGAAAATTATGATCAACTATTTCCATAGAAAAACATAAAGGGCAAAGTCCATCAACATCAATCCCCCTGCTCTGTAAACATACCTTTGAAGGTAACACTCCACGCAACGCCCTCCACATAAAATCACGAAGCTTGGGAGGAACTTGTAACTCCCAAACCCTCTTCCATAGGACATCATTAGCACCGATCCTTGTTCCGTGTTCATATCGACTAATTAGATAGCCGGATTTAACAGTGTAAATCCCATTCCTCTCATGATGTCACAACAAAGAATCATTAGTATTGAACATAATAAGAGGGATAGAGAGAATGGAACTTACATCTCGTGCAGAAAACTTCTCCATGAGCAGCGGAATATTCCACCGACGACCATTATCTACTAAAAGGTCCGAAACCAACAAAGCATCATCTATAGACAGATCACCATCATCAGCTACAAAAGGATGATGCTTGGGATCCAAGGGTCTTTATCGTGAGGATGCTTCTACCGCTACCAACCTTCCACCAACGCCTTTCTTCAACAATTCAATATCTTGGCAAAAATGCTTGTCCACACAAAGCTCGGGTTAACACCCCTAAAAGCTTTCAAAAAATCCCCCAACGGGAAGTATTTAGCTTTAAAAATATTATAAAAAAGAGTATCTGTCTGCGAAAGCAAACGTCACCCCTGCTTACCAAGCATAGCAATATTAAAGTAATGAAGATCTTTGAAACCCATCTCTCCCTCCAATTTCGGTGCAGACATCCTTTCCTAAGAAAGCCAATTTATACCTCGACCGTTTTCCTTTTTACCATTCCACCAATACCTGTTCATAATAATCTCTAGTTCTCATGTAAGGATTGGGGCAAAGAAAAAGCGATATGCGTTATCTTTGGAATAGCTTGAGCTACTGATTTTATCAAGACTTCTCGGCCAGCTCGAGACAGAAATCTGTTGTTCCAGTTATTAATACGACGCCAAAGCCTGTCTTTAATAAAACCAAGAACCTGCTTTTATTACGACCAACAAGCGAGGAAGACCCAAGTAAGAACCATTCTCAAGTGAATTAGAAACACCCATAAGAGTAGAAATGCAAGACTTTAACCTCGCGATGCACACAAGGTGAACATAATTCCAGATTACGAAAGTTAACAGATTGACCCGATCTTGACTCAGATTCTACCAAAATATTCTTAACCACCATAGCTTCGAAGCATTGGCCTCAAAGAAAATAGCGAATCGTCCAAATAACAAATGAGAGACTCTTGGATAACCTCTGCCCACCCTACAACCATGCAGAAGATTACTATCTTCTGCCTCCTTAAACAACGTAGACAGTCCCTCCGCACATATAAGAAACAAATACGGCGATAGAGGATCACCCTGACGAAGACTTCTACCAAACAATCGCCCAACCAAAGAACCATTCAAATTGATCATATAGCTAACCTCCAAATAACACATAGACATCCACTGCACCCATTTAGTTGGAAAACCCATAGCCAACAACATAGCATGCAGATAACCCCAATCTACTCATCATATGCTTTACTAATATCGATTTTCAAGGCACAAAACCCAACTCGCTTGACCTTCTATTCTTTAAATTGTGGATGGTCTCAAAAGCCACACAAACATTATCCGTAATCAACCGGTTGGGTACAAAAGCCGACTGGTTCAAGGCAATTAAGTGTGGAAGAACTATTTTCAACCTATTCGCAAGGACTTTTGACACAACTTTATATATCACATTGCACAAAGCAATTGGTCTAAAGTCTTTAACAAATTCTGGTGATGACTTCTTAGGGATAAGCACAATAATAGTTTTAGTTAAATCAGATGGGAAAGTACCTCTCTGCAACCACATACATCCAGCCTTAAAAATTTCATCCCCCAATATGTGCCAGTAGCGTTGAAAAAATGTTGGATTTAAGTCGTCCGGACCCGGAGCTTTATCCGGATGCATACTGAATAGGGCTTCACGAAACTCTTCTTTTCTGAAGGATTCGGTCAAAAAGGCAGAATCCTCGAGTGAAACGATTCTAGCGAGAATACCCACCAATCACAAAATCACATCAGTATTGCGTTCAAACAACTTCTCAAATGATCTTGAACAATAGATGACAACCTCCCATATCGGTAATAATTTGCCCAGAATTAGATTTAAGAGATTTCACCTTATTAGTAGCACAACGCCCCTTAATGTGCTGATGGAAAAATTCCGAGTTCTTGTCTCCATGCTTATACTAAAAGAGCTTGGCTTGTTGCTTCTGTCGAGTATCCTCAGTTAAAAGGATCTGATTGCATTCATCTTTTAATTTTGCAATTTCAGCCACATTCGCATTATCACTGTGGTTTTCAAGCTGACGCACCACAAAATTCCTTCTCTTCCAGAAGAACTTATTCCTTTTTCTGCCCCAATTTTTAACATCAGAAATTAAATCATCTCGTTTCTGCATAAAATCCCCTGCATTAAATCGGCTCAAACCTTCACGCACAACTGCTTCCAAACCCTCTTCCCCTAACCACGAATTATCAAAACGGAAGAAACGTTGAGCAGAACTATCATTAGCCAAAGGACACAGATCCGAAAAGATAGCATAATGGTCTAAAACTGGGGTAACAAGAACAGTAGCATTTGCATTAGGAAACAGGCTCGCGAAATCAGAATTCGCCACAGCTCGATCGAGCATCTCCTGGACTCTATCACCGTTCGGATTAGTCCCTTCCCAGGTAAAAAATGGGCCTGAAGTGTCGAGATCCACAAGCCCAACATCAGATATGGCTTCGTTAAAACCATTCAATAGATAACTAGGTTTAGACGGCCCACCCAGTTTCTCATAGTTAGCACTAATATCATTAAAATCACCGGAGATAAACCAAGGTAAAGAATAACTAGTCGATAAGGACCGTAATAAAGCCCAAGAAGCCCTACGACGACCAGATTTCGGAAACCCATAAAACCCAGTGTAACGCTAAAAAGAGTCATTCTCATTAATTTTACAATCAACATAATTATTCGAATAGGACAATAAAGTTAAATCAACATGAGCCTTCCAATACAAGCAAAGACCCCCTCCTAAACCGACCCTATCAACACAAAAACAATTCTCAAAAGAAAGAAGAACTCTGACTTCCTCCAAACGACTAGCATGCATACGTGTTTCAATGAGAAAAATAATATCTGGTTTGTAATTAACAACTAAATCCTTCAAAGCTCTAACTGCCCGAGGCTTGTCGATACCCCGACAGTTCCAACTGAGGATCCTCATTGCTTCCGGCTATCCCGCTTCACGGGATCAGCTGATATCTTAGAAGCTGAAGGGTGAACTCCAGTTTGATTACCACCTAATAAATCCTGAGTATTAGAAATATTAGATGATGATTTTGATTTTTCCTGCTTGGGCCTTTTCTTTGGGTCATGAGGAATATTAAGCCCAACATTCTCTTCTTGCCCACTTAAGCTCAATCTCCTCATAGAATCTGTCTCCATAAATGACATATCATCACCTCCACCTGTCAAATTTGGATTAAAACTAAAGAGGGAATTGCGAAAAATATTTGAATATAAAGGCAAAGAATCGCCTCCCATTATCTCCTCCTTCAAATCAGCATTAATTTTCTTCCCTATTCTAGACTTTCCATTCTCACACAACCACTGACTTGGCGCTCTTCGATTCCGGCGAGGCAATGCTCGGAGCTGTGCATTCCAACCAAACACCAGTTCCTCCGGCTTCTTCTTCAGGCGAACTTCACAGTAAGAATCTGTGTGGCCAAGGATGCCACATAAGTAGCAGTAAACAAATATCCTTTCATAGAGAAGTGAACATAGAAAGGTACTCCTTTGCTATCTATCAACTTCTTCTTCCTTCTCAATGGGTGACGACATCCGAGTAACTCTTACTCTCGAAGAATAGTCTTCCAAAGCAGCAGAATCAGATAAGTATTTGGCATCATTGCAAATATACTTACCAACAAAATTTCCCAGTGAATTTGCCACATCTTCACGCATGAAACCTGGTTTAAGATTCTTAATAATCACCCAAACATCGGTGGAAATCAGCGGAATTCGAAGGGGATCTTCATTAGTACCTATCTTACTCCAAATGAGAAGGTGTTTATTAAACAACTAGGGTGCTCCTTCAATAGCCCGATTAAGATCAACATGATTGTAAAACCGGAACAAATACCTTTTAGCTCCCAAATCAGAGATCGTAACACCGCCCAATGGGTGCCATAAATATGCTAAAACAGATTTCATAGAGAGAAAATTTATGGGAGTGTATGTAAGAAACATTCCCACCAGACAAAATTCAAATCCTTGCTCAGGACCTTCCGGCGTAATATCGAAGGAAATACCGTCGTCCTCTTCCTCGTCAAGAGTTCGAGGTGGAACAACTGGTTGGGAAGGTTTTGGTGGAGTATCATCCCGATCCATAGCAGAAAATAACTTAGAACGAAAACTAAGACTCATGCTAACGAGAGCATACTATTACATCTTCTCCCATTACACCTATACTAACATTCTCAATGTTTAGAGTTTGTACTTTGTCAGCTGTTGCTAGACAAATAAATAAATAAATAAATAATCCTTCTAAAGAATCTTTCGGGAACTTGTTTCCCCCGCTTAGTCATGTAATTTGATCGCTCATTTTTATTTATTAAAAATAGTTAATTTTATTAATATATAATATCAACTATTTATTTAAAAATATTTAATAAACCAACTACTTAGAATTAACTGTTTATATATAAAGTAACATATAAAGTCATGATTTAAAAAATTATAAAATATGTATCATATATTTATATATTTTTGATTATTTTCATAAGAATTTATATAAAATAAAAGAAGTCAACGTCATCGTTTAAAACAAAGATACAATAATCTAAGAAAAGCATCTAACTCTTGTTAAACTATAAATAATATTATCACAAATAATTGTCATCTCTCGAAGTTTTCGGTTCTTGATACTTTTTGTATGAGTTAATTTCAACATCTTCAATACATATGAAGAGATAAATTCAAGATCTTAATTGATGATATTAAAAGTCAGGTCGTCAATAGTACCTATCTTACTCCAAATGAGAAGGTGTTTATTAAACAACTAGGGTGCTCCTTCAATAGCCCGATTAAGATCAACATGATTGTAAAACCGGAACAAATACCTTTTAGCTCCCAAATCAGAGATCGTAACACCGCCCAATGGGTGCCATAAATATGCTAAAACAGATTTCATAGAGAGAAAATTTATGGGAGTGTATGTAAGAAACATTCCCACCAGATAAAATTCAAATCCTTGCTCAGGACCTTCCGGTGTAATATCGAAGGAAATACCGTCGTCCTCTTCCTCGTCAAGAGTTCGAGGTGGAACAACTGGTTGGGAAGGTTTTGGTGGAGTATCATCCCGATCCATAGCGAAAATAACTTAGAACGAAAACTAAGACTCATGCTAACGAGCATACTATTACATCTTCTCCCATTACACCTATACTAACATTCTCAATGTTTAGAGTTTGTACTTTGTCAGCTGTTGCTAGACAAAAAAATAAATAAATAAATAAATAAATAATCCTTTTAAAGAATCTTTCGGAAACTTGTTTCCCGCTTAGTCATGTAATTTGGATTGCTCATTTTATTTATTAAAAATAGTTAATTTTATTAATATATAATATCAACTATTTATTTAAAATATTTAATAAACCAACTACTTAGAATTAACATTTTATATATAAAGTAACATATAAAGTCATGATTTAAAAAATATAAAATATGTATCATATATTTATATATTTTTTGATTATTTTCATAAAATTTATATAAAATAAAAGAAGTCAACGTCATCGTTTAAAACAAAGATACAATAATCTAAGAAAAGCATCTAACTACTGTTAAACTATAAATAATATTATCACAAATAATTGTCATCTCTCGAGTTTTCGGTTCTTCAATACTTTTTGTATAGAGTTAATTTCAACATCTTCAAATACATATGAAGAGATAAATTCAAGATCTTAATTGATGATATTAAAAGTCGAATTAAATCAATTGTACTTTTTTAATATAATCATGTAACGTAAAAGTTATACAAATTATTCTTTGTTTGTACAATTTACTCGATTCTTTAAGTTATATATATATATATATTTACGGTAAAGTTAAAAGAAGACGTATATAATGATATTATAATGTCTAATTATAATTAGCGGTGATTTAATATTGTCAAACAACTAAAACCTTTCAATCCACAAAAAATAGTTGATAAGCTATTTATATTTATGAAGTTATTAGCAAATTTGTTAATAACTCTTAATTAGAAAGATTCTACTTGAATTTAAGTTCCCCACAGAAAAAGATTACGACTTTCATTAATATTCTCTTGTTCAAGTATTTGGCCCAACATCTTTTATTATATTTTCATTATTTAATTTACAAGCTCTGGAAGGATAAAAGATATCGAATTTATTACTATAAGAATGTAAATGATGTAAACTTGCTATAAATATTTATATTTTCGCATCGACAGATAAATAAAAATCTTAAAATTATTGTAGCCGCATTTTTAATAAATTAAGCAGTCTTTACTATAAAAGTTGTACTCATAGCTCCTATAATCAGAATTTTAATCCGGAGTATTTGAATACACACAATGTTATAGTTTTTTTAATAAATATGTTGATGGCACTAATTTCTTACAAACTATTTTCATATAACCAAATTTGAGTTAGATAATCATTTTAAATTTATTTATTCTTTTACATTTCGTTATTTACTTGTCTATGCTTGGAGTACTAGACCCAATTCCATTCATGAAGAATACACGTTCATTTTAAGGGTGTGACATGGAGGCATGATACAGAGACGTGAATAATGTAAAACTTGATTACTGTATTTTCATAAATAGAGAAATAAACATTTATAATTTTTATGAAAGTTACATAGTAATTTAAGTGTTACAATCTGAATTAATAAGAATAATTTTAAAATTCAATTAAAAGTATTTGAATCATGGGTATTTTTGTACTTTTTTTGATAAAAGAATACAAAGAATAGCATCAACCTAACTTTCATTCACAAGTTAAAGTCCACATTGGGGTTGGGTGAACCAGAATATAAAATTTGCAATCCCTTAATCGTTTTGTTAGGAATAGAGTGAGTGAATCAAATTTAATTACTAATTTAAGTTCCCAGGACAAGTTAAAGCTATTTGATGAGCAAGAAACACACGGGGATGGGGTGAAGCTCGTCATGTATTTTGAATTATTGAAATGTTAAATTATAAATTCAATCACTATCTATAAAATTTAATAATTTTCATTTCTAAAAAATTATTTATTTATTATTTTAAGTTTACTTGTCGTGACTCACAATAATAGGATAGAGTTTGTTCGGCCAATTGAACCGACCTTAAAACTGTTATTGATGCGTGATCCATTGGTCATGGCTCAGCCGAAGTTGTCTGTATATAGAAAAGCAAAGCCAACAACTCCCACTATTTGCTTAACTTTTGACGAATTGCTTGTATCCAATGTTTTTTTCAAGCCAAAACATCTCACGATCTTGGGGCATAGTCAAGAACTTGGCAGAAATCTTACGTTTCCACGAGAGAAAGGGACGTTAGATTTTGTCATGTAATTTGATACCGAATATATTATATAAAGAATCGAAGCAGGCAAGACCTAAAATTCTCCATTAACCCAAATCATGGTCTTTGTTAAAAACTAATTCACCATATAATGTCAAACTGCACCAACCCAGAACTTTCTTCTACTTCTAATTGTACATGGGATTATGAACTGGATCTATATATAATCAAACACAATTAAATTTTTTGGAACATATCTTAAATAAGATCTTGATTGCGCATAATGGAGCCAATTTGACCTAATTTTATAAGACTTATGTTTTAATTATACTAAAATAATGTTAGGGGGCGTTTGGTTTGAACACTAGGTTGGGTATGGATATGGGTATAATAGTAGAAGGGAATGAGAATGGGTATGAAAAAATAAAAATGATGTTTGGTTTTTAACTTGTTTCAGATAATCTGAATAATGTTGTTTGGTTTATTGCGTTAATGAGAATGAAAGATAATATAATACCATTTTTTCATATAATATTTATTATTATTATTATTACAAAATTTATTATAATAATAATAATAATAATAATAAGATAATTAATTTCAGATAATAAAATTAATAACTAATAAAATAATAATAAGATAATTAATTTCATATAATAACATTAATAATAAAAATAAATAATAATAATAATAATAATAATAATAATAATAAGATAATTAATTTCGTATAATAATAATAATAATAATAATAATAATGATGGTGATGATGACGATGATTTATTTATGATAATAATAATAATAAGAATAATAAGGATAATAATAATAATAATAATAATAATAATAATAATAATAATAATAAGTTTAAAATTTATAATAATAATTATTATTAATAACAACAACAATAATTAATAATAATAATAAGTTTAAAACTTAATAATAATAATAATAATAATAATAATAATAATAATAGCAATAATAACAATAATTAATAATAATAATAATAATAACAATAATTAATAATAATAATAATAATAATAAAGATGATAATGATAAGTGATGAGTAAGAATAAAATTGCTTATATGGGGAGGGTATAAATAAGAACTACTAGATTGAAATGAAAACTTAATCTCACTTTTGGGAGGTTTAGTGGATTCCCAAATTTAATGGAATAAATCCATTCCTGGAATTGAAAACCTCAAAGAACCACTATTTTTTACTATTATTTCATTCCTTCATTCCCAAACCCTCAAACCAAACACTTGGTTATATTATAAATTTCAGATTAAACTAGAATGAAAATTGATTAATTCGGTCTAATAATTTTGGGTTGAAATAAATTAGATTGAATTAAAAATATTAATTCTAATAATTGTTAAACCAATATAAAGTTGAATAAAATAGGGTTTTTTTTTTCTTTTTTTGTTGTTGTTGTAGAAACAGGACGTAAGCTCAGAAAAGAAAATTACAGGGCAGTGACACGGGGTAAAGCAACCCCAACAACATCACCAAACAGAAGCGAAGACATCCCCTGAATAACATCACTAAACCAGTGTACTTCGACAGACAGACAAGTGCTATAGTTGACAAGCTAATCTGCACAACGATTGCCGTCTCAGAAGACATGACTTACACGTATTACCCAATGTCTAAACAACAACTCCTGGATGGCCGAAATCAACATATTAACTACCGGATGTTGGTCGCTAGTGAGACTGGCCACAACCAGGGCAGAATCAATGGTCAGTTCTACTTGGGAATAACCAGAAAACCACGCAAGATGCAGTCCATGATAGACAGCTCATAATTCCGCCTACCAGGAGGAATAGAAATCCAAATTTGCGCCAAATCCAACCAGCCAATGGCCACTCGCTTCCTGAATTAGTCCACCAAGTTGTCAGTCCGGGGTTCCCCTTCGAGGCGCCTTCAGTGCTCAGATTGACTCAGCCTTCCCGAAGCCTCGGCCAACAAACATCAAAAACCCGACATTGCGGGGCCCTTGCAAACATTTTTTTTGTCTTTTCAAATACGTAATCATGACTTTCTTTGAGATTAAAACCTTAAATTGAATACTAAAATATTCACCATCAAGATTAGTAGTTGAACGGCATTTCAATTGGACTTTTAGAATTTAAGACTTATGGTTAAAGATTAGGGAAGATATTCTCTATTCCGGTTATTGGTTAACCAGTTTCATTTAATCATAGATTAGGCTAATTCTAATTTCATTTGACCATAGATCATTAACTTCGCAAGTCTCTCTCAAGTTCTGACCTTTTAAATCACCTCATCTCGCAAATGCAATTAAATGCGTAGCGTTGAATATTGAGCCCAGAATAGAAAGTTGCAGTCTCTTAACGTACATGACGACCTGGGAAACAGGAAACAGAAACAGGAATCTAGTTCGGGCACTCACTGTCTGAATTCAAAATTTCAAGCCATGAAAATATGCATAGGTCATCAGGATGTGGGACTAAAACTCTTGACGTAAACTGCATTTGCTTGTCTTGTTTCGTGCCAGTGTAGGAACATTGGAAGTCAAACACTCCGATGGGTTTGGTTTATGGTAGCTTCGGTTTGGTTGACCGAAAAGCTAGGGGGACACCAGGTCAAACCCTCTTATGTCAAGAACTCGTCACAGAAACAGAGTTCGAAATCTCACTGGTGCCAGCAATAACAGAGTGACTTTATAATTGAATTCATATTCCTGCAGACCAATTTTAAGGTAACTCTACTAGTGACGATGTTTTGGGTCATCAAGTTGTTCTAATCAAATATAGAATATGACAGAACAATAAAATAGGTAAATAAAATTACAGCTCAAGCCCCAAGGTGTCATGTATGTTTTTTTAAAAATAATTTTTGTCAAAGTAACCTTTTTTAATCTTTTTTCTTTTGTTTTGTTTTGAAAACTGAAGCCAACAGCTCCACTGAGAGCCTCCTACAAAACAAAATCGAAGGAGATTCACTTCTCCTTCAATTGCAGCTGCTACTGCAACCATAGGTGTTTCTCAATCCTAAGTAGTTTCATTTCATCACGTCTCCGGTTCGTCTCTGCCACTCCATCAATTGCTCTCACCACGTCTTCCCTTATAATGTCCCCCCACGCGCACTCTTTCCTTTTGTACCTCTCCGTCTTTCTTTTCTAGCCAACAAACCCATTAAAGACTCTTGTTTTCGTACTCTACAGTGCTTCTCTCTTCCAAAGATTGAATCTTGCATTGTACTATTAGTGGAAAGCTGGGTACTTCACATATTTAGCCGGTTCTTGGGGGCAAGCTGGAGCAGAAATGGTGGCAGAACCTTGGATACTGAAGATGGGCAACCAGGTGAGTAGCAATCTCAAGCACGCACTTCTTCTTGAGCCTTATTCTAACAGGAAAAGGAACCTCAAAAGATCCGATTCCACGAAAGACAAAGAGACCATTGGCATACTTTCTTTTGAGGTTGCTACTGTCATGTCCAAAACAGTACACCTCCACAAATCCCTGTCGGATTCTGAGATCTCCAAGCTCAAAGCCGAGATCTTTAAGTCTGAGGCAGTTCAGAACTTGGTGTCTAGCAATGAGAATTACCTTCTCGAGCTTGCTCTAGCGGAGAAACTTGATGACCTCAACAAGGTCGCTAGTGTCATTTCCAGGCTAGGCAAGAAGTGTGCTGAGCCTGCCTTGCAGGGTTTTGAGCATGTTTATGCTGATATAACAAAAGGGGTCATTAATGTGAGAGAATTGGGTTTCTTGGTTAAGGATATGGATGGTATGGTCAGGAAGATGGAGAGGTTTGTGAATGCGACCTCCAATTTGTATAGTGAAATGGAGGTTTTAACTGAACTGGAACAGTCCACCAAGAAGTTCCAATACAACCAGCACGAAGAGACTCGTAGGGCATTCGAGCAGAAACTTATTTGGCAGAAGCAGGATGTGAGGCATCTCAAGGAAATTTCTCTTTGGAACCAGACATATGACAAAGCTGTGGAGTTGTTGGCGAGGACCGTATGCACAATTTATGCCAGGATTTGTATGGTGTTTGGGGAATCTGTATTCTGTAAGGAGAATTTTAAAGGGGTTGGTGTGTTTTTTTCTTTCCCTGCTTTTCAAAATGAACATGGGGAGGAGGTTTCTCGTCAGCTTGATGATGGTCATCGTCCGCACTTGATTTCAAGGCCACTTAGACGGGTTGTTAGCAGGAGAAGTAGTACTGAGTCTCGGTCAGGATCAACTGACAGAGGCCCGGCGATGAAAAAATTGACTAACGTAAAGCCGAGGATTGATTTGCGAAGAGGTGAAGTTGAAATCTTTCGAGGTGAAGATATGATTTTGCCTTGTGGGACTAGTCCTGGAAGGCTTTTCCTGGATTGCCTTAGTTTGACTAGTTCAGCTTCAAGGTTTGATGATGATGATCATAGCAGTGCTGTCGAAAATGAGGATCGGAGTAGCCAAATTTCTGGATGCTGCAGCGATTCCAATGGCGGTTTGAGGAAGGAATATCTAGGCCATTCAAGCTCTTCTAATTGGCCACTGAGTAGTGTACCTTTTAGTGGTGATCAAAGACGAACCAAGTGTACTAGCGTGCCAAGCAGTATCCAATTAGGCTCCAAAAGTAGGATATCCGTGTATGCTCCTCCAACCACTTTGGGAGGGTCTGCATTGGCGTTGCATTATGCAAATGTTATAATTGTGATCGAGAAACTGCTTCGATATCCCCATTTAGTTGGTGAGGAAGCCCGTGATGATTTGTATCAAATGTTACCAACAAGCTTGAGAACGTCATTGAAGTCTAATCTGAAGTCCTATGTCAAAAACCTTGCTATATATGATGCTCCTCTTGCCCATGATTGGAAAGAAACTCTTGATCAGATTCTGAGGTGGCTAGCTCCGATGGCACATAACATGATCAGGTGGCAAAGTGAACGTAATTTTGAGCAACATCAGATTGTATCAAGAACAAATGTTCTTCTGCTTCAGACATTGTACTTTGCAGACAGGGAAAAGACAGAGGCAGCTATTTGTGAGCTTCTTATGGGGTTGAATTACATATGTCGCTATGAACATCAGCAAAATGCATTACTTGACTGTGCAAGTAGTTTCGATTTTGAGGATTGTATGCAATGGCAGTTGCAGTGCCGAGCTTCTTTTCTTAATTAATGCATTGTTGAATTTGAGCACCCAAACAACCTTGTAAAGCATAGGTCGTGACTTCTGATGTTAACTTGAATACGTACAATGGACAGTTGAACCGTATGAATCTCTGAGCTTTGCGAATCGGGTATCTTATTTTGTCAAAGACCTGCATTGATTAATGTAATTTATCACCAGGTATGGGAAGTTTTGACATTTGAAGTACATACCTTATTAATTTTATGTAAAGAAGTCAGCTTCTCTATAATGTGTGCAAAGTTTTGTTAATCATTTCAGCTTTTCCTTTAACCTAGCCGTCTGGAGCTCTTGCAAATTTCTGGTTTAATGTAATACCATTAACATTTCCTATGTTCACGGCAATGTACTTTAAACCACCCAAAAAGGTGGGAAGAAATCTGTGATAATTTTGAGCTTTACTTGCCGACAATTGCATATTGCTTGAAAAATACTTTCTGAGAAGCAGTTCGTGACCATTTTGAAAAAACACTCTTAGTAGAGGCAAGTATTATTGTATATGAGGGGAAAAAAAGCAGGCATTTCTTAAAATTATTTTAGTGAAATGACCTGATTTCTGTATATTGCTACTCTCTATTATTGCTACCTGATATTGCAAAGCCTGAACTCTGTTCTGGAGAATTTGTAATAAAGCCCTAGATTGAAATTGCAACTTGGCACAAGTGCTAGATCCTTGGAGGTTCTCAACTTTCCATGTTTTAAACTTGATTGCTTCTAAGTCCTGGGAACTCCAAAGCACTTTTCATGTACGAGAAAACAGGTTTATGAGGTAGCAATTCAAGGTTCAGCCCATGGAGGAGCAATCCATCAAAGGAAAGCAACATACAATAAGAGCAGTTAATATCATGTGGGCATTAAATAGGTTACAGTTGTGTAGAAGGGTGCATTGAGTGTTACAATAAAGGAGCTGCTACGGATTTTGTTTACCAAAGCAATTGTCTATTTCTGGTAAACTTAGACCTCAAACACCAGCTTTTTATGTCGTCACTACTAGCTGGAACTTAAGCCACTAAACTAATGGTGCTCCACATGATTCAGACAAGTAGAGTTAATGACTTGTAAGCTCCCATAACTTATAGTGACAAGAAAGAACATAAGAGGCTGGCAGGCCTCTGGATCTGGTTTCCTTCACATGTAGTGGGTCAAGCCTAATTAATGAAACCAGTAACTGTTCTTCTCCAACTTGGTTGCCATTTATTTGTTTTGTCCAAAATTCTATTTTCTTGTTTATAAATTACATAAATGGAATTGCGGTTCTAAAATTTCTTTTGTAACTCTAAAGTTTGGAAACTAAATGCAAATTAATTGTGAAAAAATATTAATTTATGAAAGTCTTAAATTTTAGAAATTTTCATTAACCCTGAAATTTAACCTCGATGACTTTATAAACTAAATTTAGACATATACAAAATATAATAAAAAACAGTTCCTTTTTCATTGTGAATCACTGAATTGTTGTTTCAAGTCTTTGCCCAATAGATAAAATGGACTCAACGTTTATAAGAGTATTGGGCTTCTGATACTTCCAATCTTAAAATCCCCTCTTAAAAGTTTCAATCTTTTCTCCGATCCCGAGCATCAATTTCGTTTCAAAATCGCCACAATTTTTTTTTCTTTACGTTTCCTTCACTTTCGCATCAACCCAGTTGAAGATAACTGGAAATCTCTCATCCCATGAGTTACCGGAGGTTCGTCGTTTTCAGTTCCACTTATTTACAGCATTCTCTATTCAAATATCATATTGATCTGCAGTCACTTCTTAATTTCTTGGCATAAAGATTGTTTCTTTCTATCATTGAGTTATTTTGGTTATTGGTGCTGTTGATAAATATGGGCATTGTTATATGGGAGCGATAGTCATGTTCTGAATAAATGATTTGTGTTTTGATTACGAATTAGTTTTGGGAAATTGTGGCAGAGAGAACCGTGGTTCAAGATCAGGTCTTTTGATGATGGCCTGGAAGAAGGTGGTCTAAGGGCCTCCTCTTCATATTCTCATGAAATTAATGAGCACGGCAATGACAGAGCTATGGACACTTTGCAAGACAGGGTGGTTTTCCTCAAGAGAGTAAGTCTCTAGTTGTTCAAAGTTAAAATTTTGCCTACCATTCTGGTTTCACTCAACGTCAAGCTTATCCTTTTCTTTTGCATTTCTTATCATATAAAATTTCTTGTAAGAAATCGATACAATACGATGACCTTAATTAGATCCAGTTTCTTCTGTACTTGCTGTAGAAACGTTGTTCAGACATACAAATAGATTGAAGTTTCATAGTGTGGGTATTCTATGTCTATGGGCATGAACTAACCAAGATTGCATCTTGCTTGTAGTCCTTAATACTCTATAGTTGCTTAGATATGAATAAAGATTTGATTTTGTTGGTTTAATTTAGTAGTCATTTGACGCTTTGATTTTGAAAAGCATAACAAAGAAAGAAAGGAAGTCAAGAAAAAGTAAATGCCCTCAAATTCTAGCTTATATATGTTGTCCTCCGTTAACTGAAGCAGTTACTGACTTCTGTTTCTGTTGTACACAGTTAACGGGAGATATACATGAGGAAGTTGAGAGCCATAACCGCATGCTTGACGGAATGGTATGAGAATTGGATTGTTTAAATGTATTCCCCTTTGTTAAGTTAAACTCTTATGCTTTTTTACTGAACCTTGTCTTAAAATTAGGGCAATCGCATGGACATATCAAGGGGATTAATGTCAGGAACCATGGATAGATTCAAAATGGTACGCAGGCTTGATTTATGTATTATATTGCCTTCATCTTGGTGTTTATTTTACTCCATTGCAATTCGGACTTGACTGAGTATGATAAGTTCTTGATATGCAGGTATTTGAGAAGAAATCAAGTCGCAGAACATGTACCCTTGCAGTGTTTTTTGTTATCTCCTTTACGATAGTGTTTTATACGATCAGGTAAGCAATCTGATGAGATACTTACTGCAACAGACATTCATTTGAAATGGCTAAATCTTTTTCTAACCCTTCTTATCTCCAATTTACGGCAACATCAGTGACCATATTAGTAATATTGATATAAGATGAAAATCCTAGAAAACCAAAATTGTGTGCCAACACATTTACTTTGGCATCGCATAAAGGTTTATGTCAAGTAGTACGGAAGTTTTATAAAGCTTTACAGATGAGTGGCTTAGGGAAACATAACATGCTAGTGAAAACTTGACTTGCTTGCTCTGCCTATTCTTCGGCTTTATGAAGTTTTAGCTATTGATGACAGTTAAACTTTTGTCGGAACTTCGGCAGGTTTGTGAGGTATTTCATGCAAGGATGAAGAGTAATGACTCCCCGCGCAAGTCTAATGTCGACGCAAGTCGAGCTCTGAAACATATTGCAATCAACTGCACATAGCAGATGACAGATTCTCTCCTGTAGTCTTCTCTTGAGAATTTGATAACTCACAATTTTAGAACACCTGTTATGTGAGCATTCCTGTGATTGATGCTAGGTGCTTGCACATGCTTGCAGACTTGCAAGGTTTACGCAAACATGTAAGCAATTGTGAGAAAGTTAAAACTTGCTGAGGCATGCAAGCAATTGTGAGAAAGTTAAACAACTTACTAACGCACATTTTTGTGAAACTATTTGTAATATGTATGGGACGATATGTACATTAAAATGCCGGTATTGCCAACTAGCCTATAGCACAATTAGCGATTTTCTTCGCTTACATGTACTTGGATTTAAGCTCTTATGCATGGAAATGGCAGGGGATCCAGGATATTTGTTAGAATCAGGAACAAAAATTATTTAATTTGGGATGCAATAGTTACTTCATGGGATTGTAGAATCACATAATTCTTCCAATTCAGCTTCTTATAAAAACGATTAACATATTGAGGAATGTAATTAGAAACAACCCTTTTATTAGTTAAGAGTAAGGTTGTGAATTATTGGAATTCTCTAAATTTTACAAAAAGAAAGAAAGTATTGTTTAGATTAGAGAAATTAAACAAAAGAGCAAAAGGAAATTGGTTATTGTTTTCTTTTTCATATATGTTGAACTTAACATTTTATTTAGTAACAAAACAAATCATTTTCCATTGGTGTAATTTTCGGAAATAGTTATTATTTAAGATTTATGGAGTATATTTGTTTGAATCAAACTTGAAAACAATATAATCCCTAACATATAAAAATGTGTAAATAACTAATTAATATTATAAAATCAAATAATTAAATTCTTATTTAAAGCGGACCTTTTACTTTCTATATTTAACCCCAAGCAACTGGTTTTTGTCACACACAGAAGATCCTTTCTAATTGGTGGAAGGTGATGTTGTAAGCTATTTTATGACTGACTTAGAAAGTATTACGATCTCAATTATATGTAAAATATTATATAGTGATGGTGATTGAAATTGCATTTTATCTTAGATAAATTATTCAGTAAAATTTTTCTTAATTTATAGAATATTTTAATAAGTGTTGAGGTGAGAAGTATCATCAATAGCAGAAAATATTCCATGGAATGATTGCATTGATCCTTTCTATTCCTCTTCATATTTTATAATATAACTGAAGCCATCTTTTACATGGGATCTGATTTTTTTCTTATAATTATAAAAAACTATTCCTCTTCATATTTTATATTGTAACTGAAGCCATCTTTTACATGGGGTCTGATTTTTTTCTTATAATTATAAAAAAACACAACAAGAAAAATGAAGCTTATTGACGGAAATAACTGACGGAACATATACACATTATGTCGGAAAGTTAAGTTAATGACGGAATTTACCGACGGACCAAGGCGTTAGAGAAACGGGATAATTTACGACGAATCACATAATGTTCATTGTAAAGTTACCGACGAAAATTTTATGTAACCGTCGGTGAATATATCAACAGTTATTATGTGTTGTTTTCAGTTGGTAAAGTTACCGACGGATAAGATATGTCTGTCAGCAAACTTACCGACGAAGTTGATTATTCCGTCGGTAAGTTAATATTGTCATTATCAATAGTTGTTAGTTATCAGTCGTTAAATTAAATAGATTTTGTCGACGAACTTTGTTTTTTATCGGTAAATTTACTAAAACTATTTTAAAATATCCTTGCATTAAATTTTATTTGATAATATTATGATTGTTGCGTAATTTAAATAGTTATGAGTCCTTGATAATATTTTGATTTGTTTCAACATTTAATTTGTTAAAACAGAAAGTTGATTAATGATCTAAAGTAAAATTATCTTGATTGATAACAAAAATATTTTGTATATAATAATTATTTGTAATTCATACAAAATGACTACAAGTATAATATTCATTTGGTGACCGTGGATGCTCTGATTGCTACGATGCGGTGTTACGTCTCTCCTTCAACTCATTCACCTCATTGTAGAGCTGAGCTATGTACTCCATTGATTGTTGGAACTAAGTTGCTAATGTCTGTACTGTTCTTCAAAGTTTATGGACTTTATTGGATGCGGACCCTCTACTAAATGTTGTTGTACTAGATGTGAACGATTGCGAATAATATGTGAGAAAATAAAATCGTCAATAAAATCGCAGACTGTCCAAAATTAATTTTTCCGCACGAGTAAATCAACAATCGTAAAAGTAAGGCACCAAAAACACCGACGTTTGGTAACGCAGCTCGGCACACTTTGCCTACATCTGCGGGGCCCTCACCCAGATTAATTTCTTTCACTGTAGTTCACAAAAATTACAAAAGATTGATCTATCTCGTATGACTTAATGTATGTAACTGACCCACAACCTAACTACCCGTGAAAGATTTTCACGCCCAATAACACGACCAACTCTTGTTAACCTCGTCAGAGGATTTTTCTAGCTATTTCTACTCAAAAGCAAAGACACATAAAATAAGAATGCAACAATTTCATATCTGAAATTCTTCATTGAAAATCGCCAAATTCCTTCACTGCTTGATAGAGATAAAAGAGCTGAAGTAGAGATGCTCCAAAAAGAAAAACACACAATCAACCCAAGCAGAGGATGTATGACACGAACAGAGCACCGGCCAACACATAGGCAGCTACCAACTCAATTGTTCTGTTTCACGTATACTGCACTATTCCAATCAAGCACCCATCTCACAAGAGACAACTCAGAATAAATACCACCAAGAGCAGAAAACGCAGCAGACCATTCAACGAGTAAAATCACCGCCGTTTTTCACCAACTAACACAAAAGTAAAAAGAACAGACTTAAAGATGCCCTACACATATTTTCCACGTCAGCCAAGAGACCATCTCATGTTCCCATTATTTACGCAACTTCTACTTTTCCATTAGAAGAGTCCATCTCAAATAAGGATAGTATTAGGGAGAAACTCAACCACCGAAAATTATGCTAATTCAAATCCCAAGCACCATCTACTTCCAAAGGAGTGCAATCTTCAATAATTATTAAGGAAATTCTCATGTCCAATTAAAATGCCAAAAATAAAAATAGGATATATTAAAAATAAATCCTAACAATATGTGTTTGCAAATGAACCTAAACCGAATATCCTTTCACGACGGTCCCTACCATCTACTGCATGAAGATAGGTTTGAGTCTCATCAACGTCTTCAGATTGCTGAGACTTTCGTTGAATACTTTCTTGTATTTGGTTCTATCATAAGGCCATGTTTATGTTAGTAAGTGATAATTATTAAATATTAGTATTAAAGCATAAATTTTACATATATTTAGTTCTCTACATTAGGTGTTGATGAAGGTTACCATCATATTTTTTAGTGTGAGTGTGCAAAAAGGGTTAACAGAATGTAAGCTTCATGCCCATAAACTTTTCTTGTATCAGAATAAACTGTTATAATTGAACTACAAATTTACAAAAAAATTTGACAGAATTTTCTCTATTTTTATGATATTTATCCCTCTATTGAACAAAGAAAATAACTCAACAACACAGTCATATATGACACCAAACATTTATAACATTATCATTCTTCATTATATACATATTTTCATTTCAAAATTCACATATCAAATTAAATTGAAATACACCAAAGTAAAAAAATCAAAATATAAATGTAAAGTGTAGATACTTATAAATCTCTCTGCATACTCGTGGTGGGTAATAGATCTTCCAGTATGTACATGAAAACTCTCTCCCCCTGGTCCTCTACGTCTGTTGGTAAAATTATGCTCTGAAATGGATATCACCTCAGGTGATGCCCAATACAGCCAATGACTCCATATTTGTTCAGAAATATAAGGCGGTCGTACATTAGTCTTGTGTATAACGTGCACGTAATCGTCTCTTCCATACTTAATAAATGATCGCGTCAAATTCACAATCCAAAATAAATCTTTCGAAATAAAAGGAAAAACATGCGATAAGTATTTATAATGTAATAATATTTATCTAATAAATTTATAAAAATCAAATAAAAATAAAAATAATATTTTTTGTACCTCAAACTAGATATTATTCTATATATAACCATCAACATCAATCTTCTTGAATTTGGATATAATGTTTCTTGAGCTTGGTCCGCATGAATCAACCTAATATTGAAACAATTAATTTTATACCATTTTAAAATTTAAACATGTAACTTAATTATAAGCATATGACATTTAATGTATTTTCACTTACAGATTGTTGACAGTTGTGATGCAAGTTCGTCCATCTGCTTCCTCAGCTCCAGGCTGGAGGTTGCCTCCTTTATTTGCATCGTTTACCCCTGATATATATGTCGGCATAGGAGTGGTGGATGATGTAGTAGTAGATACGAAAGATGATGCCTCATCTACAAGTGTAATAGTAGATGAAATTACAACATCTGATTCGGTTGCAGTTGCAGAATGTGATGCTTCACCTGAACAGTAACTGGCTCTAAATTGTGGTCTAAACTTTGGTCGCATTATATCCGGTTTTCTCTTTAGTGGCATATTTCAACTTGAAATTCATATCCCATCTTTTGAATTAATATTTCCCATTTTCATCATTATCATTATCATTATTCTCGTTTCAGTTACATGCTTTTTGATTGAAAATAATATCCTCAATAGCTGGTAGAAAATTATTTCCTACATCTAGTTACATATCCTTTAAATTATCATCCGACCTAACACTTCCAAGTTAAGTTATATCATATTTCAAGAAATTGGCCTTAGCTTCTACGATTAAACTTGATTTCATTCTAAGAGGATCATACAATAGATAACCTTTTTCCAGACCTTACCTACTCTTTTGTAGAAATCATCTTTAATAATAATATGTCTAGATTACTCATTATAGTGTCAAATGTGGACAAATTGTCGAACTTAATACTAGTCCAATTGCTCAGTAGTTTCTCTTGATGAAGAGCTATAAGACGTCTTCTTCTTACTTCAAAGTAGCTCCATGAGTGTATAGTATGTGAATCAAGTCCTTCTTAAGACAATATCTCTATCCTTCTCTTCAAAACTTGAAGTATCTATCCTCATCATTAGTATAACATCTTTGTTTTCCACCACTTTGATCATTATTTTCAATAAGCCCCAGGTAACCTCAATCTCATCAAAATTATCAACAATCTTCTTTCGGTGAACAATGGAATTCATCAAATCCTCTTGTTTTCTAAATTTTATATTTCTTATTCTTATTTTTAGGTCAAATCTTGCTAAATAAGCATATAGTTACAAATTCAATGAGTTGGTTGTGATCAAAATAGTCACACATGTCATCAATAAATAGCTTAGCTTATTATTGACATACTCTTTAACTTCTTATGAATCAGTGCCTTAAGTGCTTCGTAGGAGCATCATTATTTATCAATGCAGAGAAGGAGGTATAGTAGAAAACCAAAGAGGACTAGGGAGGTAGCATCCCTACATATAGTAGATCATGATTGGTACATGGTTCTTAGACTCTTGAAAATAATAATAAACAATAATTACTCTTTTGGTCTCCTTTGTTCGCATAATCAAATATCAAATTTTCCTATGGTATAACTACTACTAAAACTTCTCACTATATGAGACTTATTTATATGTAGTGATTCTTGGGAGGTAGATGAACTATAACAAGAAATTGATATATCAAGACCAATTATTAAGTACATGATACATCTAACCATATGATATTGATATGTTAAGATTAACTATTAACATAATTTTTTGGAATTATCATTATAGTGATCTTTGTAGTTACTATGGCTTATATAAACTAAACTATTTATACATACTAACAAATAACTTATAATATATATGAATAATATAGTTAATATGAATTATCATATCTATATAGCAATTTCAAGTTTTATATAGATTGAATCTAATTTCAAGTGCTCAACTAATCCAACAAAAAAATTAAACACTAAAATCAATTGGTAAGCAAATTTGGATTTTTGTAATGATTTATCTTATATTGAAGAAACTGAACCTTTAGAATCCTTCTTTTTTTTAAAAAGTTCAATTTATTTACTAAATAGGATTTAAAAGAAGAAAAAGGAAAACCTGTTGAGTCAATAAGTCAGCACATATAAAGATAACATGAACTCACCATCCAGTTATTGCAAATTACATAACGAAACGACAATGATTCTAAATAGTAAAAGAACTCATATGTGCCCTGATACAATTGAACAAAAATTAATAACATAAACAACATTAGCTTCAAATCATACTTCGAATAATATCTCATTGTCGCAACTATGTAAGAATATTGTATATAACAACTTATGCACATATTACACCCATCCTATCGATTAGTTCGTCTTTTTCATTATTATTTTAACTCACATAATTGATTTCTCAACTGCAATCCTGATAAAGCAGGTCATGGAATCTGGTTTATGAGAACAAGCAATAACCTTAATAGTCATAGATATTTCAAATAAGGAGAAAATCATTAAAGAACCAATTCAGAACTTTCGTCGAACACTTTAAAGGCATATCATATTCATCCCAATTAACTTAAGCAAATCATGTCTTTTTCCTTCCTTAACGTTTTCCAAAACATTGTAAACACAAATACACCATAGACAATCCAAAACAAATGCAAAAATATCTTAAAAATTCCTAGGTTCGAATATATATGTCAACACGGGTTATACAAAAAACCACAGAGAAAAAACACTGAATGACTTACCCTGCCGAAGGATATAGTGATAGTGGTAGGAGAATACAAACGAACACACACGTCGATTTGACGAGAAGGCGAATTGACAATGGAAAATAAAACAAAACGTAGGAGAAAGGGGTTTTCGAGTAGGCTAAATGCATAGGAAAATGACGTCGTTTGATATTAAACTAAACGACGTCATTTTTGTTATATTAAAAACATTGAAACCGAAAGAAACGATGACATTTACTCTAAAATTTACCGACGGAAATATTTTCATCAGTAAACCCAAAACTTTTTTATTTCGTCAGGCATTCTTGCCTCCTTTACCGACGGTAATCTTCTATCACCAACCACTATATTCTGTTGAAAAATTTGTCAGGATAATTTTCCTTCATTTTTATCGACAGATACTTTTACCGTCACAAAATGTAATCTTTCTTGAGAAGGTTACCTACAAAAAATCATTTTCCATCAAAATTTTAGTACGGTTTTTATTCCGTCGGTAACTTTCCGTCAGTAATTACTAATTTTCTTGAAGTAAAAAAACTGTGCTTCTTGCAACTTTTTAATGCATAAATGAAGAGCTTGACAATTTTTTTTGGTAGGTAAAGCGGGCGAAGCCCGAAAAGAAATCTCTAACTAACGAACATAAGTAACACCAATAACATCATGAAAGGGCCACGAATTCATCGCATCCGGTGGGCTAGCTAAAGGATGAAAACCCAGACTAAAGTCATAAACATGATGGGATAAAGCATCGGCGATGAAATTTCCCTCCCGATGTATATGTGTAACCGAAATCCTCTCAAAAGATGCCATTCACTTGCGTATTCGAGCAATCAAAGCAGCAGCTAAAGCAGTAACTGCATACTCTCCATTAATCATGTTAACGGCTAACAAATTATCATATTCAACTTGAATATGCCTCAAATTTAAACTTGCAGCATAGTCAAGTCCGTGGAGGACAGATCACACTTCCACATTCAGAATCGGACATTGACCAATGTTTACCACAAAGCCGCCTACCCAATTACCATGGCTGTCGTGCACAACCCCTCCGCCATACGCTGCCATGCCATCAGCCGCTAGCGAGGCATCAGTATTCAGCTTGAATACACCTGCCGGCGATGTCGATCAATGCACCAGCAGCTCCTCACTGGTAGCCCTTGCTCGACATGCACAACAGCTGTATTTTACACTTCTTGCTGTATACCAACGCAACAAACAACTTCAACAATGAGGGCTGCGGGCTGTGAATCATCCCCCAAGACAGCCTTGTTTCGATGCTTCCAAAGTAGCCAAATAACAACCTTAAACACCACACTCCGACTCACGTCAATTTGATAACATTGCATGTCGGCAATGTTGCAAAATAACCAAGCATCCAAGCTCAAGTTTGAGAAAAAAAACCATACTCTTTGCTCATAAATCAGCAACCTATTCTATACATCTCTAGCAAATCGACAATCGCGAATTATATGCATAGTATTCTCAATGGATTCAAAGCATACCTCACAAGTGTTTGATGCAGACAAATGCCTCCGGCACCTTTCGGCATTTGTTAGCACCCTATCGCTTAAGCATAGCCACATGAACACTTTAATTTGTTGTGGTCCAACCCACTTCCAAATCCGTTGCCAGGGAGCTTCCGACACAATGTCACTTTGTCCACATAAGCTCAAATAGGCAGTCTTCAAAGTAAAACAACCCGAGGACGAGGGGCACCAAAAAGGTCGATCATTATCCATGCTTTCATCAGGTGACAAAATAGCAGCAATGAGCTGGATGGCATTGGACGGGAGGAGGTATTCAAAGGCCTGCTAGTCCCATTCCCCTGAGGTAGTCACAAAAGAGGCTACCTCGTGAAATCTCATCGAATCCGGAACTTGTGATACCACCAGTTCAATTAACGACAAATCGAGTCCCGACATCCATCTATGTTCCCAAAAGCGCACATGCTGTCCATTCTCAACAATCCACGCCACGTTAGTCATCATGACATCCCAATTCTTGCACACAAGGCGTCATAAGGGTGAGCTTGAGTTAGGTTGAATCGGATTCAAACCAGCCTCACTATCGAACTTATACTTGCTGGCCAATACCCAAACACAAAGGCTGGTAGGTCTCGTGAATAATTCCCAGCAAACCTTCATGCCAAAAGCATTATTAACAAATTGTAAATCCCGAAAGCCTAATCCTCCATCGGCTTTTGGTTTCAAAATAGTCGGCCAAGCAACAAGACTCGTCTTTCGGCTCTCCTCGTTACTATGCCAGACAAATCCCCTAATAGCTTTCTCCATATCTCGATAAGAGCTAATTGGAATATTAGTTGTTTGCATAGCATATAGTGGCATCGCGCTTAGTACGGACTGCCCAAGTGTAATTCTCCTCGCAAGCGAGAGACTCGATGCAATCCAATTCACAATTTTCAACTTCATCCGATCAAGTATAGACTTATAGGTGTGTTTTGTGACTCGCGAGTGCGTGATTGGCACACCTAAATATTTTCCCATATCAGAAACTTCACGGAAACCCAACGTCGTAGTAAGATATCGACGCAGTCTGTTAGGAACATTTTTAGAGAAGAAGATCGAGGTCTTTACTTGACTAACTCACTGCCCTGAACTTCCGCAGAAATTTGCCACAACCTCCTTCATAACCGCAACTTGAGTTATGTCAGCCCTTTCAAATAGTAATAAGTCATCAGCAAAAAACAAATGCGAAATACTTGGGCCTCCTCGCTGCATTGGCAATGGTTACTAACGCCCTGATTGCACCGTATAAGAAATCTCATGAGCTAATCGCTCCATACATAAACGAAAAGATAAGGCGACAAAGGACAACTTTGTCTTAAGCCCCTTGAAGGCCCAAAGGACTCAGTAAGGCCACCATTCCATTATATCTGCATCGAGCTCGAGGTTACGCAATCCATAATGGTTCGGGATAGTGTATCAGGCAGCCCTACTTCCTGTAAAGTATCGAAGAGAAACTCCCAGCTGATACGGTCATAAGCCTTCTCAAGATCAACCTTAATGGCCATATATCTCACACACCCTTTCTTACCTTGCATCGAGTGAAAACATTCTTGTGCAATCACAATATTGTCCGTGATATGTCTACCAGGGACGAAGCTAGATTGTTCAGGCCCCACAATCATTGGCATAATACTCTTAAGTTGATTAGCAATTGTTTTCATGATAACTTTATAAGCTACCGTACAAAGAGAGATTGGTCGAAATAGGGGAAAGTTAATAGGAACATCGTGCTTCGGGATCAAACAAATGATTGTTTTATTCATCTCTTTATCAAGACTTCCCCCATTAAGGACACGGGCTTCCTCGGTGCTCAAATCTAATCCCATCGTCTCCCAATGAGCTTGATAAACTCCGGCTTGGATCCCATCAAAATCCGGAGCTTTCCATGGCTTCATATCGAACAGAGCCTTTCTTATCTCCTCAACCGAAAACTAAGCTTCTAGTTTTGCAAGATCTGTAGCATCAACATTAGGGAACATACAACACAAAGGATACACCGGAAGCGAATCAATATCTTCCGTGTATAGGCTGCCAAAGAAAGACACAGCCATGGATTTTAAATGGTCTTGGCCGGTCACCCAATTGCCCTCATCATCTTTGAGCATTTCGATTATATTTCTGTTGCGTCGCCGCATCGTGCGCAAGTGAAAAAAAGATGTATTTTTATCGCCCCATTTCACCAAATTATCTCGAGATTTTTGGAACCAAAGCATCTCCTCGCGAAGCAAAATTTTATCGAACTCAGTCATAGTTGATTGAATACGAGAGAGATGATCCCAGAGAAAAGCCCTTCTACTAGGTGTCGGATGTCCGTACATCGCCGTAAAGTAAGTCAGGATACCGTCTCCCTCCCACACTAGGCGTTGGATAAATTGGGAGTTCGACTCTAGAACTACTACCTTCCATTCAACATTTCAAAGAACCCAAATACCACCAAAGAAACCCGTCGGCCCAAACTCAATGTGAAAATTGAAACCCAATCCATGAGATGACCGAATTTGCTCGATCACCACTAATCCGAGGCTCCAACAAAACTAAGATAAAAGGCTTATGCTTCGCAACAATAACTTTAAAGCACGTAAAAGGCGTTTCTCACTCCTTGACAATTCACGATAAAATCATAAACACAAATTGATAGAAAAAAAATCAATTGCGAGGTTGGTCGAAACCCCACCCCTCCAACTTATCCTCATTCACAAGACTCGTGTCACCAAGGACAAGATGTGGCGGTCTTCCCCATCAGCCATAACGACGCCGAAATCACGTAGTGGAGGGTCGGGCGACGACTATTATGTTAGAATTCATTCGGATTTGTTTCGGGAACAAACTCCACAGCACTCACAATGCCGTGAATCTCAGAATCGGGGTGAATTTGGTCAGTGATATCTCTCCCAACCACCGCATTATTCTCCGGTTTAGCTTGGTGATGTAGCGACAATAGGCTCTTTCATTGATTGCCATTGTTGATGTGCAAAAATTCCCGAAAGTAGCCTTTTGTTGCTTTGAGTCTTTGCTCGATTCAACTCTAGTTACTGCTCGGTTCTGCCCATCTTTGTGTTTGTCCTTATGTTGACCCGAGATATGAGTTTTTTCATGACCAGCCTCCTGTGCACTAGTAACAACAGCCAATTCCTATCCCTGATCTCCACCCGCAACCCTATCGTCATCCTCCTGATCAAACTGTAGACCATCAAACTGATTTGTGTTTGCTGATTTCGAATTTCCATTGTCATATTGCCTCCTCGGTTGTCTCTTTCTCTTCTCAACAATCATCCATGGACCAAAATCATTTGAGGCTTGAGTAATCGGCAACTCTCCTTCTGTTTCTATGTTATTAGTACCATCTTCTTTAGGTTTCCAAGAGCAAAACGAATCCGAATGCCCATATCTCCCACACCCGAAGCAAATATTATCCAACTTTTCGTATTCAACCGAGAACTCCTCACCATCAATAGAAAATTTGGGAACAAGGGGCTTGTCAAGATCTACAGTAACGGCCAAACGAGCAAATTGTCCCCTCTGCAATTCGCTCGTATTATAATCTACTCTAATCACCTTCCCCACTGCTTCACCTAAAGATCCAATGATATCTTCCGGATAGTATTGTAAAGGCATCTCTGGCAATAGAATCCATACCACCGCCATCCTAGGTGTGCATTGTGACACACGAAACTTTGAGTGCCATGGTTGCACTTGGAGATAACTCCCCATAATCGTCCACGGACCTTCAAGTAGAGCACCTAAGTAAGCCGACTCCAAAGCAAAATCCACCATAAAGTACCTGTTATCGACTTCAAGAACTTTCGCACCAGTCATATTCCAAATACCCTCCAGCTTTGTACACAATAATTTGTACCCTATACTCCGGCCAAGCAAGTTTACAATCACGGTGTACTTAAAAGGTGTGCATAGCCTTTCTTTCAGACCAGCGAAGAGAGTCACGGCCGGAAACCTCCCACTCTGGTCAATCGTTATGTCTCCCTCATCCACTCGAATCTTCATTGAATTAGCCACGTCCTCCATGGTTGTTTCCACCGCAACGCTAGAAACAAACCTGTCTCGATACCTCGTTAACGGCGACTCTTCTCTATGCTTCACTTTCTTCGTGGCCCGCCCCTCTCCATCATCTGGCGACGGTTGTCGGACAACCTCCAAAGGAGGCGTGAGCGCTAAGGAAGCTTGCATTAGGTTTTTTTTTAAAATCCTAATTTAACGCTTTACAACCAAACCTTGAACGTGATATGTTCCAAGTTAACTACAACCTTTTTCATTTCTGTTAGCTTGACAATTTTTTTGATTTATAAGAAGTTTGACCTAAAATTAAGATTGAGAGTTATGGTAATCATTAACCCAAACCCCAAAATTTTTAGATCTAATATGCAAGAAAATGATAAATTGGAAATTACAAAAAACTAAGTTTGAAGAAAGAGAAAATAGTGATCAACTAGCTTTAAAATGCTGAAGGGGAAAGCATAGACGTTGATAATTGTCGTCAACCACGCATCAATTAGGAAGCAACTTCTGCTAAATTATAAATTTGTAGGTAATCTTTTTCAAACACATAATTTATAAATTATTGTAAGTACTTAATGATTTATTTAATATAGATAAAACAAATAATTAATATAGAAGTTGAGAATTGTCTTAAACTACAATTGAATAGTAACTTAAATGTTAAGAGTCAAGACAAAGAGAATTACAATTAAAGTTGATAATTTCAATTTAATTTGTTGCTATTTTAATTATAATTTACTTCAATCTTATAAATAAAAAATATAATTATCACTTAAATTTAATTTATTATATTATTGATTAATGGAACCATTTATCTAAAACAAGTAATTCTGTAAATTTTAGCGTATATACATAAGCTAAGTTACATATATATAATCAGTTATAGGTCAAATTGTACTTTGAAAAACAAGTATAAGTTTTGCAATCAGCTTCTCTGTCTCTTCTGTCTTACTCTTACATGACGTTGAAATGTTGGGGATGGAGAAAACGACGTGCATCCCACCTGCCCACGCGCACGCCACCCCACGAAAACCCTAATTTCAATGACCTCTAAAAGAACACCCCAAATCTCCTGTCCAAGTTACCATGTCCTTACTCTGTCCAGTGAGGTGGATGCCGTCCATTTATGTGGACCCCAGTGGACCCCACATAAATGGACGGCATCCACCTCACTGGACAGAGTAGGGACAGGATAACTTGGACAGGGGATTTGATCCCCTAAAAGAAGAGTTTTTACTTGGATTGTTTTATTCGTACTCATACCGTTGAAACCTACATACTACATAGTAACAGAACCATGAAATCGGAAATCGAGGCTCCCAAAATCACAGCAGAACCAACGTTCATACTAGTTTGAAAATTCAGACATCTGATCTTATTCATCAATCGCTGTTGTGGTGACGGCTAAGATTGTTCTGTTCAATCATTTTATAGTACAAAACATCCCATCTCTCTCTATCTCTCATCTCTCGTCGGTGTTCAGTGTGCTTTAGCTTATTCTTCCTTCTTCTGCTTGGCAGGTGATTCGTTGCTAGCGACTTTTGCATCTGTGCTTTGTTCTGATTTCTGTTAATTGAGATCTCTTCACCTTCACCAGTCAAAAGGGTTTCTTTCCTTTCTTTCTCTTTACTTGATTCCATAAGCAATTGCATCTAATTCTCTCTTCTCTCTACTCACTGCTTTACCCTCCTCGTCTAATCATTCTTTCTCTCTCTTCAAACTTCTGAAACACCAAGCAAAGTAACCTTCACGTAGAACCCTCTGTAACCTGTTACAAAACCTTGCCTCGACTTCGATTACCTGATCTCAAATACCCGAAACCTTTGAAGAAGTTAACAAAACAGCAACAAAAGATTCAGTCTTGCCTTCCTTTCTCATAAACCTCTAGTGTTACTAAATTTGCAACCATGGCTAATCCTTGGTGGACCGGTCAAGTGGGTCTCTCAGTTCTTGATCCAACATCAAATTCATCAGCTTTGAGCAAATCCAACCTGGAAATCTCCATCAACGAAACTAGCAACAGAAGTGGTGGCAAAGGAGATGATGATGAAGACAGAGACACAAGCGATGAGCCTAAGGAGGGTGCTGTTGAGGTTACCAGGAGACCACGTGGCCGGCCACCGGGGTCAAAAAACAAACCGAAACCACCCATTTTCGTGACTCGAGATAGCCCTAATGCTCTTCGGAGCCACCTGATGGAAGTTGCCGGCGGAGCAGATGTAGCAGAAAGCGTGGCACAATTCGCACGTAGACGTCAGCGAGGGTTTGTGTACTCAGCGGCAGTGGCTCGGTGGCCAACGTAACCCTAAGGCAACCCACAGCGCCGGGTGCGGTGGTGGCTCTTCATGGCAGGTTTGAGATTTTATCCCTAACAGGGCGTTTCTGCCCGGACCTGCCCTCCTGGCTCCACTGGACTGACGGTGTACCTAGCAGGAGGGCAAGGACAAGTGGTGGGAGGAAGTGTGGTGGGGTCTTTGATCGCAGCAGGTCCGGTCATGGTGATTGCGGCAACATTTGCCAATGCAACCTATGAAAGACTACCATTAGAGGAAGAAGAGGAAGGTGGAAGTGGCGGCCAAGGGCAGATTCCAGGTGGAGCTTCTCCTCCGGGAATCGGTGGCAGTGGACAAGCCGGTGGATTGCCTGATCCCTCAGCACTTCCAGTGTACAATCTGCCACCAAATCTAATGCCTAATGGAAATCAGTTAGGGCATGACGCTTATTCTTGGGCACATACCCGACCTCCTTACTAAGTAGAGAAGGTAGACATATACTTAGAGAGAGGAGATTACATTTTCCTGAGTCTTCCATTGTGCTGTATTCAAAAGGTAGGATCACTTCAACAGAACAAATACTAGAAAAAGGAGGGGAAAAAAAGCTTGAGTTTGTGAAGATGAGAAATCATGGTTATAACGTATCTATGTATATTAAAAACTTGGTTTTGGTTTCCCAGCTTCCTCTTTGAAATAAAACAAATGGTTTCTGCGTTCTTAATTTATTGTTTCCCAGCTTCCAATGGTTGAAAGTTGTTTCTTCATCCTCTATATTCCCATTTTAAAACTTATCCTTCTGTTCAGTTCTTCACTTTCCTGAAATTTATTATAGTTTCAAGCGTTTACGCTCGATTGGACTTGGGAGATTGAGTTGGTGGATTTTACACACGTCTGGTTTCCTGATCTGAAACTTAGTTTCTGTACAATTTTATTATAGAGGAGAAGTAGTTTCCAAGATCTGAATATAGATTTCAAGACATTGATTAATTGTTTAGTTCCCTCATACATATTGCTAGCTACAATTGGATAGTATAATCGTAATGAAGAGCTTTCTTGTTTCCCAATAATTATATGAATGGCCTAAAATAATATATATTTGCTCAGGACTAGTGATATCTTTAACTATATGCAGAAAAAATTAGTATTTTAAGTCTACTTTTCTTAGTTTAATACAACCTGCATGTGGCTTCATTCTATTCTTATGATTTCATTATGAAAGGAGTAGAAATTTGTCCAAATGCAGCAAAGAAAGTTCCAAAAATTTAGCAAGAAAACTTATGGCTAGTTAGACATATCAAACTTTAATAACTCAAGAAAACAGAAAAAAGTATATTAAAATTTCTTCAAAATTAAAATATTATTATAATAAAAATTGTAGTCTAATTCTCATGTTTAATTTAAACATTTTTTTCTGATTAATAACGAGCGATTCCTCAAATTTGAATAATTTTTGTCTCTTTAAAAATAAAATATATAATTAATTTGATATATATGTATATAAAACCATTTATATTTATAACTTGTTAAAGCAGGAGTTTTGTTATATCATATGTTTTCTCAAGCCAAAACAGTCACCTCCTTCTAAAAGCACGGCTCTTGGAACTGCCAGTTTTCTGGGTTAAAAGTTTTGTGCTTGGGATGGCAATAAAACTGGTGGCCAGGGAATGCATGAATTGGGGATTTTGTCCATACCTGATTAGGCGAACTAACTTAAGGATTAAGGATTTGAAAGTTCTTGTCTTTAATAATGAAGTTTATATGTTCATGTGTAGCGTATAAGACTTGATTAGCTAATTGAGAGGATTGGTTTATTAGTAGAATAAGTCATTAAGTGCAACAAGACGACAAGCTCTTCTTTTGGTCTTTTATTTTGAATAAATTATCATCAAGACTTCCACTTAATTGCAGGCAATGACTTTTTTAATAAAATTTACTTTTGGTGTAATTATTTAATTGAAGTACTAGTATTTTTTAATAAAATTTACTTTTGGTGTAATTATTTAATCGAAGTACTAGTATTTTAGTTCAGTTGTATTACTTTATATATTGACTTGTTAATAATAACTCTCTCATAATCTGTTAATTTATGTTTGTATCGATTTAAAAACAAAAGAGAAGTTCTGGATTAAAAGAATGATTAAAATAGAGGATGTCATTTGTGTATTAAAACAATAGACTGAGTAAAATGTATAAAATTTTATATCCAGTGTTGTCCTTTAACCCCATCCACTACTTTTGCCTTCAACACCTCCAGCAAGTCATGAAATTGACGAAAGGAATTTAACTTTCTCCTTCCCAATTAATACCATGCTAAAAAGTCAAAAAGTTCAAATAGCAAACATTTTCTTGAGAAATTATTTTGTACTTGTAAGTCCATTGCTTATGTACTTCTTCTAAAGTTGAAGTTGTTAATTACTTAAGTATCCCAAATTCTTAATTAATTAGAATTTTCAAGTATTGTCTAGTATAATATTGTATGGTAGGAAGTGTAATAGTAATATTTCATACCTTCTGTATCTAAAAAGAAAAGAAAATCTTCAACCCCTACAACTCCACATAGATTGCAATTGCTCGACGACAAGAAGAGCCACTACTATTCCCTACTCAGGTTTGTCTTCAACACCAGAAAACAAAACACTTCAAGTTCAATCCAAGCTTTTACATATCTCTATTGCATAATTGATCAGTTTTTCTGTCAATTAAGAATGGAGGATTATGTGGAAGTTTTTAATTGGCTCGAGATAGACCTAAGTTGGATTAAACGGAAATAATTAATAATTTAACTTGAATGATTTTGAGAAAAAACATTACAATTAAATATGAGCATAACAAACAAAGGATTTACAAATTTTTAGATTTTCATGTATCATAACCCCTCAGGGCTCAGCCATTAGGTCTCCAGTTCCCTAATTAATTATCTTTTGCTGGGTTCTTCACTTTCCATGGAAATCGTGGATGAGTGTTACTGGTTTAACAAGCTGACAATGTTGATGGAAATTTGCTTTGTTATGTTGTCTAAATTGTATTGGTTATAATCCAAATTGTGTTTAACAATATTATCTTTTAAATTTACTTTTCAGTTTTGTTGTATATAAGCTCCAGAGGTATTGCCAGGTTAGTCCTATATAGGATTTATTTAATTTTTCATAAGGTAGTGTTGGAGTTAATTAGACTGGAGATACCTTGATTGTTCCACTTTCTTAAACCAGATGATACCATCAAAATCAACAATGAATTTAGAGAATCAATAAAAATATTTTTATTCATTTATTGTTTTAATGAAATCAGAACTAATAAAATAAGGAGTAAATCACTTGCATATTTAACAAAACCCTTAAAGTTCATAATTAAATATGATTATTCACCTTGTAGACTAATCAAATTGTGTCAACAGCGAATTGTTTTTTTTTTCCAAAAGGTTATAAATTAACTATTCTATATGAATTAATGCATCTTTACAAGTTTGCAATCTTCGCTTCAATCATTAAGGAAAATGCTTGTTATTACTTTAATTAACAACATCATCGGATCTTCTTCCCATATATAAATGAATCAAAGTTCCATAGAACTTTATTATGATGTTAAAATAACATATAGTTTGATTGACCTCCTTCCAAGATAATCTTCCCTTATCTCAGGGATTTAACAACATAGAGGACCCCCTTCACATGGATTCACGTGTCATTGTTAACAAATCTTCATTTAAAATTGTTAGCAACTTGCAATACAGGCATTATTTCAAAGTCTTAAAGTTAGATGGACCGCCTAATTCAATAATTACTGTTGGCATTAATTTAAAACAAAATGACCATTGCATTCTCCCTTTGTTCCGAATCCGATTGCCTTTATATGTGTTGGCACTCCACCACTTGCAGGAGCAACTATACTGAGCTATCATTGAGACCGTAAGAAGCCATTCATTATCAATGTAACATTACTTTGAAAGGGAATCCACTAACTCTGTATTAATGAAATGTAGACCATCCATTATAGCCCTTAAGTGACAATTAATAGACTTATTAAATTTGTATGGTGGGGCAGCATTATGCATCGCCCAAGGCAAAATCCAGGAAATTGTTAGCTTTGCCTTTAAAGTTTAAGGTCCACGTCAATGTGAAAATCCAATTTTACCTTGCCATTTTAATGGAGTACACGTCATCTTTTTTTAATTCAATCAAACATGGTTTAACCTAATTGTTGAAAACAAGTTAATCTCTTCTGGCATCTTATAATTAGTAAGTGTGAAAATATTACTTTGTAATAAAAAAGAAATACTACCCAAAGGTCTTTGCTTGATTGAAAGTTAAACAAATCAAACAAATATTAATTAAGATTAACCACCTTTTTAAATTTCGAAACTTCTAAAAAACAGCCAATAATTCGAGAGAATGAAAAATCAATTATTTTAATAGAATTTATTGACATATTATTTATCTAACTTTTATTTTATTCTTATTAATAATATTTCTCTTATCTATTTTATATATCAAATTTATATGTTTTCTAATTTTTAGTCATTTATATTATTTTGGATAACACAGGAATATGTAAAAGTAATATCACTATTTTAGTTCAATAAAATATAGATTCTTATTTAAATAGTATAGCAACGCACAGGTAAGCTTTGAATTTAGGATTCAAAGATAAAATTTTAATAATAATTAATTGCATTATCCTGAAATAATTTCTTTGCGAAACATAATTTTTTCAATTTGATCAAAGCTTTAGTTGAACGAGTACGAGTCAAGGATTTATGGACAATATAAATATGAAAGAGGCGATTTCTAATAAAAATTTTCTAACTTTATAATCAAAGTTTTGTATCTGTGAACCTCGATCGATATCTGCAGTAGATTTAATGATTGTGCTCTTTTATATTGCACTTCTGTCACATTTTCCGCATGACACCATATAAAAGGATTCTTCGCACTCAAGTCTGAAACAAATTACAATAGTAAAGGGTTGTAAGACCAAAAGAAATCACATGCCAATATCATGATTTCCCGACATTTTATAGTTGATGTAGAATAAGGATGGTTGACAGTGCTCTTATATTAAATAATCACTAATCATAAATCAAATCAGATGCTTTTCAATTTTGAATAAAAGATAGAGGATTCATATACTATCATATATATTTATCCTCAAATCTTCAACTTCTACTTAAAGTGATTACATTTTATCATGTACTTCTCCTTTATTAAAATTACATTTGAATAGTTTGCCTCACATGTGATATTAATTATTTATTATATCACTAATAACATTTGAATAAAATATTATACATGTTTTTCACAAAACAAGACAAAATAGTGTGAACAACAAGAAATTATAAAAGATAAAGTGTTTATATATGTAATTGGAAGCATCTATGCAAAAGACAATGTTAAAATTTATACCAAAGAAACTTAGAATCATGCACATATTCTATCTATTAAAATGCCTAATCATTCCCCTTTTCATTGATTCGTGAAAACAATACTTTAACTAAAACCTCGATCTTTTAATCATTTTTAAAGTTAATAGCATTTAAGGGTGAGCAAAGGCTTGAAATAAGATTTGTTCAAAACCCTATTCTCGTTGAAAAAACTAGCTGAGAATTAAGTAGATATAAGCTACTCAAATGAGTGAGAGAAAGCGAAAAGGCAAAGAAATATAAAAATGAAACTAACCATTATCAGTCGAGCTAACAAACTAATTTCCAACTAATCAACTCAACTAACTAGTGAACCTAACTGTAACTAACTTAATAGAAATAAATTAATGAACTAGCGATTCTCAAATGAAGAGAAGTTAAGTGTTTAGATCGTGCATGTAGGCTTCTATTTTCCTTGTGATAGCACATAAGCCCAACCTAAATGAGAGAGAGCATGTAATTTCAATGATGAATATATAGGGGAAAAACAATCTTTGAATGGGAGAAGGTTTCCAATGGCAAAGTGCCCTATAGATTACTTTAAGGTGACCTATTGGATAATTTTTACTTTTCCCGTAAAGTTGGACAACATTTAATTGTATTTTTCAGTTTTTAAATGACTTATTATTTAAGTTATATAATTTGATATGGATAAAGATAATAAAGTGACCCAATAAATGATCTAAGTTAATGGGTCGAAGTCAAGGAAAAAAATAGATCCTGATTAATATGGACTAGAATCATATCAGGCCTGTAATGGGAAAACTTGATATAGAAACTATATATATAAAGGTTAAGGTCTCCTGCATTTGTTCATGTCATTCATAAACATAAGGATTCTTTGACCTGTTAAGAGAACTTACGTTTTGAGAAAACTATCAAAAGGCTTTACCGTGTCCCAATGAGCAGTTTTTGTAAAAACAGCGGTAGATTTGCACTCGTTTCGGCCTCAAAAGCTCGTTTGAAGTTATAGAACCGAAATCATATATTTTTCTATATTTTTTCGTTTATTTTCCTTTCACATTTAATCTGGGATACGTAACTAAGGTCCCATTACGTGTTAAAGACCCTTTGCAAGGTTATATACTTGTTCAAAAATTGAGATAGGTGCATCAATTTATTTTTTTGAAAATAATAAGATTATGCTGTATTTTGACAAATAAAGAGCTAAAAGACATACATTGAATCAACATTATACATTTCAATTCTTTAAAAAAGTGTTACTCCTATTCTTGATGTTTTCTTTTTCCACTGTAATTTCCTTAACTAATTACATAGTTTTGATGATCATAGTTATTGTATTTGCTGTCATATTATTAAACATTTTATTAGTTCTTTTTTTTTTTCATGTACCATAAACAGAGCAATACAGTACTCAATTAAAGACTACTTCGTCTGCTTCGCTGAAGGAGCAATTCTATGCCCATTCAATTGAAGAAGGTCACGATTGAGTATCCAAGTTAAGTTTGCACGTAGCTAGATTGACATTCTATGCTAGATGGGTAAAGGTAGTCAAAAACACTTCCAACTCTTCCATTGAAAATTAAGTAATATGGTGTTCTATCTATCGAAACTTGAACTTTTTCTTTTGTACTTATAAGTTTTTCCTTCGCCGCTAACTATAAGAAGAAGCCTGTTTTAGGATGGTGTTGTTTGAGTCACATCAGACTCTCTATTTTTGCCTAACGACAATAATTCTTATGAGGGTTGTTAGGATATATTTTATATGTCTAGGTAAGTAGTTTTGGCATTCTTTATTAATTGGACCTATGGGATATTAATTGGATGATGATAGCTAACTAATAATCCTTGTTTGACTTGGATTCAAAAAGTTATTTTAGATAATGTTCTAGATATTATAGAATCCTATCTTGAATAAATGTGTATCTTGAGAAAATGTGTGGTGGATTACGTTGATGTGTGGCTAAAGGGCATTAATGAAAATTTCTTTGTGTGACTGTTGCTTGATTTTGAGAAAAATTGTCGAAGGCATATTGGAGTTGGATGATGAAAACATGGTTGTGGAGTTGATGGGTTTTTTGGTGAATAACACAAAATAAAACATTGAATGATATTTTTTTGTGCGTCGTTGATGGAGTGTGTGTACAACTATGTTCTGTCTTTGGTCCTTGAGTGATTCAACAGTGTTTTAAATATAGAAGTCGTAGTTTATGATAGCAACTGCAGCTGTGGTTTTTACGTGAGTTAGTTGATGGCGTGTGGAATCAGTTGTGAGTTTTCTCTGCTGCATGTTCTGTTTTTGGGTGATTTGGCAGCTGCACAATCTTCGTTTTTTGGATGAGCTATCTTTGGCAGCTAAATTTTGGGTGATTTTGAATGATTCTTGCAAGTTGATTTTTGAGGTTTTTTTAGATTAGGGGAGGAGCTGCGTTTTCTATGTATTGTGAGGGATTTTTAGGTTGTCGAAGATAGTAGTTTTCATGCAAAAAACTTCCAGTAGCCTTGGTGTTTTTGCAGCCCTTCATGTATGACGTTTCAGTGAAGAAACGTTTGTTGATTTAAGACATTTTTGTGGCTATTGTGCATGTGATTTTTAGTGAAGATATTAAAGCCTCACAGTAGATCTTTCGATGGACAATTTATCGTTCTTTCGTTGATGAAGCGACATATTTAGGGGAGTTACTTTTGTCTCAAGTGTTGTCTTTGTTTAAGTTGGTTATTGTTGTCTTTTTTTAAGTTGGTTATTGTTTAATTACTTGAATTATTTATTTCTTATCTTTATTATTAAATACTATTGAAAACATCCTCTGTTAAGGTTAACATGATTCGGTCGTATTATTAGATGCGAAAATCTTTCACAGGAAGTGAGGTTGAGAGATAATGTCAATGACTGGGTAGTGTCACCTTAGTAAAGCCTTGGGTAAATCTATTGTACTTCGGTGAAAGTGATTAAGCTGAGTGAAGGCCTCGTAGACGTAAGCAAGATATGTCGAACTGTGTTAACAAATCTTGGTGTTGATTTTTTTTTGTTCTTTTAATTTTTCTATTTTTTGTGTTTGTTAGAAATGAATCGCAAAGTTTGTGAAACTATTACACCATTTTGGATTTTTCAACTGGTATCAGAGCGGGTCACTAAATCAGAACTTGGTAGTAAGTTGGTGCAAATATGAGTTTCGTGGACATGACTACAAGAGAAGGTGCATCAATCACTAAAACACCACTATTAGACGGCTTTAACTATCTTACATAGAAATCAAAGATGAGAATCTTCATACAAGCTTGACATTCAGTAGTACATGGGTAGACACATCCGATGATTACTGACGATAAAAGAGAGGCAGTTCAAAAAGATTCATCTGAATGGACAAGAGTCGAAGAAGAATGTGCACTCAGAAACTCACAAACAATGCATGTAATTTTTAGTGTTGTTGATGAAGGAAACTTACCAATGATATCAACCTGTGAATCGGTTAAAAAAGCATAGCGTGCTTTGCAGACTATTCATGAAGGGTCCAAATATGTGATAACATCAAAACTACATATGTTATTTATGAGGTTTGAAGAACTAAAGATGAATGAAAATGAGACTATTAGGGATTTTAATGAAAGATTGCACGATATAGCAAATCAGGCACATCAATTCGGGAAGAAATATTTCAATATGAAACTAGTCAAGAAGATGTTGAGATCACTACCTCTAAGATTTATTCCAACAATTGCAGCAATTGAGGAGGCTCATGACATCAATGACTTGTCGTTGGAGAAGGTAATTGAAATTCTTACAAATTTCAAAATGAATTTTTTAAGGGGCAAACAAAAAAAGAGCAAAGGATTGGCATTACAAGTTAAAATTGAAAAATAAATCAATGATGTAGAAGATGAATGTGATGAGTAATTTCAAGAAAAATGTAGACGATTCAGCTCAAATCTCAATATCAAATTATGACAGTGATGATAGTACTTCAGATGATAAAAAGGAAGGTATTTATGAAACTTATAAGTTAATGCATGGTAAATGGGTCCAAAAATGTTTTAAAAAAAAAACTAAGAAGTTGAAGGAGGAAAACTCTTCGATGACGAACATCATTCAGGATCTAGAGAAGAAGTTGTTGTCTCTCTAAGGAGAAATCTCACAGAAAATCGGAGGTTCATACCTACGTGTAACTTTTGTAAAGTAATTGGATACATAAGATCGAAATGTTACAAGTTGTTACAAATAATATTTCAAAGGGGTCAAAACTGAAAATCTATACACTCTATATTAAATTTCCAGCAGCAACCTATGGTACCGAAACACACTTGGATTAGAAAGGGTCAATTACAAGCATAAAGATGTTGTAAAGGAAAAACAGAAATTGTCTAGATTTATAATTAGTTGATGCTTGTAAAGAAACTGTTCAAACAGATGATAAGTCATTTATTTTAGAAGAAGAAACCGATGATAAATATAATATGACGAGGAATAAGGTCATGTTTGAATTTCTTCGAGGGACATAGGGATTGTGTGCTTTACATTTTTGAAGTATAATTTGATGTTATTTATTAAAAAATGATTTGTCTTCTTTGGTTCTTCTTTATTTTTTACGTTATTGTCGTCCCATCTTTTTAGTAGTTTAGATTTTGGCTTTTGTTTGGCTCCACTCCTCATCCTCATCAAGCTTCAGCTCTCTCATAAATCGGGCATCATTTTGGACTTATCTCTCGGGCGTTCTTCATTTTGACACTATTTTGTCCCAATGAGGAGACATCAAGTTGATTTTTTATGATTATTCAATTCAGAAGAAGATTTCAAGGTATATACGTCCAATTATGTTATTTTAGGAGAGTTTCATATTTGTGACAAACAAAGTCAAAAAGTGAGAGATTATTATGATATATGTTATATATCTAAGTAATTAGTTTTGGCATTCTTTATTAATTGGACCTATAAGATATTAATTGGATGATGATAACTAACTAATAATCCTTGTTTGACTTTGATTCAAAAATTATTTTGAATAATGTTCTAGATATTATAAAATCCTATCTTGAATAGATGCAAAACTACTACACCCTTTTGGATTTTCATGGGTATTATAAATTCTATTATTGAAATTATGCACCAAATCTTTTATAATTACTACAACCAAGTATTCTAAATAGAAACTGTTTACAACTACCATAACCAATAATGTTTATATATGATTATTCATGTGAATCACACATTTTGAGTTAAGGTTTCAAGAAAGACAAAGTTGTACTTTCCTTTCTCTTTCTTCTTCTCATTTTCTCTTTATAATTTATTTTCTACTGTAAGTTTGTGACACACATTTTGAGCTAAGGTTTCAAGAAAGACAAAGTTGTATTTTCCTTTCTCTTTTCTTCTTCTCATTTTCTTTTTAATTTATTTTCTCGTAAGTTTGTGACATATATGATGTACGGAAGAAAAGTTTGGATTGTCAAATTGCAATAATTAATTTAATTTGATTTTCTTATTCCGATTAATATTAACTCAAATTGATTTTTTAAAGATAAAAACTCGTGTTAATGACAAATTTTCTTTACCTACAAACTATTGTGTTAATCTTGCTCCAAAAGGTTGATCCCCAACTCCAAGGGCCCCAACAGCAGTCCGACCACTCTTTGGGATTGAATCACGGTTTAATCTTGGTCAACCCCCTAATAGAGCGGTCCATTGCCTCCCGTTGTTGCCAGGAGTCGAACCTAGGACCTTGCTCCAATTAACCCTGTTAGTTTGCCAACCAAGCTACCCGTGCGGGCAACTATTGTGTTAATCTTTTTTTATGAAGAATCAAGTATGATTCTCTTTCTCGATAAATATATTTCTTTATGTCTTAAGGTAGTAATGTATTTATTTTTAGTAAAATGTTACGTAACTAACATGAAAATAGCAAGATAAAACTCTTTGGGTGGTTTACCAATGAGACTTGAATATTTTACTGATAAATTTCATTATATATTATATTATTATTGACACAATGAAGATTAAGAAAATAGTTTTTAACTATTGATTGAAGCTTGTCCTATAACAGTTTATAATTTTACAATAGCTTTTCAAGCCACATATTTCATTATGAAGCCTTTAACTTGAAAGGACTAATTCCAATATAAATAATTTTAAATTAATTTTCAAACTTTTATAGTTTTTTTTCTATAAGTACTCTTCAAAACTTTCTTACTTCTTGAAATTCCTGCTTAATCTTTTGAATAGGTGAAAATTCATTCAACCGTGTGTTTCCATCTTTTAAATAGATTATAAACTTGGAATATATTGAGCAAAAACTAGACTTAGATGGTTTTAAAGAAAATTTATCCAATTAAAATTTGAAATTAATTATTTAAAACACGTTGTTTTTTTAAAAATGCTTTAGAATAATATGAAAGAACTTTTATATATTTATGAAAGGTAAATGACCATTTTATATAATAACTGACATAATCTAAGACTTTAAAATCGAATTATCTTTAGAATGTTACCTTTGCATACTATTATTTGTTTCAAATAGGTCTAAAACGTATTGAAAGATTGATTGTTTAACATAATGTTTTCCCATTTAAATCTTTAAGAAATAAAATTTACAGTGAGACAAATGTAAAACAAGTTTAAAGAGATATAATTGATTCTATGATATAATAATTTTAAGTTTTATTTCACTTACGTTTTGCCCTTCACTTAATAGATTTAAATTAGTGTGTCTTGAATTTTAATCTTATTTAATCTGTTTTATTTTCATAAAACATTTAAATTATGACAATCTTTTGTAAGTATGTTTATTTTATCTATTAATCCGTATTTATTTGATTTGTAACAGAGCATTAATAATTTGACTGGACGTTTAAATTTTAAAATTAAAATTAAAAGTAGTCTATTATAAATAAAGTTCTTGAAAATTTTAACTTATTAAAATTTTAGGTTGCTTATTTGGAGCCTCAGAATCTAAAGTTTACTTACAAGCTTTAGGGATGGACATATGAAACATGATCTCGAGTGTGTTGCCTCTTTTTAAAACAAATATGATCAATCTATCTATCACTTTCTTTTATACGTGCTTGAAGTTTAAGTTCTTTAATTTCCAATCCCCAGAATCGAATGGTAAAGCTAAAATTTTACACTTTTGAATTTGGAAACTTGACCATTAAAATTTATGATATAATTTTAGATATGAAGTTACATACTAAAACTAGAATGGTAATGAAAGTATTACAAAGATTTATTAGAAAAGTCATTGATAGAATATTGAGAAAGTCTCCACCGTTTAAAATTTTAAAGGGATAGAACATAGAAGGTGAGAAATAGCTGTTGCGAAGAGATCTGCAATGGCGGAGGCAGAGCAGAGGCAGAGGCAGAGGCAGAGCCACTGGGAATTTCACCATCCCAATGTTTTGACTTTGCAATCTATTCGTGGGGGATCCTATCCTCTTACCCAACTATCCTGACATTTCATGTATAGATGTCTTGTCTGTTTGACATCCGACCCACGTGTACATGAACAGTAGTGAGATAAATTATTAAGGTCTCGCGATCTTCAAACCCATCAACAAAATAATAGATGAAATGAAAGATTGCTTAAGTGATCAATTTAACAATTACCATAACCAGTTTTTGGATTAAAGTACTCTTTTATTTATTAATCAATTTATGAAACCGATGAGTATTTGTAACGACAATCATACACAATTTAATAATTTTTAATTAAATGATGAAACTATAACACTTTCTTGTCAAAATAAATTGGTTTCACATGGTAAGTTATGAAATGCTTACCTATTATTGTTCTTTTCTCCAATAATACAAGCATTTGACTTAAAGTGAACTAAAGAGATAGTAAGACTTATGACTAAGTGATAGAAGATAGTCTTATCTTTCAAAAATTCATGTTAGAATTGAATATTTACCATGCCATTATATTTGAGGAAAAACTGTGTAAAAAGTTCTAATTAATAAAATTGTAACTTTACTATTTTTAAAGGCTTTAACAAAAATAGAGTTCGATGGTAATTATATTAGATATTTTCTATTAATTAAGTATTACGTAACTTTTTGTCATATTTTATTAACTTTGTGTCTATCTATAATTTTAAAATAATTAATTAAAGAAATATGATAAATGAAAGATATTTATTTTCATTAATTAGTTAAAGTAAATTACAAAGAGGCTTCAATTCTAGGTTAGTACAAAATATCATGTGTTTATTAACAAAACACAAAAATCCTTAAAAGAAGACCTTTCTCCAAGATTCATTTCAATGATTTATCTCCATATAGATTAGTTTGTAAAGTCAGCCTAATTTGTAGTACAATTTCTTGAGAGACATTGCCGATGTTTTTGCTTTCTTGTTTGAATATGCTCTTGTTACTTTCCTTCCATATGTTACAGACCAATGTCTTCCTGCTGATCTTAACAGCTTTGTCGTCAGCCAGTTATCAGTGTCTTCCCGGGCTGATGCTGGACTACTAATGTCCAGTTTAGATAAATGAAGAATTCAATATATTTAACCCTAAATTGACGTTTACGTTGCCAGAGTACACGTTTTCCTGGTGGCAATAGTGCCCTAGTACTAATCGGTGCAAGTATTCTTTAGCCCAATCATTTCGAGCTATGTTCCAAGAAAATACAGACAGAAAACACGTCTATCTAAAGCCGCCGGCATCATATAAAACTAAATGCGGTTTGGAAATTATTGAACTCTTTAAGTCTTAATACCGTAATTAATCGTCATGCTTCACGTCATTACATTGTATTGCACTAGTTTAATCATCAAATTGCACTTTAAGTAATACCGTCCCTAGTTAAAATTGAAGGCAATTTGTCTCTAATGTCAATGTGAATACACGGACTAATCAAGAAACTCTTCAAAAAGATAACTAGAAAATTGTACTTGAACTTGAGCAAGAGTCAAGGCACTATTTTCAATGGATTGACACTATAAAGCTATTTATTTTCCTATTGTATGTCAATATTTCTTATATTAAACCGAAAAATGGTTAACATTTTTATTTTGTTAGATAATCGCATTGGTTGGTTAGAGGCTCCTTTGATATGCAGAGTTTGACTCCAAATTTGAGGCTATAAAAAAACCTGTAAGGTAGTGGTTTTTCTCTCCCTAAAGCTTCTATTTTTTTGTCTTTATGTGATACTCCGGGGCTGTAACGTTAGCAAAGACAGACAACGTTTCTTTTGATACTTCATTCACCTATAAATTTGACTTCGAGACTATGTCTCATAATAATTTGGGAATTACAGAATTGTTCCACTTTCTACAATCAGGACTACCAAATTTTTCTTGACTTTTCCTTATACATTGACTCTTTCAATTGAGAAGTGCTCTGGTTCGACCATCTCATTCTTGGCCAACGTTCTGAATTTCGTTCGCTTCCGACCAGAATGCAGATTCGCTTATATCGTTTTCGCCTAAAGAAAACCTTTACATAAATGTTCGACCTGTTTGATAATACTCTGTAGTAATACAAAGACAGTAGCTCGGTACTTGTATATAACATACATAAATTACTTCTTAATTCTTTGAATTTTAAGCTCCTAAAATTATTAAATTAACTAATTTCATTCTTAACTATATTTGTATATTACTATTATTATCATATATTTAACATTATATATGACCGTCCAAATGTACAATGCATCAAACTTAGGGGGTTAATTCCACGCTTTTAGTATTTAAATTTGATGTTTGACATGGTCTTCACAAATGAAGCTGTCATTTCACATAAAACAAATGGAACCTTGCGATCTATAAGGCCTGTTTCGTGTGGCTCCTCATACACTCGCGGTGGCACGGTACTGGAGTTGACTGATTAATTCATTTTCTGAATTAAAACTTAAACCATCGTATTCGACCAGGTGTTACTGTTTTTTTCAAGGCATACGAAACAAGATTCGAATTTTAGTATTCAACTGTTTGTTGTAACACATACGGCAAGGATTATCGGGTTGTCTTTATCAAGTTTTTCTTTTCCTTCTTAGCCGTGGTATATCATGACAAAATTACAGATTTATTCACTTACTTACATTAATTAATAATTATATGTTAATTGCTTACAATGTGTATAAAAATTTAGAAGGGTTCAATTTATTACTACAATAGGACTAACTATTCATTGGAAAGGGTAATCGATCTATCAAAATTTTGAATTGCTTTAATTTCTTTCTTTTTTTAATTTATGGTAAATTATATTAAATTGTGTTATCCTCTTATTATTTGTCAAAATAATTATGATCTCAATTTTGTTGATAGCATTCATATAGTTTGACAATTATTTTTTGAAAATGTAAATGAATTTTAACAACTAATTACTACATCATTATGGTAAATTTATTTTAGTAAAATTGTGAGTAATATTACAATTTGATATTAAATATAATTTGTGATTAATTCGTTTTGACAAATATTTTTATTGCTTGTCTATTTCTTGAATTGTTGGTTCCTAAAAATTGTAGAAAGGTTATTTTTCTTTTCCTTTTGGACTAATATCCCAAATATCGATTTAGTGGTTGACATAGGTCATCTAATTGACAATTGGACCGACCTTTGAAGGTGGTATTATTCGGATTTATGACTATGGATATATTTGTAGATTACATCGTGACCTTTGTTTTCTATATGGTGACGCTACTTTCGGCTGGTAAATACACGTAATTGACTTGATTCGATGTAAACTTAATAGTCAAATTTAATTCAATGACAATAATAAGTGAAAATAGAACCATTGTGAACATTACCAATAATGGGATTTTGCGTGGTTTAATCAAACTTTATTGGCATCTATACATACATTTTTCCAAGAGGCAGGCAATGCTGATCTTTTGTGCTAACTTCAGCACTATACCTAAGTTTCCCTTGTAGCTATAAGTGGGGCAAGTAAGGTTTCTCTATACTTCAATTAGTCTATTTTTCAAAACCAATTAAAGGTAAGGAAATAATTTGGTAATAAAGAATTAAAACGAATGAAGTTCATTTTCTATATATATATATAAAAAGCTCGAACTCATATAAAATTGCTGTGACCAACTTAATCTAGTCAATTACTAAATTAGCTCTTCTATGATATTAATGTAATTAGATAATAAATGTTCCACGTACAAGGGTTTCTTACACTTTGCAAGTAGATAATGTTGAGTTTTGTTAATTATAAACAAATAGTGAGGGTGTAATTTAATGGTAAAAGTAATTTAAAATTAAATTATGTTGAGTTTATATATTAATCTAGGCAAAAGATAGTACTCGAGAAAGGACAAAATCTTCTTTTTTTTTTTTCGAGAAACTCAGAAGCGGTCAAGCATACCTCTTTGAGGTCCACTCAAGACACCACCCCACAGTGAGCTAAGCGACGACCTCATCATTGAGGCCCAACTAGTTCTCCATCTACGTAAAATCCGATCGCCTGTGCTCTTACAAGAGGGTTAGCATGGAATCGAACCCTGGACTAACTAAAATCAAGCTCCGCCTCAACCATCGAGCCACACCCCTTGAGGGCAACAAAATCATTCCTAACGTGCAACTCCTATTTTGTAATCAAACAAAATTTCATCATTATCATCAACACTCTTAATTAAAATTCGCTCAAACGTAAGATTTAAATAGATATAATAGTACGTAACTTTATTTTTATTTAGTAGAAATATTGCTTCTGACCTAAACCAAGAAATGAATTGTATAAATTATTTTATGTATAAATTAAATTACAATATTTCGTATTATCGCTTTGTCGTGCAATTTTCACATAAAATAATAAAAGCATTACCACTAAGGTACAATCTTTTTTCTTATAATAGTAAAATTCATAATCACTAACTTTCTTAATTTTTAATCTGTAATAACATATTATCAGATATATATATATATATATATATATATATATATATATATATTTGTAAATAATATAATTCAAATGAGTTATTTAATCTTACGGTTACAAATTTTAAAAATTCGACCACCACTTAAAAGTCACTAATATAAATATTTGAAAAAATAAAATTGTACTCTCCTCTTATTATTTATCAAAATAATTATGATATCAATTTTATAAATAGCATTCATATAATTTGAGAATTTTTTGAAAAGGTGAATAAAGTTTGACAATCAATGACTACTTCATTATCTTAAAAATTATTTTAGTAAAATTATGAGTGATGTTATAATTTGATATTAAATATAATTGGTGATTAATACATTTATTGTGAATCCCTAAAAAAAACATTTATTGTGAAATCTCTTAATTACTTGTCTCTTTTCTTGAATTGTTGGTTCCTAAAATTCGAGAAAGGCCGTTTCTATTTGGACAATGGTCATGTGATTGCCAATTGGACCGACTTTTGAAGGCCGTATTATTCGGATTCATGTCTCCTGGCTATAGTTGAAGTCCTTTAGATTACATCTTGACCTTTGTTTTCTATGTGGTGACGATACTTTCTTGAAAATATTAGGGATGGCAAATCCACGTAATTGAGTTGATTCAATGTAAAATTAATAGTCAATTTTAACTCAACACTTAATTGCGTTTATTTTAAATTGGAATAAACTCCAAGAATAAAATATTTAATCTAAACTCAATATGAAATATTATTATACTTGATTCAAAAATTTTCAAATATGAAATATTATTATACTTGATTCAAAAATTTTACTTTTGAATATAGATTAATTTAATTTAATTTTGAATTTGCTTGAGAATAAAAAATTAACTCAATCTAAATATTTACTTAAGAGGAATTAATTAACCAACCTATTATTACTCCTACTTGAAATAGTTAAGTCTTCCTAACATATAATGATCAGAATTAATGAAAGTAGCTATCAGTGAAGCACCAGTATACATCGTATGCATAAGTCAATCCAGTTGGTAATTGCAACGACGAGAAGCAGTGGAAGTAGAACCATTTTGGACATTACGGTATTGGGATCTTTACATGGCTTAATCAAACTTTATTGGAATCTATGCATGCATTATTCTAAAAGCCGAGAAACGCTGATCTTTTGTGCCAACTTCAGCACTATACCCATTGCCCAATAAGCTTCCAATAAGACGGGGAACAAGTATGGTTTTCTATCCTTCAATTAATCTACTTTCTAAAACCAATCACAGCAGCTAAGTGAAAATGGCCTACGTTGAGCCTATTTAATACATAGACAGTAGGCCTCGGAGGCCTAGTAGTTTGATCTGGGCTCTAGGTTCAGACGGCAATTCAGGTAAAATGATAAGGTAAACAAATCCATCTTTCCCTTAAACACACACAGGCAGGCAGATGTGGTGGAAGTAGATCGAATGGAAAGATTTTAATCAAAGTAGCAATTAGCTTCACTGAATCTATATATGCTTTGTTATATCAATTTAATCAAGTGGAGGTTTCTTCACTGAATCTATATATCACTGGCTGGTCGTGAGGATTTAGTGATTTGCTTTGAAAGACTAAATAAATAATGGGTTCTTGTAACAAGAGCGACAGACTTGTATAATGTTTAAATCCCTAGATGTGTAAATTTTTGAAAATTTACAAAGAAAATAGATTTGTACAAGTTCCTCATAAGATTGCTTCCATTAAAAGTTCCCTAAATAATGGATCAAATTTTAATAAGTTGAGCCAAAAACAAGATATTTTCATAACAATAGTTTAATAGTTTTAATTTATAAATATTTTAATTGTTCAACCAAACATAAATATAAAAATATCACTTGCCTGCTGTAAGACTAAACTTATAAACTTTGTAATGCCACCTTAATCACAAAGTTCATCATTGCAGACTATTATATTTTGTCACAACATTAATTGAATAATTCTCAAATACCTTAAAATAATGTATATGATAATAATCCTGTTAGGTTTTTCATACGTAATCCTTTTATAACAATAGGGTTGGAAGGTAAGAAATTTTTGAAGGTGACCATGAAATTCTAAAGATACGATTTTCAAGTCGGTTCAAGAAGCAAGTGTTAAGAAAATGTATTCCTAAAAATAGGTCACCATTCACTAGCTTTCACGTAACCTATCTTTACATGAAATAAAGGTTTTCAAGAGAAGAAAACCAAATTCCAAGTTAGTAATCCTAGTGACAATGAGATAAGAGTCTTATTAAGCTATACTCTAGTGATAGTTGTTGAAGAATTGATTCGTTTCTCATTTTAGTGCTCAAGGCCAAGTCAGTGTATGGGTAGGGTCCTATATGGAATGGATCTCTCCTTTTGTTCATAAGCCCAAAGAATTATCTCCACACGCACACCTCACACGCATACCTCTCACAGTCCACTTTCTTGCACCGGACCTACTCGCCACTTGTTCCTTCAGACTAACAAGACACACAACGTTCCTCACTACGGCTCAGTTGGCACGCCATGCACTTCATCTCGCATGGTCCTTTTATTCCTTGCATTATTTTATTCCTCTTACTTTCGCAATTGCCTTTACAATTACAACAAGTAAATAACCAATAGTGTGTGTTTTCCTTTCTAGTATAAATAGATCGTTTATGTACATACACAATGTGGTGCTGAAATGAAATAGAAGAAATTGATCCCTTTTTCTTCATGGTATCAAAGCTTATGGTCTGATCCAACTCACCACCAACAATGTCTACCATAGCTGAGAGTGAGAGCAGTCACCTTAACACCACAGACTTCGATAAATACTCCATTACCAACACAGAAAATCCAGGGGCAGTCCTAGTTACCACTCTCTTCAATGGAAATAATTACCTAACATGGAGCAAAGCAATGATGATAGCACTTTGTGCAAAAGACAAGCTATCCTTTATCGATGGAACATGCACACAACCAACTGAGGATAGGAGTTTACTCACCAGATGGAGGAGAGCAGATTCCATGGTCAAATCTTGGATTCTCAATTCAATGACCAAAGAATTGGGAGATGCATTTCTGTCATTCCAAACGGCCAAGGAGCTTTGGGATGAGCTCAAAGAGAGATTCGGGAAGCAAACGCCCATCGTTATATCAAATAGAGAGAGAAATCAGTCAGCTCAAACAAGGTAATTTAACCATCTCAACCTACTACACTAAGCTAAACAAACTCTGGGATGATTTGTCTAGTTTGAGCCCAACACCTACCTGTATTTGTGATGCTGCCAAGGCCATTCATATGAAGGAGAACACCCACAGACTTGTGCGCTTTCTCGATGGGCCTGAATGAGAGTACGAACATGTAGTGAATCAAAGTTATGCTCATGGAGCCCTTACCCATGGTGAACCGAGCCTATGCCATGATGCAAACGGTAGAAAGACAAAGAACCGTGAACGCAAGCAATGAGAACAACATGAACGTGGCTATGATGGTCAAGCAGCCTACATTTAACACAAAAGAGGGGCGTAAGTAATACCAAGAAGAAGAGGATCTACACGGAAAAGAGGATAAGCATTGTGAAAAATGTGGGAAGGCAGGACACACTGTTGAAACATGCTTCAAAATCCACTGAGTGCCGTGACCGTATAAAGAGCTCACAGGCGTAAAAGTAGGGCCAACTTAGTTGCATTTGGTGATTCACCGCAGACACACCAAGTGAACAAAGTGAGAGCCCGATAGGGTGACCAAATCCTCACACCTAGCCACTTTCATACAAAGCAGAAATATCCAAAGCAATCAAGGAAAAGGCACAAGTGAAGTTAAGATGGGAGGTCTAGCCAACTTTGCAGGTAATAGTTGTATGAATAAGAATAACACAGGAAATACTTGCACTTGGTTGATTGATTCAGGAGCATCATCACACATGATCAAAGATTTAAGTTCTTGTCACACATATGAGGAAAACAGGATATATGACCCAGTCACCCTTCCGGATGGCACACAACAAAAATACAGCACATATGTCAAGCTACACTTGGTGATAAAATCACACTTGATGAGATATTACACATACCGAAGTTTCTTTAAAACTTACTTTCAAAAATAAGCTCACTACACAAAATGATGTTGCTGCCATTTTGTCTCTAACAACCTATTCTTGCGGGACCTTCGGACTAATAGCATCATAATGCTATCAAGGCTAGGAGTGGATTGTATGAGCTAACTTCCAGCAGCCTATTACCTCCAGGGACCCAAAAAGGTCCTTCCCTAGATTTCTACAAAACCAAGAATGTTGCTTGTAGTGTTATCATTCCCTCTGATGTTTGGCACAATAGGTTAGGACATGTTTCTAAAGAAAAGATACAGCACATTAATACAATTAAGTTTTCTGCTCATAATTTGGCTGAGTGTCAAGTGTGTCCTATGGCAAAACAAAGATAGAAAGCCCTTTCCTAAACACACAATAACAACCACTAGAGCCTTTGAACTCTTGCATATGGACTTATGGGGGCCCTATCGGATTCCCACTTCAAATGGATCCCAATTCTTCCTAACTATTGTAGATGACTACTCTAGGGCAACTTGGACCTTCCTCCTTCGACACAAATATGAAACCCAGCCAACTATAACTCAATTTGTCACATCCGTGGAGAAGCAGTACAATACTAGGGTCCTAAGAGTGCAAACAGACAATGGAAGGGAATTCTTAAATCATGAGTGCAGAAAATATTTTACAGAAATGGGGATAATACACCAGAAAAGTTGCCCCTATACCCCACAACAAAACGGTGTGGTTGAAATCAAACACAAACACCTACTCCAAATAACCAGAGCTTTGTTGTTTACAGCAAGATTACCTAAGCATTTCTGGGGGGAAGCACTTCACACACCACCTATATCCTAAACCGAATACCCACTAAAACTCTACAAGGAAGACCCCATACGAAAAACTACACACGAGGGAGCCAACCTATGAACATCTCGTAACTTTTGGTTGTCTATGTTTCGCTTAAACAAAACCCCAAGCAAGACCAAGTTAGACCCTAGAGCCTCAAGATGCATCTTACTGGATACATGCCCGACTACAAAGCATACAAAGTAATGGACCTTGAAACAAAGCAGACTTTCAACAAGGGATGTCACCTTCCATGAAGGCACATTCCTTTACCAACATTCCAAACATTCCAAGACAAAACCCATCACCATTGTTTCCTCCTCACATTTGACAAAGGTGATAGAGAGTCACCAAGTGATACTCACCACACCACACACATGCAAACCACGTATACACACCAGATATCACGAAAATGTACCTTCATCCCATGACTCCCCACCACCAATCTGATCTAAACAATCCTATCAGAAAAAGCCTGAGAACACACACCACACCCAAATACCTGAATGATTATGTCCTCCAAGCCTCTGCTCCTCAATCTACTGCTACCCTTGATTGCTCTAACATTGCTTTACAAGTCTTTGATCCTGCAGGATTAGAAGACAACAAGGAGTCATGTCCTCAAATCACACATGCACAACCATACAAGGAATTCATAGGTAATGTAAACACTATCTTTGAACCCTTTTCTTATGAGGCAGCATGTACATCACAAGAATGGAGAGACTCGATGGAATCACAGCTCACAGCCCTTGAAAACAACCAAACATGGATATTGATAGAATTGCCTAAGGGAAAACGAGCAATAGCATCTAAATGGGTGTATAAAGTCAAATACAAACCAGATGGCTCAGTTGAGAAATTGAAATCAAGGTTGGTAGCCAAAGGTTTCAATCAACGAGAAGGTGTGGATTATTCAGAAGTGTTCTCTCCTGTGGCCAGAATCGTGACAATTAGGATCTTCCTAGCTGTAGCAACAATCAAGCAGTGGCCTATTATACAGTGTGATATCAATGATGCCTATCTCCATGGTCATCTAGAGGAAGAACTATATATGGTACCTCCACAGGGATACACAAAAGCCAAGGCAGGAGAGGTATGCAGGTTACTAAAATCAATCTATGGGCTCAAGCAAGCAGCCGACAATGGCACAAGGAATTAACTTCCACTCAAGGATCTAGGTTTCACCAAGGCAGAAGCAGATCATTGCTTGTATACCAAAGGTCAAGGGGAGGAGTTTGCTGCCATCATCATCTATGTAGATGATATCTTAATCACAGGAGCCAGTGAGACACTCCTAGAAGACACTAAACGAGCTTTGCATAAAGAATTCTCAATCAAAGATCTGGGATATGCTAAATATTTCCTAGGGGTTGAAATCGCTAGATCAGAAGAGGGCACAATACTTAGTCAAAGTAAGTACGTGCGAGACATTCTACAAGAAACAGGATTACTAGACTCAAAACCGCACAACACCCATGGCTACAGCGATAAGCTTACCATCGATGAAGGAGAGCCTCTCAAGGATCCAGAAGATATAGACGGATTGTGGGTCGCCTACAAGACTCGAACTTCACCAGACTCGATCTTGCCTACGTTATACAAAGAATTGAGTCAATTTATGAAGATGCCACGGAACCTCACCGAAAGCCAGAAACATACCTTAAAATACTTGAAGGAACTCAACACTGTGGCCTCTTTTATGCAACACGCTCAACCCTGAACTCACCGCCTATTCGGATTCGATCGGGCAAGTTGCATCTACAAGAAGCGATCTTTAACCGGGTTCTGTATTCCTCGGCACCTCACCTATCTCCCGGAAAACGAAAAATGAGAAATCAGTAGTAGATCATCCATTGAAGCGAGTATCAAGCATAGCCGATAACGTGTGAGCTAAAATGGATCGCCCATCTTCTGGGTATTTTCAGTCACAATCACGAAAGCTATACCTTTATTCTCAGGACAATCAAGCAACGATCCATATATCGCGAAACCCGCCTTCCATGAAAGAACGAAACACTTGGAGATCGATCTCCACCTAGTACGCGACGCAATCAAGCAGATTCCTAGACCTCCGGTATGTTCGCAATGACAACAACTAGCCGATCTCTTCACCAAGCCTCTCCCACACGGATGTTCGGAGCCCTAATCGCCAAGTTCGGACCTGCGTTCCTTTCGGTCTCCGACTTGAAAGGGGTGTTGAAGAATTGATTCGTTTCTCATTTTAGTGCTCAAGGCCGGGTCGATTGTATGGGTAGGGTCCTATATGGAATGGATCTCTCCTTTTGTTCATAAGCCCAAAGAATTATCTCCCACACGCACACCTCACACGCATACCTCTCACAAATCACTTTCTTGACTGGACCTACTCGCCACTTGTTCCTTCAGACTAACAAGACACACAACGTTCCTCATCATACAGTTGGCACGCCATGCACTTCATCTCGCATGGTCCTTTTTATTCCTTGCATTATTTTATTCTCTGTTACTTTCGCAATTGCCTTTACAATTACAACAATGTAAATAACCAATAGTGTGTGTTTTCCTTTCTAGTATAAATAGATCGTTTATGTACATACACAAATGTGGTGCTGAAATGAAATAGAAGAAATTGATCCCTTTTTTCTTCACTAGCTTTCACGTAACCTATCTTTACATGAAATAAAGGTTTTCAAGAGAAGAAAACCAAATTCCAAGTTAGTAATCCTAGTGACAATGAGATAAGAGTCTTATTAAGCTATACTCTAGTGATAGTGACTACTCACCATCGCTTATATACGAAAGTTTTGAAATAAACTAATCTCATCATTCATATTAGTCCAACAATTCCAAAATTCTTTATATTATATGGAGCATATGTATTTACTATATATAATATCAAATTTTGAAATGTCAAATAATGCATTAAACGTGCATATGAGTCCTTATAATAGTACAATCTCCTTTGCAACTCATTCATGAACAATAAGATTGTGACTTGCATGTGGATCTCAAAGTCAATATCGAAACCTGTCTTGCGTGTAAATTTCGAGTAAGTGATGGAATATCTATCAAATTCACAATAATGCGAAGTACTATGTTTTTCTAACCTTCTTTTCATACACACACATATATATATTACATTCTTATATATAACCCTAAATCTGAATTGAAAGAAGAATCAGAAATTTACTCAGAAGTGATCATAGAATCAATAGCCACGTACAACCATTCCTCAATCATGAATGATATACTCACCAAGAGTAATGTAGTCATTGAAATCTATCACGACATACAATGATTAGGACTTTTGTTTATCACTCTTGCCTACTCCAAGATTTCATTTCAAGTCATTAATGTGATATTAATAAAACTATCGAGTTATCCCTGTGAAGTTTATCAACTCATCTTTTAAGGAGTTCTAAGACAAAACCTCCTGTTTAATGTTAAGTATTACATTATCAAATGAAGGATTGGCCAACTCTGTATGAAGTTAAACATATAGGAAAACAATTGTAAATACTTGATTAAGATCTTTTGTTGAAATATCTAAAGGAAAAAGATGAATCTCGTCCTCTCACTTAGGGTTTGCCAGGAAACTCCAAATCGATGACTAGAGGAATTCAAGACTTATTATGTGACATTAATCTCCAAACAATTTATTATCTCATTCCAAAACCCCCACTTTATTAACCATTAAACTTAATCTATCAAAATTACTAATTTTTGTCTCTAGATTTGATCCAAATCTTAAGATATATTGAATTAATAGCTTTAAATGCATAAATGAGAAAAGAAAGAAGCGATTTAAACAAACTTTGTACATTGACCAATAATCCTAAGGATGTTGAAACTCCATATTATAACATTAATGCAACTTCTTCAAAAGTAAACAAGAACAAAATGTTTTGAAAAATTATCTTATTCAAAAATTTCGCAATTTTATTATCATCCATTTCAAATAAATGAAAGAAACAATTTTATGATCTTTTCTACAAAATTAATGTCATTGTAATGTCGGATTAAAACTAAAATATACTAAATTGAGTGCATTATGATACAAATTTATTTCACTTCATCTTTAATTCTCTATCAACAAGGGCTCAAGTTTTCTATTTCCTTTACTAAAGTCTATGAAACACTCGTAAAAGAATATGGAGCATGAATAAATGATGTCACGAAAATACAATCTAAACCTTTGTTTAATTGAGCTTATATTAGTAGAGTTTTTTAATATCTTTTTAGAAGAACTTTTCTAAGAAATCTGTTGAATGTTTGGCTATCATTTAAAAAACTTTTTAAAAGAACTTCATACTTTAGACTGCTTAGTAATATAAAATAAAAACTTTTAACTATATTTTATTTTGTAAAAAATATTTATGCATATAAATATTATTTAAAGTATATTAAACAATATGCAAAGCACAATATATTAATTATTATGTAATTTTAAATCATATGAAAATAAATAAAATATATCTAATCAAATTTTTATATGGATTATAATATAAGTAAAACTAGTATAAAAATAAATATTAAAACATATAAAAAATCAAATAATATTATATAAATCTCAAAATAAATATGAAGATGAGTTTGTAGGTATTGTGATAATTATGTAAAAGGATAAAATGGACTAAAAATAAGCTTATCAATTGATATAAAAATCTACTCGAATAAGTACTTTTTGAAAAGTTTCAAATTTAAATTTCTTAAAAACTGTATTTTAATTGCCAAAAAGCTATATCCATTAAAGAAGTGCTTTCCAAACATTTATTTTCTTAAAAAACTTTTGTAGCGAAGAAAATACTTATTGATTTTTCAAAATTCTATCCAAATAAACACTAATACCAATAAGGCATTATTGCTATTATGTACGTTCAATAATGTTTACTCTTGCAACTGTAATCCTATTAAATTCCCCTTTGGTATCACTTCTAACTAGGAAAAGAGTACTTGGCTATTTTGAGACGTCCAAAAAAGATAATATAGAAGTGCACAAATTAATTTCTTACACTACCAGTAAGCCCTAACACTCGGTAATCTTTGGACAAGGCAAGAAGGTTCAGGTTTCGTTCTTCGTCTCCGTTCATTGGAAGGAGAAGATAAATCTAAATATATAAGACATCTCAGTGGATAAAACCTATAGACAGACATCAAAACAAGTGAACTTACATATGTGTGATAAGACTTATTTTCCTTATATTATTTAGGTAATTTCTAATCTGTTTTTTCCATGAAAAGCACTCAATCTAGTTAAGAGTAAATAGAGAAACTAGAAAAGTTAAGAAATAATGAAAATTTTCCTGATGGATAGACGCATGATTGATATGAAATTGTTAATATCTATTAGTTGTAACAAATTCTAGGCTTAACAAAACTTCTTCAGAAATTGCAATGAATTTTTGTCAGAAACTAGAACATATAGTCACGGTTAGTAAGCCGTATTTCCGGCAAAAACCAATCTTCAACAAGAGTACAAGATGCAGTCAGGAACTCTAGTATGCAATTTAGCCCGGTAATAAACTGGTTTTTATTTACAGAAGTAGAATCTCATCATCACAAACATTTCTTCAACGAAAATTGGAATTAGGAAGCTGTAGTACCTTAAGAATTAAGCTGAATGGAACTTCTTTAAAGGAAAATGAAGGAAGAAAGAACCATTGATCTTCTTCTTTCCCAAATGCCCGCACAGCTGTTCGTTTTCTTCAAAAAGTTAAGTCTTTCTACCATAATCGATGCATATACTGCAATGGTAATAACACAAAACAGAATTTATGATCTTCATTAGGACTTCTTGACAGAACAAAAGGGGGAAAAAAAACCGCTCCCTATACAATAGGCCATTGATGATATATGTAGGCACTTAGTCAGAAGTCAATCATGGACCATAACCAAGTCGAAGGTCCAAATTTATTTCATTTTCGGTAGGAGTTCCTGGATCAAGTTGGCTGTTTTCTGTGGCTGCTGTTCCTATTTGCAAACTCAAATTCGTACCCCAAAGCTCTTCACTACTCAATCTAAGAGATCGAGGGTTTGGCACAGACACGTCATTACTGTGGTAATAACCACGTTCCTGTCTAGGGTTAGAACCCAATTGCTGATAGTACAACTCATAATTTCTTTGAGCCCCAAAAACTGGGTAGTATCTTGGCTGTTCACTCGAAATCGCTGCTGGGTAGCTAGGGTTCATGAATTCCTCATTATTGATGACTTTGCTTGGCGCAGAAGAACTTGGAACGTGCTTGCCCTTGGCTCGATCTTTTCGGTGGATGTTCATGTGCCCTCCTAAGGCTTGAGCGTTGGTGAAGCCTCTCTTGCAGAAGGTGCACTCGTAGGATCGTTGAGTAGTAGAAGTAGTGCATTTGTCTTGTTTGACTTGTTCTTGCAGATCATTTTCTTCGCTTGAAGTCTCTGGACTTGCTTGTTTCTGTGATTCCATATTGAAGACTGACGGGTTCGTTCTGATGAAATACGATGGAGAACAAACACTGAAATTAATGGCACTTCCCAAAATTCCTTCAGAGTTTAGAGGGTGAAAAGGAGAAAGAAAGGATGGTCATGATCATCTAGAAAGAAAGGGGAGTGACTATGACAAAGAGACAACAAAAATACATAGCTATTCTCATAATGACTGATGTGTATTTGTACTTAGCTGAGCCACTTCTTGGCTTTAGCAGTCAGACTCTTCCTTTGAATCGGCTCTGACCTCTCTTCCTAGTTAATTTCTCTCTATGTTAAAGCATTTAGACATCTTATGATTATTATTAAAATCATAAACAATGAAAATACACTCGTAAAAATATAATTATGATTATAATAAATTGTGAACTTAAATATTATTATAATATTAACAGAACAATAAAAATTACATTCTACAATTTAAAATTATACACAATTTTTTAATAAATAACACTGCCCATTTTTAACTTTATCTTTTACCTATTAACCCTAAAATATACAGCTGTGAATTGTGACAATCTCCTAGACATGACATCAGTATCTTATATATGGGTTACTTTGGAAGAGATGTCCTTTGGGATCTCAATTGAATTCATTGGACAACAATTGCTAGAAGATAATTATGGTTTTTTAAAGTAGTTTAATATGTGCATTTGAAGCAAAATTCATGGAGTAGTCATTAATCAGCTTCATGATAGTCCGCAACTTAAAGTTTCTGAAAATGGTCACTATGAAATTTCCAAATTCTCTTATTCAAATTAGTCACCTGTATAAGCAATTTCCCATTTCACTTGTGTAGTTACAGGATGTAGGACCAATTGTACTATGTGACCTTATTGCTTATTTTTATATAAGGTAAGTTTCAAAAGTCCTAAGACCCTAATTTAACAACAATCTCTAATCTATATTCAAATGACAAATTAGTGAAAGTTAAACAAAGGCATGCCAACTCTGAACTAGTTTTTTTTTTTTGGGAACTCCCCAACATACCATATGTCGGTTAGTGTATGCTCCATTTGTGTTACTGGTCTCTGCCTCTTTCAGACAGAAGACAGCCAGAAGACGCGTTTTAGGCAATTCCGAAATGACTATATTCCCAAATTTGGTAAAACTTTTTCCAACACATACATTTAATTAACTATCACAAACAATATCGGATTATGAGAACCAAACGATCCTGGACAAATGGAGTAATCACTTCAATGACAACAACATGAGTACTGTAAAACTGCTTAGAGCCAGTTCATTGTTCTTGGCCGATTAAACGAGGCTGTCGAATCGAAAACTCTTTGACCCAGAAAAACAACTTTTATGTATGAAAACGATTCGCATTTTCCTTTCGGCTCGACGGCTGCTTAAATAGAGGATTACGCAGTGCTAAAATTAGTATCAACTGCCAAATGTTTGATATTTCAATTACCGGAATGTACCAAGTGTTTGCTTACCCACTATCTCAGTTCTCCATCTCATATTGAAATTGTCACGGATTTGATTTTATATTAGAGAATGAATGAAAATATTACTCAACGACTAAAATGTAAAATTAATTTAATTGAGTAAATTTAAAATAAATCCAAAATTATAATTTTAATTGAATGAATTGTAATATAAATTCAAAATTCTACCCAATTATATAATAGTAATCATAAATACAAAAAACATCATTCTTAAATTTTTCAGTTTTAGACTAATAGTTAACCCATGTTGTTAGTCTCAAGCACCATATTGGTTAGACACACTCATGGCACGCACATAAAATTTTAATAAAATTTATTATATCTTTAATTAAATAACAGATAAATAAAAATTAAAATATTACTTTTATTTTAAAATTTTAATTTATTAAATATTTTATTCATTGAAATTAAATTTCACACATAAATTAATTTCTTTTGTTTTTCTAACTTATTCTTTTGAAGTTTGAATTTAAAAATAAATTATACAATTTAATTTATATATTTTCTTACAAATAAACTATTGAGTTTATAAAACTAAATCTTTAATTAAATCCATTCATTGTTCAATCTCTTATGTCGTAATGTAGGACCAAGTATATCTCTAGTCTGGAGTAACATGGAAACAAGAAATTGTCAATCTATGATCGAGCTGAAAACTGGCACTACACATTAATTAACACTAGTCAACAGTATGGTCAGGGACTATGCTTGTATTTATGCAATGTAAGTATTTATACTTAATAGTTTATTAATTTATTAGTTAGGTAGTATCTTCTATAAGCATATAATCACAACAAAACTTATTGTTTGCGACGATCAAATTAACTTGTCCCGTTAAATTACATATCTTAAGTAATTACGAAAAAACATACATTTGTTGTTGATTAAAAGATTTATTAGAATTCAAGATTATCTTGATAACAAATATTACATAAAGACCAAGGATTCACATCTCTACTCTCTTATCGATGAACAAGATAAAAATGGTTTAACGAACATCTCAAGTACTATTTTATAACATTCTAGTCCGTTTGTCATGATTAGCTCTCACATCATATTTGGAATTCTTAAAAAAGAAAAAGAGTAATATCTACGCAAAATAAAGATATTGTTTATAGTTGATGGACAAAATCTTTGGTGTCATAGCCAACGAGATGTTAAAGGTTCTTGGCTTCTTCCAACAAACATCATGGATAGTTTTAAGATTACGACATTCTCAATAGAATAGTCCGATTTGGTTGTCGTTTGGCCAACTGTTCATACATGTAAGTGACTCTTTCAATACATTAATGTTCCCTTTTTAAAATGTAGCGATTTCGTTCGACATTGGATTCCGGAAATCCAAAATTCAACCCTTCTTTTCGAAGAGGGAGAACAAAAAAATGATACTACAATAAGCATAATTCGGCCGTCTTGCATTGCTGTCACAATTTTCAGTTTTTCTCAGGGTTTCTTTCTTCTTAGTGAGGATACCTAAAAGTCATAAGCGGACGTAGAAGAAAGACATAGATGAGCATAATCGACCCATGTCAATTGGGCTTCGTTCAACACTTCACGTAGGTAGATAAATAAATGTTAAGGTTCAAAACCTGCGAAAGGATGTAGGCAACGGTTGCTAAAATGTTTCAGTCAAACTCAAAACTAATGAATTCTTTCTAATTTGATATGAATCGAATTTAAATATGAAATTAAGTATTCACATCACTTGTTTGATTATTCAAGTATAGATTTTCTTTCTCAAATAATTATAAAAATCATATCGATCTAACTTAAACCCAACATATCAAATTATTAGAAATACAATTTAATTTAGACATGATTTGACAACTCTATTCGAAACTAATGCCTAAAGTCTAAGTTGATCAGAGTTAGAGTTACATTAGACCTTGATTTTTTTCATAAGAAGGTCGATCCAATCTCAACAATTCAAGCTTTCCAATTTTAATAATTTGTAAGATTCATTAAGATGCTTCACTAAGAATAAAGTAGGAATAAACAAGTATATGCCATTGACAAGTGCTCGGTCAACTTAAAAAATCTAATGGAAAATATTAAAAAGACCGCATTCGGTATTTTGTGACACTAAATTTGTCATAATTGTGTCATGTAGCATTAGATGCCGCATGGTTTAAGAATTGAAAGCCTAAATCTATCTCTTACTTTCAACCCTCAATTCATCAACATTAAGAGTCCCCCATTCGCAAATTAGGAAATGTCCCTTTGATTTAAGGAACATTGCAATGAAAGGAATTGATTCGAATATTCAAATATTATCTCCTTTAAGAATTGATAAACTAGTGTCCCTTTGATTGAAGCATAGGAGGGGCGATAATCAATCACACATAATGATGGAAAACAAAAATCACTTACTGACAGAATCTGCAGTGAGATACAAGGTGACAGGATGATCTGGTATAAGCACTAGAGACGAATAAAGATATGAAACTTACATTCATTTAATAAATTTTATATTTTAGAAAGTTCATAATCTTATAAATAGAATCATTTTTATAATTTAAATCGAATATTATTTTATATAAAATTCAAAATTATTTATCCTTATTAAAACACAAACTACATTGTACATAAACAAGTCGAATCGCATAAATCAATATTTTATACTTAAATAAATATTTTACTTTACATAAACAAGACACATAAATCAATATAAGAAACCATGGATGCTTCATCCTTGTTGAACCACAAACTACATGTTGGGCCCCGAACTTTTTATGGAAGCTAGAACTGTTAAGTGAATTATTGGAAATCATTCATATGTAAAGAAAGGAGGAATTCATGAAATTGAATTCAAATGGAAAATATGGTTTAGATACAAGATGGATTTTATGTGATATTTTGAAGTTAAAAAGTAGGAAAATGTATATGTTCATTGAGTATGCTTTGATGTTCTAGCCATAACTTGATCTCTAGTTATCCAAATGAGATGATTTTTTATTTGGATTAAACTAGAAAGATAAGGCTACAAGTTGTATGAAGGAATTAAGTTCTAATTCAGTCTCTAAGAATTCTAATTTTTGGATGGAAGTCAAGTGCAAGATAATGTTTCAGTATAAGAACAGTCTGAAATTGCTTTGGGTATAACTTTTGGACCATGGAACCAAATTGAATAATTTTGGATGTCATTAGAAAATTTAGACAATGAGGAACATTTCTCTAGAAGGAAGTGCAAGCAAATTCCTTCAATTGCATGATTAGAAAAAGTCTTGATTTTTGGAAGAAGCTAAGCATGATTTAAATGAAATTTGAGGTATTGATATATTAATTATCCTATTTTGTGGAATTAATTAGCATGTTAATGTGACTAAGACCATATGACATGGATTAAATTGAATTAGTGTGGTAAGTTGCAAGAGGGGCAAAATTGGAAGACAACTTAAGCATGTAAGTTACTAGGCTTATAAGTAAGGGCATTATGGACTTTTTAGCATCATAAGTGGTATAAAAGGTAAGAGAAAGGAGTGGTCCTTCATTTAGAAGAGAGGGAAATGAAATTGAAGAGGGAGAAGGAGAGAGAAGCACGAAAATGGAGAAAAGAGAGAAAGAAGAAGAGCAAGTTAGGGCTCAACTTTTCTAAGCCTCCAAGGGTGATTTTTCAAGTTGTTCAAGAAGGAAAAAGTTGGAAAATGATTAGAGCTTCCTTTAGAGCCAAGAAAATCCCTTGTTGGGTGAAGATTCAAGGTAAGTGATATTTTAATGTTTTGGATTTTTGGAGTATTTTGGTTCAAAGAGCTTAAGAAATGGATGGCTTTAGAGATTCCAAAGTCAATTTGGTGATTGTGTGTTACGGGTTTCTCAATTGAAAAGTCATTTGATTTGAGGATTTTGTGAATGTTGATGAAGGAAATCAAAGAAGGGAAGTGGAGTAAAAGGAGCAAGAGGGGATGCATTTGAACAAGTATTAAGCAAGGAATTTCAGGTAGGTTTCGTGTTTATAATTGAATGATGAGCCAATAAAGTTTTTCCGAAGTAAGAAATAAAATGGTTTCAAGTATTTCGTAATTGTGCATATACTATTTTTAAATGATTTAAAGAAATTGTTTTTATGTGTGTATATGCTTTATGGATTGAATTTGAAATGTGGTGAATGTGCAAAAGAATTGCATTGTGATACATGATAATGTTATGCCATTGGTGCCATGGCATTTTGATTTGAATGGAAAGAAGAAAAGAACATGAAAGCATTTCATTTTGATAAAATAATTTTGAGCATTGCTTATGTGCTTTGTTTGGACGAGAGAGGAACCGTTTCGTAGTCACGTGCACGTCGACAAAAGCCTTCTCCAGGCTGCCCGCTTAGGGCCCACGAAATCCAAAAATGGACTCGTTTCGTTCACGGTGTAAACTTCGGTTTCGCCGTTTTGTTTCATAGAACCCTCAAGTCATTTGGTTGTGCATTTGCATTTGATGTGCATTGCATTTATGAATTGTCAATTTGATGCATACATTGCTGGCATTATTATGCATTGATTAAGAATTTGAAGAAATAAGAGTTTTGTGATTTTAACGTGGATTGACTATGTTTATGAAAATGTTCAATGAGAATAAACTTTTGAAAGGTTTTGCTTGTTATTTTGTTATAAGCATGTTACCCACGGGCTTTTAAAGCTTACCCCCCTCTCTTTACCCATTTTCAGGTATTGAACAAGAGATCAAGTGAAAGTGAATCAAGACATAACTCCGAAATTACATGTTTTGTTATGTTTAGGAATTATTGATGTAAAACAAGGCTTCAATTGTATTATGAGGATCATTTGGTTTTGCACGCTTTGTATATTGGATTTTGGTATTTAATGATATATTGTGGCATGAGATGCCCATGAAGATTTTAAAGCTATTATTTATGATGTTATGAAAATATGAATTGTGTATGGTTTTTGAAATGTAAATTTGTATATGGATGACTATGATGAATGTGGAGCATGAATGGACGATGTATATGTATATATATGTGAACACATCAGTGAGTTATTACGAAAAATGGCACATACGAATTATGGATGATTGGGAAATTGGAATGTGAAATAGTGTATAATGATGTTCAGTTGGAATTAGATATAATTGAAGAAGCCATCCATATGAGTTGATGAACTTTTCATATAAATCGACATATATATAAGTGAGGCAATATGGACAAGAAAGATAGGAAAGTTATGATGATAATCATGAGATGTTTCTGCATAAATTAAAGTTGAGGGTTGATGAATTCTAATTGGTAATTGAATGGATAAGAATGTGTTACTTTAGTTAAAGAAGTGAATTTGGGACAAATTCAAGATTCCACATGGATAAGATTTATGTCTGACTTCCAGGGCAATTCTGAAATAATTGAGTTATAGTTGGCCAAAGTTGTCTTCTTTGAAGTTGTAGATGATCTTCTTATCTTTTCAACGCTAAAAAGATTGTAATTTTTGGACATCAGAATCAAGAGATATGATTGTGACAAGTTAGGGTGTTGTATATGGTGTGTATGTGATAGCTAGGGTAATTGATGATAATTTGTGGTTTTGATGAATTATTTGAGACAAGATTTGAGAGATTGATGAGATTAATTTGATGTTTGAATTGTTATGAAGTGATTTTGCATGATAAGAAGTGAAATTATGAAGTTTATAAGTGTATATGTTGTTAGGAAGGAGGTAGGAAGCATGAAAGAGGGTTTGGAGGGGTTTTGGGAAGCCTCATGCCCGTTTAACGGACCTTCTTGGGTTAAAGAGGACCCTTTGCATCGCCCATATCCGTTAAACGGACATGGAAGTCCGTTTAACAGACCTTCTCGGGTGAAATGGTGCAGTTTACCCGATACATGTCCATTTAACTGATATTCTCAGGAAAGATGGAGATTTTGACACTGTTAGAGGCCGAATCAGACTTTGTGGTGTTCATGAAAGGTATAGCTCTTGAAGTATACTTTCTAATGGTCCAAGAATGAAGTAGATCTGATAATTGTGGAGAAAGTTATGGCAATTTGTCAAGGGAGGTACAAATCAATTTAGGGTTTGAACATGTTAAATTCTTTTGATCATAACTCCCTCATCCGACCTCCAAATGAAGTGATTCTTGAGGCAATAGATTTATAAGACACGTATCTATCTCTTCACAAAAATGTGTATCATTTGGAGTTGAATTGAGAGAGTTTGCATTAGAATAAGTGAGAAGTCGGTCAGGAGGGCTTGTTTAGGGTAAGAACATATTCTGGTATTTTGATGATATCTTGAGTTGTAGAACTCCAATTGAGGTGATTCTTACTTCAAAATAAACAAGAGACATAGAGATATGATTTATATGAAGAAGTCCATTTGAAATTCTGATTTGAAGTTTTCCAATTTCTGTTCGCAAATAGGAGAAATGAGTTCAAGCATAGTGATTGTTTTGTGTGGGCACACCATGGAACACTAGTGAGTAAATTTTTGGGATGTTATGCAAATAACGATGAATTGATAATGTCTATTATGGGTGCAAAAAAAAACTGATGGCTATTAGGGTTTAAATGCAATAACCCTTCAAGGTAATATGCTCATGTTTCATGATTTAGCAAAAGGGTTGGGTTCCGAAAACGAGATTCAACAATTGTGGTATCAGAGCCCAGTATTAGGGTCTTACATGGGCGACTTTTAGGACATGTGTTAAATGCAAGAGCGATTGTTACGAATTTGAGTTGATCGAATTAGTGCGCAAAATGATACTGTTTCATGATACGAGAAAATGAAAGCTATGGATACATGAAAATGAGAAATAGTATATGGTCAAAGATGCTAGGTAATGATTCAATGTATTTGTAGTGGGGGATGCAATGTGTGACATTATGGTGATATACCTTCGAATGTGATTTAGATGTAAATGTATGATCATGGCTTGTTTGGAGAATACGAGGATGTGAGTGGTAATGTTGAGCTTAAAGTGAACAAGCGGAATGTTTTGAAAACAGAAATTCTTATGGTCTTAAGAAGATGAAATCGGAACCTAAGTGGGTACATGTTTATAATAGATTAAATAAGCCATTTTTGTTTGTTTTAAATCAAGGAAATTAATGTTTTAAATTGCATCATAATTGCTGCATCAATTTTGCCTTGAATGCTTTGTGAAATTGTTACATGTTTAATATGTGACTTGTGTGATAATTTTTACGTCTATAAGTTTGAATCAATGGCATATATATATATATGTGTGTGTGTAAGGTGTAAAGTGAAGAATAATGGGAAGATGGGATGAGTGATAGTGACATTTGTACAAGTCCAAAAAGGTTATTCTGAATTATTGTTGTGAGTCTATTAAGCACGTAGGTAAAATATGAATTAGTAAGTGGACAAAATGGGATGAATTTGATGATTCCACCTAAGCATAGGCAACAATAAGTATGTTCATTACTCCATTGAATGGTGGTAATTAGAACATTATGACCTTGTGAGGACGATAGAAAGTGGTCTTCCCAAGGTATTAAGAATAGTTGATAATGTGATGATGATAATAGGTTTTTGATCAAGATTACATGAATAACATAGATGATGGTAGCAAGAAACCCTCTTTCAAGAGAATTTTATTAAGTTAGAATAAGCAGATTAGATAGTTTATGTTAAGAGTTATCGATGAAAGAACTGATCCGAAAGGATTATGCAATGATTAGAAAGTGAGTACACTCCCTAGCAAAGATTCAAGCAAAGAGGAAGAATGAATGAGCAAACATGAGAATGAGTCCAAGTGAGATCTGAGGAAATCAAGGAATGGAGAAAATCATTTGAGGAAGGAAGTTAATAGGGAAAATTGAAAAGAAAGTGAGACAATGTACCTCAATAAGGAATTAGTTATTTAAGGAATCACAAGGGCTAATCATGAGGCACATGAAATTTGATAAAAATTGCTGGAGTTAACAAATGCCCAATAGCACTATGGTATTAAAGACTAAAATGATTCAAGATTTGATGATGTATTAAAGGTATTCGAAGAATTGAGAAGAATAGTTTAAATACATGAAGAAAAATATGTAAAGCGTATGAGTAATGTAAGTAAAGAAAATTTTGAAAGAATTATGCTGATGTAGACTATATTATATAGATTTGGAGATTTTATGGTATGCATTGATGTTGCATAAGACATTTGGATAAAATCCAATGCAGCGTAACAAAGTGATTTCATATGTATGGAGACAACTAAAGTCCTATGAGTTGATTTTTGATACATGATTTAGAACTGCTTTATTAATGATTGTTTTGAAAGTTTGGAGACAGTATATGCACAGGAACATCCTAGATATACATATGCAAGTACAGATCGTACAAGTATGAGACAATCACTGAATTGGGAGAATTAAATATGAGACTCAGGAGGTTGACATAATTACCAAAAGACTATGATTGTACAAGTGAGATATTCCAAGTAAGGCTAAGTGTTATATCATATACATTAAGCATGAATTCAATATTATGATTACCAGAACTAGAGCAAAAAGAAGCATAGTATGTGGGGCTTGGTATAGCCCAAATTGAGGATTAAGAGATTGTGAACCTTATTAAGAGATTGAAAACAGATCTGAATTTTGAGTTCGAATAGGAAGAATAATACATGGTGAATGGAATAAGAAGTATGCAGAATCAAAAAAAGATGAATGAGTAAAGAGATTGCTAGCAAAGTGCAATTGGTGGCATAAGTTATGCATCCTAGTAGGAATACATCAAAAGACCTTTTTAGTGACTAAGAATGTCAAAGTAAGCAAGTGAATGTTGAATTAATGGTCATAACTGGCAAGAATATGTTTAAGGCATATTGTTTAAAGTTTAATAGGACCATGAGATCCAAGTATAATCTATTTGACCTTAAGCACAAAAATCACAGTCCTAGTGAGTTCAGTTGAACACTGTATGAGGAGTTAGATGATAGAATGAGTCATTGCTTTTGTATTTTGATGAGTAAGGCCTACACGTCGCCTTTGTATTTTGATGAGTAAGGCCTACACGTCGTTGAAGGTTAGAATTGGAGATGTTATGGATAGGTGAAATAGATGAATGATAAGAATCAAGTGAATTAAGAAAGATGAATGAATTAGAAGGATCAACGTCAAGGGTATGAAATTTAACAAGCATAGGCATGAGAGTTAAGTGGATTAGCATACAGTCACTTAGCACGACCCTGATGTGAATCATCAAGCGCAAGACAAATTACCTCTGTGATACTCTCACATGAGCACTTGTTTATGAGTACAATCATGCCAAGGTGTGCTCAAGATCAAACAAGCAGGGTCAGGATGGTGCGATATCTGAATAAGTTATGGAGGGATTGTTCGAATCCGTTAACTAAGGTCATTGACAAGAAAGCATTTGAGTGATGGAGTAAAATGGAAAAACAAAGGAGTACAAGAGGAAGCAAACCCTGGCCACTAGATTAGTAAGATATGAATTTCGAGGACGAAATTTTTTAAGGGGGAAGAATTGTTGGGCCCCGAACCTTTTATGGCAGCTAGAACTGTTAAGTGAATTATTGGAAATCATTCATGTGTAAAGAAAGGAGGAATTCATGAAATTGAATTCAAATGGAAAATATGGTTTAGATACAAGATGGATTTTATGTGATATTTTGAAGTTAAAAAGCAGGAAAATGTTTATGTTCATTGAGTATGCTTTGATGTTCTAGCCATAACTTGATCTCTAGTTATCCAAATGAAATGATTTTTGATTTGGATTAAACTAGAAAGATAAGGCTACAAGTTGTATGAAGGAATTAGTTTCTAATTCAGTCTCTAAGAATTCCAATTTTCGGATGGAAGTCAAGCACAGGATAATGTTTCAGTATAAGAACAGTCTGAAATTGTTTTGGGTATAACTTTTGGACTATGGAACCAAATTGAATAATTTGGATGTCATTAGAAAATTTAGACAATGAGGAACATTTCTCTAGAAGGAAGTGCAAGCAAATTCCTTAAATTGCATGATTAGAAAAGGTCTTGATTTTTGGGAGAAGCTAAGCATGATTTAAATGAATTTTGAGGTATTGATAGATTAATTATTCTATTTTGTGGAATTAATTAGCATGTTAATGTGAGTAATTAGCATGTTAATGTGACTAAGACCATATGACATAGATTAAATTGAATTAGTGTGGTAAGTTGCAAGAGGGGCAAAATTGGAAGACAACTTAAGCATGTAAGTTACTATGCTTATAAGTAAGGGCATTATGGACTTTTTAGCATCATAAGTGGTATAAAAGGCAAGAGAAAGGAGTGGTCCTTCATTTAGAAGAGAGGGAAACGAAATTGAAGAGGGAGAAGGAGAGAGAAGCACGAAAATGGAGAAAAGAGAGAAAGAAGAAGAGCAAGTTAGGGCTCAACTTTTCTAAGCCTCCAAGGGTAATTTTTCAAGTTGTTCAAGAAGGAGAAAGTTGGAAGATGATTAGAGCTTCCTTTAGAGCCAAGAAAACCCCTTATTGGGTAAAGATTCAAGGTAAGTGATATTTTAATGTTTTGGATTTTTGGAGTATTTTGGCTCAAAAAGCTTAGGAAATGGATGGGTTTAGAGATTCTAAAGTCAATTTGGTGATTGTGTGTTATGAGTTTCTCAATTGAAAAGTCATTTGATTTGGGGATTTTGTGAATGTTGATGAAGGAAATCAAAGAAGGGAAGTGGAGTAAAAGGAGAAAGAGGGGATGCATTTGAACAAGTATTAAGCAAGGAATTTCAGGTGGGTTTCGTGTTTATAATTGAATGATGAGCCAATAAAGCTTTTCCGAAGCAAGAAATAAAATGGTTTCAAGTATTTCGTAATTGTGCATATACTGTTTTCAAATGATTTAAAGAAATTATTTTTATGTGTGTATATGCTTTATGGATTGAATTTGAAATGTGGTGAATATGCAAAAGAATTGCATTGTGATACATGATAATGTTATGCCATTGAATTGTGCCATGGCATTTTGATTTGAATGGAAAGAAGAAAAGAACATGAAAGCATTTCATTTTGATAAAATGATTTTGAGCATTGCTTATGTGCTTTGTTTGGGCGAGAGAGGAACCGTTTCGTAGTCACGTGCACGTCGACAAAAGCCTTCTCCCGGCTGCCCGCTTGGAGCCCACGAGATCCGAAAATGGACTCGTTTCGTTCACGGTGTAAACTTCGGTTTCGTCGTTTTGTTTCACGGAACCCTCGAGCCATTTGGTTGTGCATTTGCATTTGATGTGCATTGCATTTATGAATTGTCAATTTGATGCATACATTGTTGGCATTATTATGCATTGATTGAGAATTTGAAGAAATAAGAGTTTTGCTATTTTAACGTGGATTGACTATGTTTATGAAAATGTTCAATGAGAATAAACTTTTGAAAGGTTTTGCTTGTTATTTTGTTATAAGCATGTTACCCACAGGCTTTTAAAGCTTACCCCCCTCTCTTTCCCCATTTTCAGGTATTGAACAAGAGATCAAGTGAAAGTGAATCAAGACATAACTCCGAAATTACATGTTTTGTTATGTTTAGGAATTATTGATGTAAAACAAGGCTTCAATTGTATTATGAGGATCATTTGGTTTTGCACGCTTTGTATATTGGATTTTGTTATTTAATGATATATTGTGGCATGAGATGCCTATGAAGATTTTAAAACTATTATTTATGATGTTATGAAAATATGAATTGTGTATGGTTTTTTAAATGTAAATTTGTATATGGATGACTGTGATGAATGGACGATGTATATGTATATATATGTGAACACATCAGTGAGTTAGTATGGAAAATGGCACATGGGAATTATGGATGATTGGGAAATTGGAATGTGAAATAGTGTATAATGATGTTCAGTTGGAATTAGATATAATTGAAGAAGCCATCCATATGAGTTGATGAACTTTTCATATAAATCGACATATATATAAGTGAGGCAATATGGACAAGAAAGATAGGAAAGTTATGATGATAATCATGAGATGTTTCTGCATAAATTAAAGTTGAGGGTTGATGAATTCCAATTGGTAATTGAATGGATAAGAATGTGTTACTTTAGTTAAAGAAGTGAATTTGGGACAAGTTCAAGATTCCACAAGGATAAGATTTATGTCTGACTTCCAGGGAAATTCTGAAATAATTGAGTTATAGTTGGCCAAAGTTGTCTTCTTTGAAGTTGTTGATGATCTTCTTATCTTTTTAACGCTAAAAAGATTGTAATTTTTGGACATCGGAATCAAGAGATATGATTGTGACAAGTTAGGGTGTTGTATATGGTGTGTATGTGATAGCTAGGGTAATTGATGATAATTTGTGGTTTTGATGAATTATTTGAGACAAGATTTGAGAGATTGATGAGATTAATTTGATGTTTGAATTGTTATGAAGTGATTTTGCATGATAAGAAGTGAAATTATAATGTTTATAAGTGTATATGTTGTTAGGATGGAGGTAGGAAGCATGAAAGAAGGTTTGGAGGGGTCTTGGGAAGCCCATGTCCATTTAACGGACCTTCTTGGGTCAAAAAGGACCCTTTGCATCGCCCATGTTCGTTAAACGGACATGGAAGTCCGTTTAACGGGCCTTCTCAGGTGAAATGGTGCAGTTTACCCGATATATGTCCGTTAAACGGACATGCATGTCCGTTAACGGACATTCTCGGGAAAGATGGCGAATTTGACACTGTTAGATGCCGAATCAGACTTTGTAGTGTTCATGAAAGTTGTAGCTCTTGAAGTCTACTTTCTAATGGTCTAAGAATGAAGTAGATCCGATAATTGTAGAGAAAGTTATGGCAATTGCGCCAAGGGATGTACAAATCAATTTAGGGTTTGAACATGTTGAATTCTTTTGATCATAACTCCCTCATCCGACCTCCAAATGAAGTGATTATTGAGGCAATAGATTTCTAAGACATGTATCTATCTCTTCACAAAAATTTGTATCATTTGGAGTTTAATTGAGAGAGTTTGCATTAGAATAAGTGAGAAGTCGGTCAGGAGGGCTTTTTTAGGGTAAGAACATATTCTGGTATTTTGATGATATCTTGAGTTGTAGAACTCCGATTGAGGCGATTCTTGCTTCAAAATAAACAAAAGACATAGAGCTATGATTTATATGAAGAACTCCATTTGAAATTCTGATTTGAAGTTTTCCTATTTCTATTCGCAAATAGGAGAAATGAGTTCAAGCATAGTGATTGTTTTGTGTGGGCACACCATGGAACACTTGTGAGTAAATTTTTGGGATGTTATGCAAATAACGATAAATTGATAATGTCTAGTATGGGTGCAAAAGAAAACTGATGGCTATTAGGGTTTAAATGCAATAACCCTTCAAGGTAATATGCTCATGTTTCATGATTTAGCAAGAGAGTTGGGTTCCGAAAACGGGATCCAACACTACATTTTACATAAATAAGTCAAATCGCATAAGTCAATATTTTACTATACGTAAACAAGCATCATAAATCAATATAGCATAAAATTGATGCTTTATCACTATTGAACCACATAATACATTGTACCTAAATAAGTCAAATCACAAGAATCAATTCGTGGACATCTAAACCCACTCTTACTTTTAAATGTCTACTTGTATCAATATTTTCTTTATGCATGAAATTTATTATTATTTTGTTTTGAGTATTATGAGGTGATTGTAATTTAAAATCATCACATAGATAATCACATTTCATCAATGACTTTAATCATAATTTGCTATAATTTGTTCATTTACAAAACTTTTTCTTATAAGAAGTTAATTTCAAAAGTTGCAACTAATTTTGTTAAATATTATGTAGAAATTAATATATTATTTTAAGTTAATTAAGTGAATTTCTATTTTACATTTTTTCAGGATCTTCCTGATCATATTATGTAATATTGTGACTGGTCAACACAAAAAAAAAATGAGTGAAGTCCAGGAATCGAAAGTATCTTATTTTTACGTATTTTACTTTTTACATTATAAAGACTTATCTAATTCATTAATGACTTGTTGGGCATGTGCAATTTAGGGAGTAAATGAAGCAATGTACAACATTGCAATGAAAGGAAGAGATTCGAATATTCAAATATTATCTCCTTAAGATTTGATAAACTGATGTCTTTTGATTTAAGCGGGGAGGAGCAACAATTAGTCACGTATAATGATGGATAACAAAAAAATCACTTAGTAATAGAATCTGCAGTGAGATATAAAGGTAGCAAGATGATCCGATGTAAGTACTAGAGACAAATAAATGTATGGAACTTACATTCATTTAATAAATTCTTATATTTTAGAAAGTTCATAATCTTATCAATGAATCATTTTTATAATTTACTTAAAATCTTATTTTATATAAAATTTAAAATTGTTTATCCTTATTAAAACACCCACTACATTGTACATAAATAAGTCGCATCACATATGTCAATATTTTATGCATAAATCAATATTTTACTTGTACACAAAAGATGCATAAATCAATATAACATACCATGGATGCTATATCCATGTTGAACCATAAACTACATCATAAATAAACAAGTCGAATAACATAAGTCAACTTTTTACTATACATAAATGAGTTACTTAAATCAATATAATCATACAATGGATGCTTTACCACAGTTAAACCACACACTACATCATATATAAACAAGTCGAATCGCATGAATCAATTCGTGGACATCTTAACCCACTGTTACTTTTGAACGACCATTTGTATTAACAATCCTTTCATGCATCAAAGTTAATTAATATTTTGTTTTAAGTATTACGAGGTGCTTATAATGTAAAATTATTACATAAATAATGTAGCGCCCCCTTACCGTAAGGTACGCACCGGAACGCCCGTAGGTCATTCTGATACATAACCTACGATGAGGGTGCACTACGAACGATCATTTTCAAAATCCACATGGCATCAATAAAATAAAACTGTAATGACAAATCTCACTAAATTTTTAAAACCGAAATACTTCTCATTTCATTCCTTAATAACCATAAATACACGAATCTGTCATAATTACATACTGTACAAATCTAAAAGGAACTGAAATAATCCCTAACTAGGTCATCCCCAAAAGATCCCATATGACCGACCTGTGAGCCATACTTCTCTTGTCAGCGCTCACACAGCAGGAAAAGTCTCGATACCTGAAGCTAAGAGTCTACAATCGCTGTCCTGAAAAATAAATTACAATGTTGGGTGAGTTTGCGAACTCAATGAGAAACCATCATCGATGGTTCACCCAATTCATGCATTACGCAAAATTGCGTACAGATCAACACAATAACACATTCAGAACAGCAATCAGAAACTTCACTAAACAATTATCATACATTTAACCCTTTTTAAGGATTTCAACACAATCAGATACTTAATGCATGACATTTTATATTTCATTTCAGTGTTGTGACTGGGCATCGGTATAGTCCCATTTCGGGCACAATAACAGTGATCGCGTTTTAGGGGTAGGAGAGCCCTCTGGGTATACACTACTGTCCACGCGCATTAGGGATAAGAGAGCCCTCTAGGTATGCACTATTTCCTTTCGGGCCTTAGGCCCCTTTTTCACAGTGGTTGAGCTTATAGCTCCGATCAGAATTTGCTTCAGTCACAACAGATAATTACCAATTTCCAATCATGTCTAGCATGCGTTCACAATTTCACGATAACACATCTCATACAACAGTATTTATTGAAGTCACACAGTTCGTTCAATTCATATTCGCAGACAATTCATACAAAGCATTTAACAAATCAGAGATTGAGGAACCAACTAGGTTACTCACCTCTGAACTTCCGAGCTACTGCCGAGAAATCTTTGCTACGTCGGAGGATCGACGCTCCACTTGAGCCTCTATAATAATCAGAATAATCAAACATTACTAATTGTACAGTTTCCAATATTCAGTAATGCACATGTAGCGATTGAATTATGTATTATACATGTTTATAACATTCCCGATCCTATTCCCGAATCATCCCAATTCGACCTTTCACTCTAATTGATAGAAATTCCTAATATCATCATTCAATTAACTAAGATCCACATTCTCTAAAGTCAATTTCAAGACACAAGAACTATCCTTAAATCGAAATCAATTTCACTATTCAATCACCATCCGATTTTGTGAACCATCGAATTCAATTCCAAGTTTCCCTCTAATCAAGTCACAATTCTTAATCTCTAATTTCAATCACTCAGGAACCAATTCATTAGGAATTAAACCTCAAAATCATCAATCAAAAGAATCTAAATCATTTTCGGCAAAAGGGCATCCTCGCCGCGACGTCTCCACAGGCTCGTCGCGACGTCTCCACAGTGGCTCATCGCGACGTATAAGTTCACTTGTCGCGACGTCCGGCTCACCGCTCGTCGCGACGTCTAGCTAGTCGCAGTGAACGCTCATCGTGACGTCTAATTATTTGTCGCGACGTGCGAGCTTTGGTTCGTCTTCTCCGATTTCCCATTTTCATTTCTCTCTCTAAATTACAGCCATAACCTAACTTTTCTCTTTACAAACACTCCAAAACAACTTAATACACTAAGCACAACTCATTTCTACCCTTCATTCCATCAAAAATCAATTATTCTTCAAATACCCAAATCAAAATCAACATATTTCTCTAAACTCACTTCATCCGAAATTCATAAATTCTTAAACAATTAATAACTCTAATTAATGATCAAATCAACTATTTAAAACATAAAGGAGTAAGAACTTACTTGATTCAAGCCTTCAAATCTTCTCAAATCACCAAGAAACTCCAATCTCCAAGCTTAAACACACCCACGGTTTTCACCTCTAACAACACCAAACATTTTCTTCTCTACTAACAAGCTTAGAGGATGGATTAAAGGTGAAGAATGGAACAATCGGCCAGAAGGAAATGGAAGGAATTGGTAAGGAGTGATCCACGAAGAAGAAAGAAAGAGAAATGCAAATTTTCTTTAAGAGAGAGCAAGCAATCGAGGAGAACAAATTCAAAGGTAAGGGTTTATAAACTTAAGACTTAAGGCTAGGGCATGTTTGGCAATTCATTTGCCACATGCCCAGATCTTAGGGTCTAACAATCCAATTCTTATTCTAATTTCTCCCAATTTCGCAATGACTATGAATCATAAATCCTAAAATCATAACTCAAATTATCTCATGCCAATTGTCAATCAATTTCGGAACCGGAATCTAATTTATCAGTCATTAGGTCATTTTTTCGGTCCGGATCTATTTCTCTAAAAATTTCAGAATAATTCCTATAAATCCTCAAAATTAGAAAATATATGATCCTACACTCCAATCTCAATTTTCAAACCCCTAAATTCAATTTTCATTCCAATTCTATAATCAAAACCTAATCTGCACAATTATCACCTGATTTTCCAATTTACACAATTAAGTCGGGACATTGTCATACATGTATGTACATGCAAATGCTATGCAATATTAATCATTTACCAATAATCTAGAGGCTATAAATGCATGTGCATTTCAAATTATACATGCACCCAGTCCCAAACCATCCGAATTACCAATAGGCCCTTCACATCGGTAACAGGATGTTACAAATAATCACATTTCAATTATGACTTTAATCATAATTTTATGTTTTATATTTTGTTGATATTGAAAATTTTCTTATAATAATTTAATTTGAAATGTTACAATTAATTCTTGTTTAATATTATATGAAAATTAATATATTATTTTAAGGTTGTTAATTGATTAATGTTTTATTTTCCAGGATCTTTTGATCATATCATCCAATATTGTGATTGGCCAACACAAAAGAATATTGTATTGAATAAAGTCCAAGACTAAGGAAATGAAGGCATCTTCTTTTTATGTATTTTAATTTTACATTATAAATACTTACCTAATTTATTTTATTTATTAATAACGACTTGATGGAAATATAAAATTTCGGGGTAATTGAATCAATGTACAACATTGCAGTGAATGACCAAATTCGAAGATTCAAATATTATCTCCTTAAGATTTAACAAACTAGTGTCTCTTTGATTCAAGCATGGGATGAGCAATAATTAGTCATGTACATAGATGGATTAAAAACATCACTTAGCAACATAATCTACAAGGAGATATAAAGGTGGCAGGATGATCTTGCATAAGTAATAAAGGCAAATATAGGTATGGAACTTAGATTCATTTAATAAATTCTTATATTTATAGAAAGTTCATAATCTTATAAATAAGATCATTCTTTATAATTTACATCGGATACTATTATATATAAAATTTAAAATTATTTATCATTGTTAAAACACATTTAACCTTTGACAGAAACAAATTGAATCACATAAATCAATATTGTACACCTAAATCAATATTTTACTATACATAAACAAGTCACATAAATCAATATAACATGCATTAGATGCTTTATTAATGATAAACCACAAACTACATTATACATAAACTAGCCAAATCACATATATCAATATTTTATTGTACATAAACAAGCATCATAATTCAATATAACATTCGGTGGATGCTTTATCCCAGTCAAACCATACACAACATTTTACAAAAAAAAGCCAAATCACTTAATCAATTCATGGATATAACAATCCACTGTTACTTTTAAGCGATCATTTTATCAATAGTTATTTTATGCTTTAAATTTACTATTAATTTGTTATGAATATTATGAGGTGATTATAATGTAAAATTATTACATAAATAATCACATTTCAACAATAACTTTAATCATAATTTTCTAGTTTTATAATTTTTGATTTTCAAAATTATTGTCTTGTAATAAGCTAATTTGAAATGATAAAATTAATTCTTGTTAAATATTATATAAATTCAATAACACGCACTACATTGTACATAAACAAGTCGATTCACATAAGTCAATATTTTACTCATAAATCAACATTTTACTGAAGATAAAAGATGTATGAATCAATATAACATGTCACAGATGCTATATCCATGTTATACTATAAACTACATCGTAAATAAATAAGTCGAATAACATAAGTTAACTTTTTACTATATATAAACAAGATACATAAATCAATATAATCATACAATGGATGCTTTATCACTATTAAACCACACACTACATTGTATATAAACAAATAGAATGACATGAATCAATTCGTGTACATCTTAACCCATTGTTACTTTTAAACGACCATTTGTATTAGCAATTATTTTATGCATCAAAGTTAATCAATATTTTGTTTTGAGTATTATAAGGTGATTATAATGTAAAATTATCATATAAATAATCACATTTCAACAAGAACTTTAATCATAATTTTCTATTTTATAATTTGTTGATTTTCAAAACTTTTTCTTGTAATAAGCTAATTTCAAATGTTAAAATTAATTCTTGTTAAATATTATATAAATTTAATATACTATTTTACGGTAATTAACTAATTATTTATTTATTTATTTTGTAAGACCTTCCTGATCATATCTTCCAATATTATGACTGGTTAATACAAAAGAATATTATATTGAATGAAGTTCGAGACCAAAAAATGAAAGTATCTTGTTTTACATATTTTAATTTTTACATTATAAATACTTATCTGATTTATTTTATTTTCAAATAGTGACTTATTGGGCATATATAATTTCGAGAGTAATTAAAGCATTGTACAACATTGCAATGAAAGGAAGATATTCGAAAATTCAAATATTATCTACTCAAGATTTGATAAACTGATCTCCTTTCATTTAAGCATAAGAGGAGCGATAATCAGTCACGTATAATGATGGATAACAAAAATCACTTAGCAACAGAATCTGCAGTAAGATATAAAGGTGGCAAAAGATCTCACATAAGTACTAGAGATAAATAAAGGTATGAAACAAACATTAATTTAACAAATTCCTATATTTTAAAAAGTTCATAATCTTATAAATAGAATTTAAAATTATTTATCCTTATTAAAACACAAACTACGTTATACACAAATAAGTTGAATAACATAAATCAATATTTTACTCTTAACTAAATATCTTATTGTACATAAACAAGACCCATAAATCAATATAACATACCTTAGATGCTTTGTCTTTGTTAAACCACAAACTATATTGTACATAAAAAGTCGAATCGCATAAGTCAATATTTTATTATACATAAAGAAGCTGCATAAATCAATATAACGTACAACGAATGCTTTATCACCGTCGAACCACACAATACATTGTACATAAATAAGTTGAATCACAAGAATCAATTCGTGGACATCTAAACTCACTCTTACTTTTTAATGATCATTTGTATCAAAAGTTTCTTTATGCTTTAATTTTGTTATTTTTTTGTTTCAAGTATTATTAAGTGATTGTAATTTAAAATTATCACATTTCTACAATGACTTTAATCATAATTTTCTTTTTTATAATTTGTTGATTTTCAAAACTTTTTCTTATGAAAATTAATTTCAAAAGTTGCAATTAATTTTGTTAAATATTATATAGAAATTAATATATTATTTTAAGAAAATTAATTGATTTTCCCTTTTACATTTTTCAAGATCTTCTTGATCATATCATGCAATATTGTGACCGGTCAACAAAACAAATATAATATTGAGTGAATTCAAGGAATTGAAAGAATTTTGTTTCTACATATTTTAATTTTACATTATAAATACTTATCTAATTTATTTTACTTATAAATAGTGATTTGTTAAGCATGTGCAATTTCGGGGTTAAATGAAGCAATGTATAGCATTACAATGAAAGGAAGAGATTTGGAGGTTCAAATATTATCTCCTCAAGATTTTATAAACTGATGTCTCATTGATTTAAGCATGGGAGGAGCAATAATCAGTCACGTGTAACTATGGATAATAAAAATCACTTAGCAATAGAATCTGCAGTAAGATATAAAGGTGGCAAGATAATATGATATAAGTACTAGAGACAAATAAAGGTATGAAACTTACATTCATTTAATAAATTCTTAAATTTTAGAACGTTTATAATATTATAAATAAAATCATTTTCATAATTTACGTACAATTTTATTTTATATAAAATTTAAAATTGTTTATCCTTATTAAACACACACTAACATTATACATAAACAAGTCGAATCACATAAGTCAATATTTTACTTATAAATCAACATTTTATTGTACATAAAAGATACTTAAATCAATATAACATACCACGGATGCTATATCTATGTTAAACCGTAAACTACATTGTAAATAAACAAGTCGAATAACATAAGTCAATTTTTACTATACATAAACAAGCTACATAAATCAATATAATCATACAATGGATGTTTTATCACCATTAAACCACACGCTACATTGTATATAAATAAGTCGAATCACATAAATCAATTTGTGGAAATCTTGTTGGTTACATGGCTTCATGAACACATGCAGACGATGTCAAAGGCGCTAAAATTAGTTATAGGCTATTAGAAGAATTGTTCTCTCTGATGTAACAAACCAAGTTTTAAAAGTCCAAAATATTTTATTTCCCGCTCAGCTTCGTTTTCTAGTAGCTATATATACAAACATTATGTACTATGTTTATCGATGATATACTGGTTTACTCGAGTAGTAGACAAGAGCACGCTGAGCGTCTGAGGATTGTCCTTCAGGTCATGAGAGAGAGGCAGTTGTTTGCCAAATTCACTAAGTGTGAATTTTGGCTTGATGAGATTGTATTTCTGAGACACGTGGTGTCCGATGAGGGTATCCAGGTGGATCCTCACAAGATAGAGGCGGTTATGAGTTGGGAGATTCCGAGGAGTGTGCCAGAGTTGCGGAGTTTCCAAGGGTTGGCGGATATTACCGGAGGTTCGTCGAGGGTTTTCGTTGATCTCGCCTTTGATGGCTGCTGAGGAAGAATGTGCCGTTTAGATGGACTGAGGAGTGTCAGAAGAGCTTTGAGGAGCTGAAACATCGGTTGATGAATGCACCGGTGTTAGGCATTCCTTCTGGTACTGGAGGCTTTGTAGTGTACAGTGATGTCTCGCATCAGGGATTGGGATGTGTATTGATACAGCATTGCCGAGTGATAGCGTATGCCTCGAGACAGTTGAGGTCTCACGAGGTGAATTATCCGGTGCATGACTTGGAGTTAGCAGCAGTTGTATTTGCTCTGAAGATCTAGAGACATTATCTGTATGGTGAGACGTTCCAGATCTTCATCGATCATAAGAGTCTCAGATATCTGTTGAGTCAGAGAGAGCTCAATCTGAGACAAAGGAGATGGATAGAGTTACTGAAGGACTATGACTGCACGATTGAGTATCACCTAGGAAAGGCCAATGTGGTGGCCGATGCACTGAGTAGGAGATCGCATAGGAGTGTAGCTCAGGTTCAAGTTTCGAGGTTACTGGTGCGATTGGTTGAGAACTCTTAATGTCAGATGGACTTGAGTCGGGATGGAGCTCGATTGCTACTCGAGGTTTGGCCGATGTTGCACGATAGATCTGGAGAGTTCGGGATCAAGACCCAAAGTGTTAGTGAGGCCGATTGAGAGAGTCCAGGCCGATCTTGATTCGAGTTTGAGTTGAGAGATGGGACTTTATGGATGGGACGAGGCGTGTGTGCTGATATAGATGATTTGAGGCGTGAGATTCTAGAGGAGGCACATGTAGCTGCCTATGCTATGCATCTGAATGCGACCAAGATGTATCGTACTCACGAGACAGCAGCGTTCGGTGGCACGGTATGAAGAGGCAAGTGGTAGAGTATGTTTCCAGGTGTCTGATTTGTCAGCAGGTTAAGGTAGAGCATCAGGCTCCAGTGGGGAAGTTACATTCGTTGCTCATTCCAGAATGAAAATGGGAGCGAATTACCATAGATTTTGTGATGGGGTTGCCTAGGACACCGAGGCAGTATGATGCTATCTGGGTCATAGTGGACCGATTGACTAAATTGGCTCACTTCTGGCCAGTAAGGGAGAGCAATACTCTCGATCAGTTGGCCCAGAAGTATGTAGCAGAGATTGTACGGTTGCATGGGGTTCCGTTGTCGATAGTGTCGACGAGGATCTCGAGTTCACTTGAGGTTACGGAAGAGTCTGATCGCTATGGGTACTCGATTGAACTTCAGTACTGCATTTCATCCTCAGACAGATGGGCAGAGTGAGATGACGATTAGGACTGTTGAGGATATGCTTCGAGCTTGTGTATTGGAGTTCAGAGGATCATGTGATCAGTATCTGGCTCTGATCGAGTTTGCTTACAACAACCAGTATCAGAGTAGTATTGGGATGACACCGTATGAGGCCTTGTATAGGAGGCCGTGTCAATCGCCACTGTATTGGGATGAAGAGGATATGAGATCGATTGAGGGTCCCGAGCTGATTCGGGATCTGATGGATAAGATCTGATTGATCCGAGTCACATCAAGGCGCTCAAGACGGATAAAAAGTTATGTGGATCGGCGTCGCGAGAGATGGAGTCTGATGTAGGAGATGAGTGTTTCTCGAGTGTCTCTTTGGAAAGAATCTTGAGGTTTGGCCGTAAGGGTAAGTTGAGCCCTCGGTATATCGGTCCGTATGAGATCCTTGAGAGGATAGGACCGTTGGCTTACAGATTGGCATTACCGAGTGAGATGTCCCAGATGCATGACGTGTTTCATGTCAGTATGCTCCGACCGTACCGTTCTGACCCGACGTATGTGATTCCGGCTCAGGAGATTGAGGTAGCAAGTGATCTGAGTTATGTTGAGGAGCCGGTACAGATTATAGGATCACGGGTCAAGCAACTGAGAAACAGGATGATTCCGTTGGTGAAAGTCCTTTGGAAGAACCACTCTTCTGAGGAAGCTACGTCGGAGACTGAGGAGCATATGAGGAGTCAGTATCCTCATTTATTAGATAGGACAGGTATTAAATTTCGATGACGAAATTTTTATTAGGAGGGGTGAATTGTAACATCCCGTTACTGTTAGCAAGGGTATTATGGTAATATTGGGTCAAACTGATAGGTTTCATTGCATTCACTGATTGAGCATGTTACTGGCCTCTAATTATAGAGGAACATGCTTATTGCATATGCATTTATTCATAGGTACATGCATTCATGATTTTCCGGCATTTTAATTGTGAGTAAAATTGATCGGATTGTGAGCTGAAATGATCGAATCGATGAATCATGATCAATCGAGAAATTTGGAGTAAGTGGACTCGAATGACTGATTTAGAATAGTCTAAAAGTGATTGGCTATTGATAGTGGCTCATTGGACATTTTCGGGAAATTCAGGAGAAAATGCCAGGACCGAAAATTTTAGAGTGGCAGACCGATTGACTGTATAGTACTGAAAGAATTATCCAATGGCAATGAAAAAATTAGAGTTATACTGTTAGGAATAAAAATGTGGAGCCATTGAAATTTAGAGACTGAAATTTGGGCTGATTTAGAGACCTATGTCTATATATAGCTAGGTTTGAATTTGAGAAATTTACCTAAGGCAAAATCGTTCTTCTCTTCCTTCTCCTACAACGTTCATCGATTCCTTCCCCATTGGTGAGATTCGTCGATTCTTTCTCTATGGTTTTCTTCTCATTGTGCATAGCTAACTGGTTTATTGTGATTGTTGAAGGTTGAGAAGCTTGGAGAGTGGATTAATCGTTGATTTGAGAAAGTTTTAGGGTTACGGTGATTTTTGAGAAATTTGTGGATTGATCTTCGATTGGTAAGTTTTAATGGCATTAATGTTGTTATTATGGTTGTTGCATGTATTTATGGCATTTATTGTGAAAGATTGAGTAGTTAGGATGTTTAATGGAGGTTTTAGAGAGCTTTAATGGCGAACATCGATCGGAGAAGACAGTGGGCGACCCGCACGTCGTGACGTCTAGCGCGGCCTCGCCGCGGCGAGAAATTCAGTGCTCGCCGCGATGAGTGCAGCGAGACGCCGCGGCGAGCGTGCTTCACGCCGCGACGAGCGATCTTCTCTTCTTCGCGGCGAGGGCTGTAGGTCGCGGCGAAGGGATTTTTCTGATTGGATTAATTTTTGTTTGTTGGGTATAATTTATGGGATAGACCTCCGATTGAGGTAATTCTCGATTCATTATGAGCTAGAGAAAGAAGTCTACAATTGAGGATAATTATGATAGTTAGAATTTAATTTAAGTGGTATTGATTCATCGAGATTAAGGTCAATTATGGTTCATAGTGTGACCTAAATATTGAATTGAGACAATTGGAGATTTAATTGGGATTTTCAATAAGGGCTTTGACCCCAATGGATAGGGAATTGTTATATGGAGTATAAATTGAGGAAATTGAACTGAATTATAGGATTTGATCAATTATTGTCGTTCAATTAAGCGAAGTGATAAAATTGGGCCTAAGAGTTCTAAATTGGGTTTTAGTGCCGGGAAAATCGTGAACATGCATTGTACATAGTTCCACTGAGACATGTGCATTACTGAATCGTTTTATTTAACATCTAGTAATGGGACTGTATTTCACTGTTATAGAGGCGCCGTTGGATCGTCATTCTACGGACATTGCTGGAACTTCTAGGCAGTAGCTCGGAAGTTACAGGTGAGTAACCTAGTTGGTTTCTCAAATTCCTGACTGTCTAAATGCTCAATGTGAATTTACTTGCCAATGTGAAATCGTATGATTACTGAAATGTCAGAAATGTACATGATCGAATGACATGTTTCTCTCTTGTCTTGGATTGGACTACTATATTGAATTTGGACTCTCAGATGTTCTTGAAATACAATCTTTGGGCTTTTATAGCCATACACCAATTATCTTGAAGATCTTGCATTGCATGCATAAATGCATGATCAGATAATGGATATGTGACCCAAGTGCTATTATCATTGAAAAGAACCTCGAGCTCGAACATTTGTCTTGGCCGGCCTCGAGCCCGTGGGAGAAATCTCGACGCGTCCTCATCGAACCACAGATGAGCACTTGGGCACAACATCGAATAACTGGAAAAGAGTCTCATATGCATTGTATACACATGGCTGATTGAATTGCAAATTTACTGAATTGTGCAATGACATGAGAGATTGCAAATTGTTACATGCTACTGCGAACTGTTGCATAATACTGTGAAGTGTGATATAATCTGTAAATTGTTATATGTTATTGTAAATTGTTATTTGATCTCGCAAACCGTTATAGACTCATAAATTGTTATATAATCTTTATTAATTGAATATTCTTGTCTTGTCTTGTATCATAATCTGCGTAATGCATGATTTGAGTGAACCATCGATGATGGTTTCTCACTGAGTTCGCAAACTCACCCAAAATTGCAACCTATTTTTTTCAGTATTTTTAGAGTAGATTCCTAGCTCCGGAGATAGTCTTTTCTGCCGATGCGACGTCTTTGGCAAGAGAAGCGATGGCGCGCGAATGTGTCATTGGGTTGGACTTTTGAGGATGACTTAGGATAGATGCTTGTATCAGTTTCCTTTTTGGTTTTGTTTAGGAGACTGATAGACTTGTCTATTCTGCTACTGGATGACTGTATTAAGATTCTTTTGGATTTTAAAAGTTCTTGATTTCGATATTTGGTTTTAATTATTGCGATTCCATGTGGATTATTAGTGGGAATGTTCTGGTAGTGCACCTTTGTCGTGGGATACGTGTCGGAGCGACCTTCGGGCATCCCGATGTGTACCCTACGGTGAGGGGTCGCTACATTAAGTGGTATCAGAGCATGGTTTGACATCTTTTGGGCATAGTGTGTTTTAGGCTGGAATCACTGTAAAAATAGTAGAACTGATTGAAATTTCTTGTCTGTTTTAGGTCATCCGTACTGAGAGATCGAGTTGAGTTACCAGCTGACCTGGAATCGGTAGGAGCTAGTAGGGAGGCATTGTACAACATTGCAATGAAAGGAAGAGATCTGAAGATTCAAATATTATCTACTCAAGATTTGATAAATTGATGTCCTTTTGGTTTAAGCATATGAGGAGCGACAATCAGTCACGTATAACAATGGATAATAAAAAATTGCTTAATAATGAAATCTGCAGTTAGATATAAAGGTGGGAAAAGATCTAGCATAAATCTTGGAGAGAAGTGAAGGTGTGAAACTTACATTCATTTAATAAATTCTTTTATGTTTAGAAAGTTTATAATCTTATAAATAGAATCATTTTTATAATTTACATCGAATCTTTTTATATAAAATTTAAAATTATTTTCCTTGTTAAAACACAAGCTACATTGTACATAACAAGGCAAATTCACATAAATCAATATTTTACGCTTAAATAAATATTTTATTGTACATAAACAAGATGAATAAATCAATATAACACATTATGGATGCTTCATCCGTGCTAAACCACAAAATACATTGTACATAAACAAGTCGAATCCCATTAGTCAATATCTTATTGTACATAAACAGGCCGCTTAAATCAATATAACATATGATGGATGCTTTATCACTGTTGAACCACACGCTGCATTGTACATAAATAAGTCGAATCACAAGAATTAATTCGTGGACATCTAAACTCACTCTTACTTTTGACGACTATTTGTATCAACGGTTCCTTTATATATTAAATTTATTATTATTTTGATTTGAGTATTATGAGGTGATTGTAATGTAAAATTATCACATACATAATCACATTTCAATAATGACTTTAACTATAATTTTCTATTAAAATTTCAAAACTTTTTCTTACAATAAGCTAATTTGAAATGTTAAAATTAATTATTGGTAAATGTTATATAAATTTAATTAATTATTTTAAGTCAATTAATTAATTAATTAATTTTTATTTTTCAAGATCTTCCGATCATATGATCCAATATTATGACTAGTTAATACGAAAGAATATTATATTGAATGAATTTCAAGACCAAGGAAATGAAGGTATCTTGTTTTTACATATTTTAATTTTTACATTATAAATACTTATCTAATTTACTTTGATTTATAAATATACAATTTCTTGAGTAATTGAAGCATTGTGCAATATTGCAATAAAAGAAAGAGATTTGAAGATTCAAATATTATCTACTCAAGATTTGATAAATTGAAGTCCCTCTGATTTAAGCATAGCAGGAGTGATAATCAATTACGCATAATGACAGATAACAAAAATCACTTAGCAAAAGTATCTGCAGTAAGATATAAAGGTGGCAAAAGATATGACATAAATACTAAAGACAAATAAAGGTATGAAACTTACATTCGTTGAATAAATTCTTATATTTTATAAATTTCATAATATAATAAATAGAATCATTTTATAATTTATATCGAATATTATTTTATATAAAAATTTAAAATAGTTTATCCTTATTAAAACACAAGCTACATTGTACACAAACAAGTTGAATCACATAAATCAATACTTTACGCTTAAATAAATATTTTACTGTACATAAACGAGACGCATAAATCAATAAACATAACATGCATGCCTCATCCTTATTAAACCTCAAAATACATTGCATATAAACAAGTCAAATAGGGTAAGTCAACATCTTATTGTACATAGGCAAGCTGTAGAAATCAAAATAACATACGATGGATACTTTATCACTATTGAACCACACACTGCATTGTACATAAATAAGTCGAATCACAAGAATCAATTTGTGGGCATCTAAACCCACTCTTATTTTTAAACGACCATTTGTATCAATAGTTCTTTTATGCATTAAATTTATTAGTATTTGTTTTGCGTATTATGTGGTGATTGTAATGTAAAATTAACACATTTTAACAATGTGATTATAATAGAAAATTAGCACATAAATAATCACATTTGAACAATGACTTTAACCATAATTTTCTAATTTTCTAATTTGTTGACTTTCAAATCTTTTTATAAGAAGTTAATTTCAAAATATGCAATTAATTTTGTTAAATATTATATAAAATTAATATATTATTTTAAGGTAATTAATTGATTTTCTATTTATATTTTTTCAAGATCATCATGATCATATCATGCAATATTGTGACCGGTCAACATAAGAGAATATAATATTGAGTGAAGTCTGAGACCAAGGAATTATAATTATCTTATTTTTATGTATTTTAATTTGTATATTATAAATACTTGTCTGATTTGTTTTATTTATAAATAGTGACTTGTTTGGCATATGTAATTTCAGGGTAAATGATGCAACGTACAACATTGCAATGAAAGGAAGAGTTTTGAAGATTCAAATATTATTTACTCAAGATTTGATAAATTGATGTTCCTTTTAAGCAAGTGATAATCAGTCATGTATAACGATGGATAACAAAAATCACTTAGCAACAGAATCTGCAGTGAGATATAAACGTAGCAAAACATCTGGCATAAGTACTAGTGACAAATAAAGGTATAAAACTTATATTTATTTAATAAATTCTTATATTTTAAAAGTTCATAATCTTATAAATAAAATCATTTTTTATAATTTATATCAAGTCTTGTTTTATATAAAATTTAAAATTGTTTATCCTTATTAAAACACGCACCACTGTGTATATAAATAAGTCGAATAACATAAATCAATATTTTCACTTAAATAAATATTTTATTGTATATAAACAAGACGTATAAATCAATATAACATACCATGGATGCTTAATCCTTATTAAACCACAAACTACATTGCATATAAACAACTCAAACTGCATAAGTCGATATTTTACTGTACATAAGGTAATTAATTTTTTTTAGGATCTGCCTGACTATGTTATCTTATATTGTGACTGGTCAACACAAAAGAATATAATATTGAGTGAAGTCTGAGACCTAGAAAATGATGGTATCTTGTTTTTACGTATTTTAATATTTACATTATAAATACTTATCTATTTTATTTTATTTATAAACAGTAAATTGTTAGGCATATGCAATTTTTGGGTAATTGAAGTATTGTACAACATTGCAATAAAGGAACATAATCAAAGATTCAAATATTATCCGTCAAGATTAGCTAAACAGGTTTCCTTTGATTCAAGCATGAGAGAAGCGATAACCAGTCATGTATATAGATGGATTAAAAAATCACTTAGCAACAAAATTTATAGTGAGATATAAAGGTGGTAAGATAAATCTGACATAAGTACTCCAGGTAAACAAAGGCATGGAACTTACATTCATTTAATAAATTCTTATATTTTCAAAAGGTTCATAATCTTAAGTAGAATCATTTTTATAATTTACATTGAATATTATTTTGTATAAAATTTAAAATCGTTTATCCTATTAAACCACACAATACATTGTATGCAAAAAGTTGAATTGCATAAAAAATATTTTACACATAAATCAATATTTTATTGTAGATAAACAAGTCACATAAATTAATATTACATACAGTAGATGCTTTATCCCTATTAAACAACACACTACATTGTACATAAATAAACTGAATCACATAAATCAATTCGTGGACATCTCAATCCTATGTTACTTTGAAATGGGCATTTGTATCGACAATTCTTTTATGCATTAATTTTTAAATTTTGTTTGGAGTATTATGAAGTGATTATAATGTAAAATTATCAAATGAGTTATCACATTTCAACAATGACTTTAATCATAGTTTTCAACTTTTAAATTTTGTTGATTTTCAAAGCGATTTTCTTATAATAAGTTAAGTTGAAATATTACAATTATTTTTATTAATTATTAATATAGAAATTAATATATAATTTTAATTTAATTAATTGATTTTTATTTTAATGATCTTCTTAACCATATCGTCCAATATTGTGACTTGTCAACAAAAAGAATATAGTATTGAGTTAAGTTTGAGACCAAGAAAATGATGATATCTTATTTTTATGTATTTTAATCTTTACATTATAAACACTTTTATAATTTGTTTTATTTATAACTCGTAACTTGTTGGGCACATACAATTTTAGGGGTAATTGAAGCAATGTACAACATTGCAATGAAAGGGGCAAATTCGAATATTCAAATATTATCCCCTCAAGATTTAATAAATTAGTGTCCCTTTGATTTAAGCATGAGAGGAGTGATAATTAGTCACGTATATAGATGAATTACAAAATTACTTAGTAACAGAATCTACATGAATTACAAAAATTACTTAGTAACAGAATCTACAGGGAGATATAAAGGTGGACAGATGATTTGGCATAAGTACTCGAGGCAAATAAAGGTATGGAGCTTATATTCATTAAATAATTTTTTTAAAAAAGTTCATAATCTTATAAATAGAATCACTTCTTATAATTTACATCCAACATTCATTTATACAAAATTTAAAATCATTTATGCCTGTCAAACCACACACTACATTATATAAAAACAAGTTGTATACATCAATATAACATACAGTAGATGCTTTATCCCTTTAAATCACACACTACATTATATATATATATAAGTCGCATAAGTCAATATTTTACTATACATAAATAAATTGCATAAATTAATATCACATACAATAGATGCTTTATCCCTGTTAAGCCACTCATTACATTGTACATAAACAAGCCGAATGGCATAAATCAATTGGCAGACATCTTTATCCATTGTTACTTTTAAATGACCATCTATATCAACAATTCTTTTATGCATTAAATTTGTTATTGTTTTTTTTAGTATTATGCGGTGATCATAATGGAAATTTATCACATTTCAACAATGACTTTAACCATATTTTTCTATTTTTATAATTTTTGATTTTCAAAACTTTCTTCTTATAATAAGTTAATTTGAAATGTTTTAATTAATTTTTATTAAACGTTATATAGTATTAATATATTATTTTAAGGTTATTAATTGATTTTTTCAGGATCTTCCTAATTATATCATCCAATTTTGTGAATGGTCAATACAAAAAATGTTATATTGAGTGAATTCAAAGATCAAGGAAATGAATGTATCCTATTTTTAGGTATTTTAATTTTACATTATAAATATTATCTAATTTATTTTATTTATAAATTGTTATTCATTATAAAACCAAACATTACATTGTACATAAACAAGTCAAATTAAGTAAGTATTTTATGCTTAAATCAATATTTTATTGTACATAAACAAGCGCATAAATCAATATTACATATAAGCAACGAGAACCAGTTGAAGTTTTATGTATTTATACGAGTGCTTGTTGTAACGTCAGACTTTCTGAGCCCTTTGGTGATTATTTTGTATTTGGAGATACTACTATACATTGATATATACATGATTATATATGAGTTCAAAGATGAATTTGAATCCTTTTGGTACGTATGCCAATGATTTATAATGTTATATGTCCTTACGTGAACTTAGAGTTCATCGGTATGTAAAATCTTGGAAATTTCTGACAAATAAGCTTTTAAACGTGAAAACCGAGTCCATTGGATGAATACGACTATGGTGGTTAAATTAAATGTATTATAATACCTTAGGGATAATTAGACATGAGTTATAGACTTATTGGACACTTGGAAAGTTTAATTGAAAAAGTTGATGTACATAAGGGCTTATTTGCAAATTGTTAAAAGTTAAATGACTTAATAGTAAATTTTCAATTCTTAGAAGACAAATATGTAATTTTATAAAGTTAAGGGACATAATTATCATTCTCAAAAGTCCAAGGACCAAAATAAAAATAAAGGTTTTGGAGATTCCTAAACTTTGGGCTTAATTGCAAATTTAGGAAAGTTTGGAGGGTTTCATACAACCTAAGGGTAAAAAGGTAATTTCACCATATTTTGGTCAAAGAATGATCAATATTCTAGACCTTTCTCCATGTAAGGTCGTGCATCCCATTAATAAAGACTTAAAACACTTAATTTTAATTAAAAGAAAGGAGAAGAAAGGAGAAATAAGAGGAAGAAGAGGAAGTTTTGGCCATGTCAAAATTCACCATTCTTGTTGGTTTTTCAACTCAAACCAAGGTGTTCTAAGCTAATTTGAAGCCAAGGAACTCAAATCTATCATTATATTTGAGAAAATTTCAAAGGATTTGAAGATATCATTAAATGAAGGTTTAGGTAAATTTTGTCTCATCTCTCTCTACATTATGATTTTGAGTTTGGTATTAAGATATGTTGTTTTCCATGCTTGAATATGCATGAAACATGGTTTAGATGAACGAAATGTGTCATGGAGAGGGTTCTTCAAGTCAAAATCGAAATTGTCCCCTTTAGGTGAAAGTTTGTGAATTTTTGAATATCTTTTGAAATTGATAGTCTAAATGAATCCTATGGTGTTAATTATACATGTATGATGTGAATTGATGATGAAGAATGAAGAATATGTGTGTTGGTTAAGTTTAGATCGAAATGATGGAGAAGAAGTGGATTAATGTAATGAGTTGTATAATTGATAAAATGTAGCTTAAATGGAATGGAGTGGTAGAATGTGTCATTGATTGGAAGCGTTTACTAGATGACATGATAGGAGCATGAATTATTATGATAAAGTCTTGGAAATGTGATTTGAAAATCAAGCACCTTAGGTGTTTGATAAAATGCCTAATAAAACTTGGCTTAGAATTTAAGGCATAATACCACATTGGAAAGCACTTCCATGTTTACTTAGAGTAAACTTGAAATGTTACTTAGATTGATGAATAATGGCATAATATGTTGAATCCCGTTTCCGAGACCCAACTTCTTACACTAACATTTGAACCCCACTGCTTTACTGCATATGATCACTCTTAGAACGAATCCGAAACGGAACGAAAAACAAGCTGAATCGGATCACATAACGAAATGGGAATCAAACAGATGAATCGGAAATGAAAAGCGGATAACGGAAAAATCGAAACATATGTGACAAATGGGTCGAAACTGATTTGAAACAAATGAAAAAGAAACAAATGAGTCGAACCAAATACCAATGGGAATCGAATAGATCAATTGACACTGAAAGTTCAAATCCCGACATCTGAAGCGTGAAAATAGAAAACTTGTCGCGTTGGAAACCCTTATGACTTGACCTATCCGAAAGTCGATGTACATTTTTTTTCTTCTTATTCATTTCTTTCATCATTTAATCCATCTTATTTAAGAACAAGCAAATAATTTCCCTCTTTGGGAAACTTATCCTTCAACTCATACTAATCTCATATTACTTGATTCTTCTTATTCATCATAGTCTTATTCTTTACCATAACAAACTCATACTCATGTCAATCAATTCATAAATTCATACACAAATTTCTCTTATTCATATACTACTATAAGGAAAATCCGCAAAGATAACTACCTGACTAGAATTACCCAAACCTGCAATTAACTTGAATGCGTTCTATATGTATCCGGACAATTACACATACTTCATGATCCACCGGACCCTCCGTCCGGGATCTCAGCAGAAACGCAAACCTAAATTCTAAACCACTTCAAGTCATTTTTCATTTCCAAATCATATTCATCACATTCACACTAATATCCCATCATCCAGTACATTTATCTATATCTAAATATATATAACATATATCCCAATTGTATTCATAACTCAATCTAACTGATATACAAAACCAAATTGCACAATCCAAAACCAATACATTTCCAATTCCATCACTCAAGTTCTTATACAATATCATAATCCAAAATACATTATGAACCAAAGTGTTTACAATACTCTAATGACATTTCAAGCCATAGACCATTTCTAATAATCTTAAACCAATAACACAAAGTACAAAACATATACAAATGCTGATACCTTGATGTCTTTCATCCAATCTCCTGCTCGAATACCTGGAGATGGGGATGAAAGGTGGAGGGGGTGAGCTCGGAAGCTTGTGGATAACATGTTTATTAAACAAATGATAAGCAAAATATTTTCAAACCTTACGTTCAGTTGCTAAAAAACATCGAAGTTTCATTTTCCAAAAACTTCTTAATTTCCAAATTCTTTCATAAACATTTACAAACTGCTTTCAAAACCATCATCGTTGGAAATCCCAAATTTCTCATTTGTCGAAAATCCAAACCTTTTTACAATTTATGAATATAATTGAAACACATGGATTACCTCACATATAAATGCACCACATTTCAAGTAACATCAAATCCTATAACACATCAAAATGGTTTGGCAAGTCCAATACACATGATGACTACACAATTCCATAAAATGACCTTGTGTAGTCGTACACATAAGGGAGTCCTAAAAGGAACTCCGTGCCACTTGCGGGCAGCCGGGAGAAGGCTTTAAGAATGAGACCAGTGCACTGACTCCACATGAGGGACTATGCCGCACCCACATAACATGTAATTTATGCATTGAAAAATACTTTGCCCAAATGACACATTTTTGAAAACTTGATTTCATGAGCATGACACATGTATACATTTCTAGCATTTCTTCACAATTTTCAAACCATCAATCATATAGCAATATTTCAATTTATTTCAAACAAAGAATGCATACTTGAGACAATTGAAAATTATCTAAAAATTGTGTCACACAAGTTCTCATATTAAAACTTTCAACCAATTAAACATAATGAACTCAAACAAGTATTTCAACTTTATAAAATCATTTGAAATCCATTGGATAAACAATTCATAATGATTCCAAAAGTAATTGATTCAATCATTTCCAAAACAATGGCTTATAAAATCAACATTTATAATTAACTTATAATTTGAAAATAAACACATTACCCACCTTTAATTCCATGCTATACTCTTGTCCAAAGCTTCAACTTGATCTTTATTTCACTCTCTCTTCCAACTTAAAATCACCTAAGTCATAATCCACCAAATCTAATATCATAACCATCATACTTCTTAAAATTGAATGTATAATTTACAAACCCATACTAAATTCATGATAGCTAAACCAAGAACTTCTAAAATCTCCAACTCTTATCCACTTGTATAACCCTTAGAACTTTTAATTCAAAATTAAACATAACTCAAAATGAAAATCACCAACATAACTTAATAATTTACAAACCCATATCAATCTCAAGCCAAATCAACCAAAAACTCAAGAAAAACTCAAAAATCAAAATCATCTCTTACCTTTCTCTTCTCAAATTTCGAAATTCCTCTTGCTTGGAAGGAAACTCTTGCCTTCTTCCATCATTTCCTTCATAAATCAAGGAAAAACTAAGCTTAGAACCTCCAAAAACCTGGAACCCTAACTCTCCTTTCATTATTCTTCTCCATCTCCACGATATCTCTCTTCTTTCTCTCATCCTTCTTTGTTCTCTCTTCTAGAAATTTCGTGACTTTCTTCTTTCCCTACAAGACAACCACTTATTTATAATGCCAGCTCATTTAAAAGAATAGCCAAAGACCCTTTTGTCCCTCCTTGTTAGGCTATAGACTTTAATCTTTAAGTGATGTTCCATATTTGCCCCTGAATTTTACTTTAAGTCATGCTTACTTTTGGACAATCATTCTCACATCTAAATGAAGGAATTTGCTAAAACTTCCTTCTAGAGAATTGTTCCTCTATGTCTTAGTTTCATAATGCCTAAAAAATCATTCAATTTTGAGCACCACATCAAAAGTTATGCTCAAAACATGTCGGACACATCATTTGCCAACACATTTTCTAGCAACTCACTTCCTTTCACAATTAGACATTCTTAAAGGCTAAATTGAAATTTAATTTCTTCATAACAATTGTAGCCCCATGTCTTAATGTTATAATGCCTCAAACATCGTTTCAATCGGATCTCCACAGATCCTTAAATTCGCAAACTATTGAACTATATTCAGAAACTTTCCTGCCTCACTTTGATTCAAATATTCTTCCTCAATTAAGTCTCTAAAATTCACAAATTTCACATAAAATGAATTTCATTATCTTAGGAATCCAACGCTTTAAGAACCAAGTCATTCGGATATCGGACGGAAAATATATAAGCAAATGATTTGACAAGGTCGGATGAAAAAGAAGAATTGCCAGATCGGAAGAAAACAAATCATTCTGATTTTCATGAGATTCAATCAAACTCTTTCAACTTGACTCCAATTGATGCAAATTTTCATGGAGAGAAGGATACATGTGTTAGGAATTCAATGCTTTAAGAATCGTCTCAATCCGAGGTCGGATGAGTGAGTTATGATCAAAACAACTCAACATGTTCAAACCCTAAATCGATTTGAAACTCTTTTGGCGCAAATGCCATAACTTTCTCTAAAAATATCCAAATGCCTTTGTTTTTGTGCCATTAGAAAGATAACATCGAGATCTACAACTCGTATTAGAGGCCTCAAAACGAGATTCATCCTCAAAACTGGTTAAAATCACATTTTTCTCAAGGTGACCCGTAGCTGTCCGTTAAACGAACATGCATGTCCGTTTAACGGACACATATGGCCCAAAATGTTCCAAATCATCCGAGTAAGTCCGTTTAACGGACATCCATGTCCGTCTAACGGACATAAGCAAGGGAAGAAGTCCTTTTGACCCGTAAAGGTCCGTTTAACGGACTCACACCGTTTAACGGACATGCGTTTTTCCAAAACCCCTTCAACCATTTTTCCAAAGCTTCCTTCATCAACACTAACTTCATAAACACTTATTATCTTCACATATTTACTTATTCCAAGGCCTAATCACTTCATAACTATGCAAGCAACAAAATCAATTCATGAACTTCTCAAATCTCAACTAAATTGATTCATCAAAACCACAATTCTCAATCATTCATCAAAGTTGTCACTAACATCAATTTTATATAACATCATAACTTGTATCAACTATAACTCTTAACTCCGATCTCGAAAACTAGCATACCTAGTCTCGTTGGAAAGATAAAAGATCAAGCTACAACTTCAAAGAAGGCTACTTTGGCCAATTCTATTTCAATCATTCTCTAATTTCCCTTGAATCAGCATATACATTTAACATTCATCCTAACTTTACTTTATTAATTACACATCATTTATAACAATGCAACTATCATTTGCAATTCATCCAAATCTCAGCCTCAAATCATATGATTTCGTACATTCCATAGCATCTTGTCATTTATAATCTCTTACTTTTGCATAAGATCTCACATATATAACCATAATTCATACTTAAGATTTCCCAACTCATATCTTTACATAATTCACATTTTCTCATCTATAACACAAATTATATACACAACACTCATATACTTTCATTTTCATATTTCTAATTTTCGCTTCAAGATTCGGGGTCCAACATAATATGCTTGGATAAAGATGTGCTTACTTATGTTATGAAATGAGTAAGTTTGGATTAAAGGCATTAAATGCCTTAGAAAATGCAAAAGAGAAGCTAATGTGCTAGTGTATAAATATGAAATTTATGTTTAAGTAGTAATTTCATTGTATGTCTTTTTATGTATAAAGGCTCGAGAGCTGTGAATTAGGGAGCTCATACCAAAGATTGTTGAAGTTAAGAGAGTATATCTTTTTTAGGTGAGTTGGGGTAACAGTATTTCTCAAATAGGATTAAAATATCCTAAGACAAGTATGATAACTTGTAAGTGAATTTTGAACCTAGGCAACATATGGTAGAATTGAATTTCAAATGGATACTAATATGTTTAAGTATTTAATAAACATCATTGTTTTGAAAAATTACGCATTTGAAGTACAAAAGATAATTTTATTGTATGAAATAACATTTCAACATGGTTTTGAAACTGATATTTTGTTACATATTTTGAGAATTGTTATTATTTTAACAAAATCTGAGTTTAAAGTGTAAAGAATAATGCTTTATTTTATAAAACTACATTTTCAAATAAATTTGCACTTGGATTGCAAAAGATAACTTATATTGCATGAAATAATGTTTTGAAATTTTCAAATGCATAACCGAGTTATATATTCTGCATGTATTTGTTCTCTTTTGGCTTATAGTCATAGTACGGTTTCATTTTATCGGTTGGACCGATAAATAAAAACATGGTGCTTTACTTATTTTTGGAATTTAATTTTTGTATATAATTTTTGTGATTGGTGAGGAAACGATTGGCCAATCGTGTGCTGGGCACAACTGATTAAACGACCCTCGTATCCTTGATGTTGGTATATAAAAGTCGAGTCGCCGTATCGACACTTTTCTACAGGACTCGTGAGTGATTCCACACCTAGGGTCTGGACATCGACGAGGTCATCATCTAGGGTAATGACGCTCTTATCAATTGTAGTCCGAATTCACCACGGATGAAAGTCGAGCCAACATCAATAATTGGTGGGTGTGCACATTAGTTTGGCCGACTAGTTGTGACATATATGATTGTTTTGGCTTATTCTGATATTTATTTTTTGACGAGATTTGATTTATACATATGATGTTTATATGCATTTGTATACCGGAACTAGAACTTATGTTCACCGATTGGGTGATTAATAGGTTGTGCCTATGTGGTTCCTAACCAGTATATGATGAGGCATATGTTAGGCTTATGTGTTTTTATGTCATGTATATTTACTTCATAGGTTATCTACACTGTCTTGGTATGATCAAATTCTATTTGTGTTATATGTTTTTCTTGCTCACTGAGTACCTAGTGTACTCACCCCTCCACTTTCCAATCTTGCAGGTTAATTTAGTGAGTTTGAAGCTCTAAGTGGATCGTGTGATCTTTTAACATTTTTGGGATATTGCCACACGTGAGTAGTTTCCTATTTTATACTTTTATAGTCTAGTGGCTCATGAACTGTGTTTATGTAGATACGCTTTAGATTTATAAGTTAACTTTTGATTGCCTTGTGTTTTATAAATGACTTTATATATAAATCTTTTGATATTATTGTTGAGATTGCCTTGAGTGGACTTTAAAGCCCTAAAGTAGTGATTGGTTGTGAATATAGAAGTGTGTTTGAAATTGTTTGCAGCTGTTTGAGATTTTTAAAACACCATCGTTGTGCTGCCTGAATTTTTTTTAAAAGAAAAGAATAAATATTCAGTTAACCTTACATAGTCGGATTAAGGATACCGTAAGTGTCCATAACCCGGTTATGCGGCGGTTGTCATGAGCTTGATGATGTATCGGTCGTGATAATTAAATAGAATGTGAGATTCTATATCGGTTGGAGAGAACGAAGTACGTCTTATAAGGATACGGATACCTCTTCCTTACAGGCACGTTTTCATGCCCTAACGTACCAAATCTTATCAGAACTCTGAGGTTAAATGTGCTTGGGCAAGATTAATTTCAGGATGGGTGACCTCCTGGGAAATTCTCAGAAAAAAACAAAACCCTGAGGGCTTGGCTGGGTCAAGGACCAAAGTAGACAATATCTATGAACAGGGTGATTTGGGATGATACAGGTGGTATTAGAGCCGGTACCCGATCCGTTGTTCCAGCTAGGTTGGATCCCAAAGAGGGCTAGGCCCTAAGAGGGGGTGTAAAGTGTGTGATCCCACATCGGTTAGAGAGGAGAACGAAGTATACCTTATAAGGGTACAGATACCTTTCCCTTATAGATGCGTTTTTCATGGCCTAGCGTACCGGATCCCATTAGAACTTCAAGGTTAAATGTGCTAGGGCAAGAATAGTAACAAGATGGGTGACTTCTTGGGAATTGTTTGGAAAAAGCAAAACCGTGAGGGCTTGGCTGGGCCAAAGTCCAAAGTGGATAATATCTGTAAGCGGGTGCTCTGGGATGTTACACTTATAATGGATAGTAAGTATATGATAGGCTTGGTAAAGATGCACAAACCTAGTCTAACTTGACCCAAAGTCAATAGACTCGGCCTGAGTTGATTGAATTTTGAACTGAACTCAAGTGTTTTTTTTTTTAACTTTACGTTAGGTTTAGCCTGAAAACCGAAATATAAATAATAAAATTAACCTATTTTCACTATTCATTATCAATCTCATTGTTGTCAATTGTCCTATCATAAAAGTGGGTGTCTTGGAATGCTTTGATTTGAAATGTATATGCATTTTGCGTAAGGCTTACATATATTCTCCATCCGTATTTCTTTTTGCAATCTATTGTAACTCTCAGCCTTTTATTTTTTTTATATATGCATAGTCAAAACCAATATAGATACTCATATTCTTCAAACCTTTTTCCAAAAGTATCCTCAAATTAAAAATCATTTTCTATTCAAAATAACTTTGCCATAATCTAAACTTGAAGTACTGAAGTGACAATATGAAATTCTTTCTAGATTACCAATATCCTCAACCATCTTCAAATGGCTTATACTGGAATTTATAGGTAAAATCATGTTTTCTCATACCTTAACTTCCTTATATTCAGTGTTGTAGGGCCCATGATTGAGAGGGGGCCCCGCCCCTCTCCACTTAGACACTTTTAAATGGCTCTCCTGTAACATCCCACCCCCGACGGGAATGGTAAAATAGTAAATTTGGCATATGATGAGATGGATCGGATGACTTAGGACTATTTATACATAATAGGATTGGTACACAGTATCATTTGTGCACATGAAAGTACTATACATGCATACATGACATTCCCGGTTTTCGTGCCTAATGTAATTCTATTGTGATTAACGTGGTTATTAGGTTTGAAAAATTATTCTGAGTGCGCCATTGAGTGTTTTATATTTTAAGGGATTTTCAGGAATTTTTTTAGAATTTTACGGAGAAAATTTCCGGACCGGAAAAAAATCGCCAAGTGGCGAACCGGTCGATTTTCGGTAGCGAAAATTGCTACCCAATGGTACTGTCATATTGGGTATATTATTCGGAATTGAAATTAGGGTCATTGACTATAATGGGTCAAATTGTAGTAGGATTTCTAAATCCTATCCATCATTTTGTTTTATTTCTATTTTGTCTTTTTCCTCCCATTTGCCAAGTGTCCTAAAGAGTTGTCATGCTTTTGTCTTCTTCCTATCCTTGTCATTTCGGTGGCTTCACATGAAAGGGGATAAAAAGAAGAGTTCTTACCCATTTGTTCCTTCCCCATCCGAAAATCTTCATTTCTTCCATCTCCATCAATTTTTTTCTACTTCTTTAAGTTACTTCCTCCCACCTAAAGAGCTTCTTCTTGTAAACAAGTTACTTTCTTGCCATGGAGAACTTACCCTTGCATGGGGTTAGAAGAGGTTGTTAGAGAAAATAGCAAAGAAAGAAGTGAAGAGTGGAAGCTTTAAGTAGGTGAGTTTTTAATTAAGCTTTAATGATGCTTTGATTATGAATTTATGCCTTAGTTGTTAGATGCATTGATGGGTGTGTATTGGTCATTAATCATGATTTATGATGATATATTGGCTCAATTATTGTGTGATTAGGATGCTTAGGCATGTGGAATTGGTATTAGAAGTGATAGGATTTTAGTTGAAGATGAAAGCGGGAAAATAGATTTTTGACCTACTGTACTGATTTGAACATAACTAATTGTGTGGTTATGCAAATGAGGTGAGGTTTTTGCCAAATGAAACTTTGGCTTGTTGGCTACATTTTTGTGTGAAATAGGTATTGTCGAATTTTAGCATTAAGAGGTTGAAAGTTGGCATGGAAAGTTACTGTTAAGGTTACTGTAAACAGTAACCGAACCAATGATCTACTAGTTTTGCTGATTTTTCTAAATTAATTGAGAAGGAATTAGGGAAAATGTTCTAAATGAAAGTTGAAGCTTATTAAGTTATCTTTCCATTCCCACTAATTTTGCAATTTTTCGATCTGTATATTGGGAGATATGCACTTTGGAATATTGACTGATTTTGAACAACTTGGTGAAACCTAGACTAAGAGTGGATTTGGTGCACATTCTGATTAGAAGCAATTTTAGAAATTTATGTAAAATGAATTAGCTTGAGTGATCTTCTGAAGAGTTGTAGAGGAAACATTTATCTTGAAAATGGTATATAGCATGTAATTTTTAGAGATCAGATTTGGGAGTTATGAGTTTTCAAAACTTGAACTTGCATAAAGGTGCTAACTGCTGATCATGGCAGAAACTTGCATAACAGTTTTGAATTGGTTAGAGATGAAATTGGCTCTTAAGCTCTTCATGAAACTTGAAGTATGTGGTTTTATCTTTCCAATTATATAAGGTAGTGATTTTTTTGACTTGTGTACAGGGAGTTATGCTTGATAGAACATTACTGTCCAGATTGGGTGATTTCTGGGGCAGCATCATTGATTGAATTATTTGACCTAGTTAACAATTGATGTTGATTTTGGGTTGTTCATGAAAGTTGTTTATAACATTGGGATATTTCTGAGAATATTTATTGTGTAATTTTTGACTAAGGAACTGGAAAGTTACGGATTTTATAAACTGTTGCACTGTTTTGACAAATGTTGCACTGTTTTAAGAAGCATTGTGAGGGCAGTAACTTTGATTGCATTTTTGATACCCTTAGAAGTGAAATTGGCTTTTGTGTCCTTCATGAAACTTGTAGAGCTCTCTTTTCTATATAAAATAGACACCAAGTTTGTCCAATTTGGAGTCTGGAGTAGGGAGTTATGCCCTGTGGAAGTTGGCATGTTGGAGAAAGTTTTCCAGATCTGTTATGGGAGTAATGTAAGTTGAGTTGTATCTTCAGTAAGTCGACTTATTCGTGCACAGTAGAGTAAGTCGACTTGTATTCTCAGATAAGTCGACTTATACTGACCTTTTTCCATTCTTTTGCTCATAACTTTTCCGTCCGATGTCCGATTGACCTGATTCTTGAGGCATCGGATTCGTGAGACATTGAATTTCATTTCATGGAAAATTGGAAATTTTTGGACGGAAAATTGACGGGTGTCCGAGAAATGGGTATTTCATCACTGTTTTATTTAATTGGGGACCTATAGAGGTCCGAATTGCCCACCGTCAGCGCCATTAGATTTCTAATTTTTAGACGAAATTTTCTGATTGAAAAAAAAGGGGGATAGGGCCGGGAATATCATGAACATGCATTGTGCACCTTCTAAGTGTTACATGTGCATTCTGAAATAGTTCTGATTGAACAATTGATAATGTTTATTTACTGTCACTATTATAGAGTCACACTTGGAGCGTCGGTCCACCGACGTCACTGAGACTTCAAATTTTGGCTCGAAGTGCAAGTGAGTAACCTAGTTGGTTCCTCAACCTTTATGTGTTAATATTACGCTTATGCCATGTGGATATAATGGAGGGTTTATGTGTTTGATTTGATTGATTTGGACCACAGCGTCCAATTATTAGAATATGATATCGAAGTGCTATTTGTGTATCTTGTTTGTAAATGCTTCAATGAAATTATTGTGAAAATGTTTATGATGAATCTGGATGAAGGTCCGGTAATGAAAAATGGGACACCGAAATGTAAACCGATCAAAATGTAAATTGGGACATGTGCATTCATGCATAAAGGCGTGATCGATAATAGACAGTTGTGGCCGGAGCGATAACGTATTTGAGCTTTAAGCTCAACGCATCGAGGCTTCAAGCCCAACGTATTCTGAGCCATCGGCTCACCGTATCAGGGCATATCACGCCCAACGTATTCAGAGCCACAGGCTCAACGCAATGTACCCATCACTGGGACAGTTCAGGCGCATGGTCACAACAATAAAATAGAAATGGAAGGTGTCACATGTGCATTGCATATATGAATGATTAAATGTGAATGATGTTAAAAGCAAAATGCCTATAATTGTGAAATGCCAGTACAAGTGATATTTCTGAAAGGGATAAATTTGTGATATGCTGTGAATTGTGTGAATATGCATGAGTTGAGTGAACCATAAATGATGGTTTATCACTGAGTTCGCAAAACTCACCCAAATTTTGCATCTATTTTGCAGGTCTTGAAGAATACCCGGTTGACACGAGGAGTATGTCTCATAGACAAGTGAAGGATAGAGGTCGGGATCGGTTAGGTATGCCTTTAGTGTAGCATAATTGTATTTTGAACTTTCATCAAGGATGCTTGTATCATAATGAGCCCAATTTAGTTATAGCTCTTTGTACATTAAATGATTGTAACTTATTCTTTGAATGATTGTAATAACTGAAAATGTTTATCTGAAATGAAACTGTGTATTTACGATTGTGGGCTCAGATTATTACTGTCTTTTCCGCGCGAAAAAAAAAATTTGTATACTAAGTTTTAACCGACTGATGTAGTACGCAACCCTCGCGGGGCACGAACTCGGATATTGTCAAAGATATCGGGTTCGGGTCACGCGGGAGTGAATGTTACATCTCCAATCTCCATGTTAACATCTTACAACGTCTCTCCTTTGCAGTCTACTCTGCGCCAACATGAGGATTGCAACATAAATGATGATGTTAACGTTATCTTTAAATGATAACGTTAGAATTTAAAACTTATAAGTCAATATTGTGATCCTCATGTTTATAAATAATCTTGAAATATTTAACTGTACTTTTACTTTCTAATTTTTTATTGTCATCAATATATGTATTAAAATACTCCATCTAAAAATTAGCGATAAAAGATTTTACGATTCATCTTTTGAGTTACGAGTATAATTTAAAGGTAAAATTTCTGATTTTTAATGTATTTTTGCTCTTTGTTTTTATTTTAATATTATATATTAAATTTTACTATTTATTTTTTCCTCTATCACATATATAATACCATTTATATATCTTTGTGATATATTGTGAAGTCATTGGAGTTTAGTTGTGCTCGCATACTTCTTTCAGTTCCATACATGTGTTTTTGTTCTTTTAATATTTAGTTGATTATGTAAACTTATAAATTGAGTCACTTATATTTCATACAAACATGTAAACTTAAGTATATTGTTGATTTATTGGGGCCCTTTTTAATTTACTTGAGCCTATAAAGCGATAAGAACTACCTTACATTAAGCATGAAATCAATAAAAGTAATTCATCCACCTCAGTAACCAAATAATCTATCTCTGCACCTTTATATCTAGTATCTAGTCTGAATTTGAAACATTCACCATAAAAATGCTCAAACCTAATTATAGGGTTAAAAGTACCAACCATTTCTTAAATAATACCTACATTATAAAAAAATTTATCAGAAGTTCCATAGTGAAAACAAAAAGAAAAGAAATATAGACTTCAACATTTTTATATTGACCTTGGAGCTTTGGTAGTTTTGTAAAGCCAATATGCGCTTTCTATCAACTTTAGACACAAAGGATAACTCTTCTGTCTATATAATGCAGAATAAAAGCAGGTAAGATTAATGATATGAAAAATTTTGCAAACAAATTATTATCGCATATTGTAAATAATTGTTATGTGCACATGTAGTGGTTAGTAATAATTACAACCAAATTTACTTGTTATTCATTCCTATAACAAATTTAATAGTTGATATAATTCAGCATAAATGTTGTTATATTAACAATCTATTTTCATTAATCTTAACATATAACTAACAGAAAATTTTCCAGACATAACAATCTTTACTCTTCATTAGAAACTTTGGATAGAATGTAGTTTCAAAGCATAGTCAACAATCTATTTTCATTAATCTAAACATATATCTAACAAACAAAAATTTCCAGCACAAAACAATCTTTACTCTTCATTAGAAATGTAACATCCCGTTACTGTTAGCAAGGGTATTATGGTAATATTGGGACAGACTGATAGGATTTCACTGCATACATTGACTGAGCATGTTACTGGCCTCTAATCATAGAGGCTGGTTTCTTGCATATGCATATATTCATTGGTACATGCATTAATGATTTTCGGTATTTAATTGTAAATTGGAATTATTGAAATTGACCGGGTTATGAATCGAATCTTGATTGAATCGATGAATTGGAGGACTGATTGAGAAATTAGGGTAATTGGGTTCAATTGACTGATTTAATATTGAATCTGAGTGTTGGTAATTTATAGTGGCTTATAGGAGATTTTTGGGAAATTCGGGAGAAATTGCCCGGACCGGAAATATTTGGGTGACTGCCTGATTGACCGCATATTACTGAGAGAATTATCCAATGGTAATGGAAAAATCAGAATTTTACTGATAGGAAATAAATATGTTGAGCCATTGAAATTTAGAGACTAAAATTTGGGTGATTTGGATACCTATGCCTATAAATAGCTAGGTTTGAAGGAAATTGGGAAATTTTTCCTAAAGCATATCATAGCTCCTTCTTCCTCCTTCCTTGGTGAAGTCTTGATCTCTCCCTTTGGTGTGAGTTTCGATTGTTTCCTTCTTGGATCTCTTCCTTGTGAGGTTAATTGGTTATTTGTGATTATTGATAGTTGAGAATGGTTTATCGTGGAGTCTGAAGGATTTTTAGGGTTTCGGCGATTTTTGAGAGATCCGTGGATTGGAGCTTGATTGGTAAGTTTTAATGGTTTTAAAGTTGTTATTGATGGTTTCTACTGCATTTTCGGCATTTATTATGGGTAGATGAGAGTGTTTAATGAGGTTTTAAGTGTATTAATGGCGAAAATCGATCGGAGAAGACGATCGGATCGTCGCACGTCGCGACGAGCGCAGAAGCGCCGAGAGCTTCGTCGCGAAGAATAATTGAATGTAATTATTTTTATTAGTCACGACGAGCTCGGGTCGACGTCGCGACGAACGTGGCTTTGTGCAACGCGACGAACGGTCCTCTACGTCGCGACGAGTGAGCTTTTCACGTCGCGACGAAAGGGCGTAAGTCGCGACGTATGGGATAAATTCTGATTGGAATGAACTTAGTTGATTTGGCATAGTTTATGGATAAATTCTGATTGGAATGAACTTAGTTGATTTTCTCATTGAGTTCGCAAACTCACCCAACATTGCAACTGTTTTTCAGGGATCGAAGAGTATCCCGTCGAATGAACGGAGTATATACTCACATTGAGTCGGAGACTAGGATCGGGATCGATTAGCGTCTGCATAAGTGTCTTTCCGAGTTGTGTGTGTAAATGAATAATTCGCGTTTTCTACTAAATTGAACTGCTATTATATAGGGCCCCAGAGTGATAATTGTATAACTGATATGTGATTACTGAAATTGCGTTTTGAGTGAATGTATTCGTTTTAAAGGGGACCCAACTGTTTATTGAATTGTGTACTTTTGATTGATTCTAAAGCGTTTTATAAATTGTGTATTGAGTTTTATTCTCGAAATTGATCATTGTAGCCTACCATTCTCGTGTGGCGTGGACTCGGATATCATCTACGATATCGGGTTCGGGTCCTGTGGAGTTAGGATGCTACAAGAAACTTTGGATAGAATGTAGTTTCAAAGCATAGTCCATATGAATTATTCATCTTAATTGAAGTTTTAAAGCATGACATTTGAAGAATAAAAGAAGTTAACAACTCAATTGATTAACATAATAGCGTGAAGAATAAAAGAACTTAACAAATCATGCTCTCTAAAGAATGAAATAACTTAGTAAACCTTTATTTACAACTACCTAATTGTTACTAATGTAGAAGTATCAGATAACGACAAATTGCATAAAATGTAGTTTCTAATTGCATAAAATTTACGAAGATGATCATACCTTGTCAAAGAAACCTCGGTCGCTTTTCAACAAAGTTTGCCTTGATTACCTTGTCATCAAGGACAGATTCAGAAATTTTTTTAAATGAGGGCAAAATTTTATTTTTTTTATGAAAAAATTAAAATAATAATATTTTTGTGTGAAATTTTTTGAAAGGACTAGGAGAAACTGCCCCCACTTGCCCCAACGTGCATCCGTCCCTGCATAATTCATAATATCAAGTATACAGATAAAACTGACCTAATCATATCTCCAAATCGAATCCATAATAAAAATCTCCGAATTGAAGCCCAAATTCAAATCATAATAAAAATCTCAAATTCAAATCCTAAGCAAATTAAACCCTTAATAATTGATATTAAACCTTATTTGAATTATTTATTTAGAATTTTGTTCTGATTTGTTAATAAAGATTTACATATCATTTGAAACTCTAGAAATACAATTGTAATCTTCCCTTCTCTTCCTCATTGGTCACTTTAGTTGTTCTGATTTGTTAATAAAGATTTACTTCTCTTTGTATTTGCTTTTCTTTGGATTGGAGGCTTCCCTTCGTACTTGCTTTTATTTGGACTAGAGGCTTCTCTTCGTATTTGACTTCATTTGCTCTAGTGACAAAGACTTCTTGTAAAGTCATATGGATTAGGTAATGATGTCACGTAAAGTATGACATTGTGTGCTACATGACATATGCTAGGTCAAGTAACATTAAATGACGTTTTAATGTTCTCTATTAACTTTTTTAACAAAGAATGATGGTAGGGTGTTAAGTGCAGTTAGAACTAAACCATAGGGAGTTAATGGTAGTGTTTAAAATTCCAGAGCTGACTTGAAAAATATTCGAACGTTAGGGGATCTTTTATAACTAACGCTATCATCTATTAGTCCCTGCTGAAAATTTTAACTTTTAGTAAAGTGGCAAAGTATCTTTTTTTCTTAAAATTGATGCCTTTAAGCATTAGCTAATCAAGAAAAATGGGAGAATGAGGGAGGCTGGCTTATAGCTCAGTCAATAACTTTTAAGATTGTATCTAATACAACTACTAAGCAATATGTTGATCACTTTGAAATGATAATAAAATCTTAAAAGGGTTCAATTAATTTCAAAATCTTAAATTTCTTAAAACAAAATTTCACTTATTAGATGGTAAGTTCTTATGGTCAAAGATTAGTACTTGAGTACTATTTCTTAAGAAAACTACCATTCATCTGAGTTTAAATTAAAAGTTAGATTTTGATAACTCGAGATTGACTATCCGGAAAGATATATTAATTAAATTAAGGAATATTTTCTTAATTTTTATTTTAAAATTAATTTTTATATCTAGCTTAACTTAAGAATAATAGTATTTAAAAATTAATTAGATGAGTAAAATAATATCTTAAAAATTGTACTACAAACTATCAAAGTAGTTTGAAATGTCTCAATATTAGACTTTTACCGAAATACATGTTTACACTTAAATTTACCTTAACAAATTAACAAAGATTAATTTGCCACACTCTATTAAAATAGACGATGATAAATATTAATTCAAAAGGCTCTCCTTAACCTAAAAATGTTAACATTTTCATTTTATTGTTCAAATTAACTAAGTTGAATTTATGACACTCCAATTTAAATACATATTTGAACCTAAAAATAAAAGCCAAGTGGGAACCAAAACTGTAGCAAGACTATAAAACTGATAGTCCAGAGCGTATAATGATACACTATTGTCTTGTAATTATATTTTAATAAGATAATAATTAAAATCAATTCAAGGGTAAAAGACATATACCTCTCTAGTAGTTTAAGAAGTTTTGAAATTATCTTTCGATGTTTAAAATTATTGAAAAACTTCCTCTATTTTTATTTTTTTAGAAAAATCCTTCTTTTAAATTTTGATTAAAAATAACTTAAAATACACATAATACGAACATTAAATATAAACTCATCAAATATCACTAATATGATAATTTAATTTAACTTTTAAACTCCACTCAAACGAATTGAATTTGAATTAAACTAATAATTTAATATAATTATAATAAATTATTATTTTATATCAGATTTAATTATTTTAGTTTGAGTTTAAAATTAACTTTAATCGTCATATTAATAGTATTTAATTAATCTATTTATAATACATGGGTTTGGTTTTAATTGAAGTATAAAGAAGGGCTTTTCTAAAAAGTTAAAAACTAAAATTAGTTTTAAGAATTTTAAAGAACAAAATTTAAAAAAAAATTCTGAAATGAGATTTCTGCCTTACACCTTAAATTCAATTTAAATGAGAAAATGTGTTGCTAAAAGTTATGCATTAGTCTGGCCCAGATATATATTTTAGTTGGGCTTAGGCCCAAGAAAAATTCTAAACAGAATTTGTCTTTCATTCTTGGCCTTCGTCTTCAATCATTCGAGCGTACACCAAGTGATTGCGCTGTTCTCAGGTAGGTAAATGGGGAGGAAGAAGGGAGTGGCAGAGTTCGACGAAACGCCGCCGGATGACTTCGATCCGGCGAACCCATACAAGGACCCAGTGGCGATGCTGGAGATGAGGGAGCACTTGGTACGAGAGAAGTGGATCGATATCGAGAAAGCCAAGATCTTGAGGGAGAGGCTGCGCTGGTGCTATCGCATCGAAGGAGTGAACCATCTGCAGAAGTGCCGGCATCTGGTTCACCAGTACCTCGAATCCACTCGAGGCATCGGCTGGGGCAAGGACCATCGTCCTCTATCTCTTCACGGTATTGTTATCCCTCTTTTCCTACTACCAAACATAATTGCTTTTAGTAATTCCTCATTCTCTTTTCTTTTCTTTATTAAGGTCCCAAGGTAGATGCAGCAGCAGCTGAATCTGAATAAAATCGATTGCTTCCTTTGCTATTTCCTATAAGGTAGGTTTTGATTGAGTCTTGCAATATTCTATTCATCTTTTATTTGCTTTGGAATATTATCATCTTAAAATGTCACGACCATCTTGAGCTTACTTGTGCAATTCCAATTTCAGTTAACTGTTTTGACCTATTTGATCACATAGAGTCCCATTTAGGACAATAAGGATATTAGCTTCTCCACATATTTGAGGACATGTAAATCAATTCCTACCCTTGTTTTCAGTGAAAAGGATGATTCTATGTATTCAATGTCCCTGCAAATATGTAAAACAGGTGATCAATGAAATCATAGTTAGGTGTAAGGCTAGACACAAGTTTGTAGAGAATCTACTTAGTTCTTTATTACCATATTCGATTTGTAATCTCCATGTAGTAATGTTTGTTTCTTTTACAACTAACCAATAAACAACTCTGTCATGTGAACAGCTTGTTTACTGTGACAGATTGGTACTGAATGGGCACTCTGCTTAATATTTTGAAACTTTACAATCTCTTGGTCACCTGACTTTTGAATGTACGGGTTACACACACACATAATTGTATATTGTTAGTATGATGTGGTTCAGCTCTACCTATTTCAGATACTTTGTGAAGAAATCTTTAAATCAGGAAGTTTAACTTGCTGAGTAAAGTGTAGGATTTGTATAATGTGGTAACTCTTGACATTCTCCTCGTGTAGGCCTTCTTTCAGATGTGAGTAAAGTCTAGATCCTTAGATTTTGTGCTGAAATTCACACTAGGATGCTGGCGAGAAAAGAGAAGCGAACACAAGTGATTGAAATGTAAATAACACATGTTCATCTTGCAGGCTACTAGTGCTGGAAGCCAATCAGTGTGGAAGTGGATGAGAGTCGAGGCATGGCTTTATAGTTTGATGTGTATTTTCATTGATGTTTGACTGTGTTTAGATTCTTTCATCGCCAGAATTTCCTTTGTTCCCATGTTATGGGCAGAGTTAGATGTTACTGGCTTTGTTTTTCATCTTACATTTAGCTGCCAAGTACCACCTCTAATTTGGACAGGAAATGTTTGAAATGACTTGGATAAGAAAATAAGTCTTCTGTCACTGCTTCTTGTTGATTGAGTTTCTTAAGGTAAATTTTGAGATGGCTCAAGCTCTTAAATGCATAGCACACCTGACTTGTGCTATGCATTGAACTTTTCACAATCAATTTCAGAACGAATTTTCTGCCTTATTGTCAACAACTGGATTTCAACATGTTTAATTTTTCTTCATGGCGTTCCTGATAAGTGCTTTAGTTAGTTTTTAATCTATACTTCAGTCCTTTTGTTATATGACATGTTTTGCAAGTAGGCAACTTACATTGCATGCTTATGCAGCTTTTGAACTTATGTTTCAAACTTCCCACGTAGGAAAACTTTAGGTTTCAAGTAAAATGAGCTACCTAGCTCTCTAAACCTTGACATGGTTTCTGTAATAGCTTTATTTTCATATCAGTCATGTTCTCAACTAGTTGTGGAGCCACATTCATAAGTTTATCCTAAAATGAGTTTATGCATGCTCCTGTTCCTTCTACGGTTTTCCTTATGAGGTGTTTCGATCTAACAGATGTAAAAGTAGCACAAATTCCTTTCTTATCCGAACATATCTTCATAGAATCCTATGTTTATAAAGTTTCTTGCACGTAAGCGCCTATAACTTTAGAATTTGACTTTAAGTAGTTGACAATGACGCTAATCTTTTCAGAATTTTAATTTTAGTAGTTGACTTTTGTTAATCAGTCATAGCAAAGTTGATTTTAGGATGTAGAGACATCATTTTTATGAATGGGAAGGCATACACTATAAAAATTTGCAATTGAATATAGTTTGAAATCTATGCTGCCCCATAATTATGAAAATTTCTTCATAATGTTAACTACTAGAGTTATGAAGAGGCCACTAATTAAGAAGTTTGACATTCGAAACTTATTTAAAGCTTATATAAAGTGAGAATAGATGAAAATTTATATATTAATAATGATGTTTTAAATATAAATATTATCTACTTCAAAAGATGGCAAGCAAACCACTTTTGTCGTTATCATTGGAAATTACCAATAATAATTATTTGTTTTATTAGTTTAATTGTAAAAATTTTGAATTATTTAATTTTTCAGTTTGATTTATATTTTAATAACTGTTATTATAAAAATAATTTATTTATTAATTAATTGATCAATTTTATTAATTAATAATTTTATATCAATTAAAATAAATCAATTAATAAACTTTAAATTGTAAGGAAATTTTCTTCAATCATATTTCAAAATTTTAATTTTATTTAATCTTTAGTTGTTTTATAACAATCTAATATCAATTAAAATTTTAAACTTTACACATCTTTTCTTACAGATTTAACTTCTAATTAGTTATTAAAATGCTAAAAATTACAAAAGGTAATACTGTAGCGAATCTTAGCATAAAATCATCTTCCTTTGCAAAATTGTTCTTGAAATAGGCTCATTCAAATTATTTGGTATGAAGTTTAATTGTATTTAAAGAAATTTATTATATGTATTTTGTTGATCGACTTTTTATCTATTTTGAAAACCCATTTTGAGATCAATAAAGAATAAAAGCATTAAAGATATGTTCACTATTTCTATATTTTCCCTCGAAGTACTTACTCCTTTTTACAATAAATTGAAATTTTGATTTTAGGCCTCCAAGTCTAGGGTTGAAGTACCTTATTTTTATTAGGATGTTTCAATTTTGTATCACTTAATCTAGTCAATATATGTGTATAGATATATGAATGAGATTTGATAGAACAAAATATAAACTGATTAATTGAAACAGAAAATCTTATCTTTACATAAATTTCTGAATAAAATTTAATATAACAGAATAAAAACTGGTTAATTAAAATAGAGAATATGATTCCGAAGTCCTTGGAAGGTCTTTAGTAGTAAATCACACCTAAGACCTATCGTTGTTGTTAGTTGTTACCTTCTCAAACAGAAAAGCCCATATCTGAAACTATAATGGGATCAAACCCAACAACACAAGCCTAAGAAATCAGCCCTAAAAGCCCTTTTCTCCAATAGCTCACCACCCATTGACCATTGTTACATCACTACACAGAAACCCTAAAATTTTACTTATTTAAATATTCCTAGAAATAAAAAGAAAGCATTAAGAAAATAGATCACACAATGGTGTGTCCAATTAAATAAAAATTCTAAAAATAAATAATTTTATTAAATTTGTAACCTTTTTATATCATATCTTAATATTGAATAATTAATAGATGCAATATTTATATATTTATATATATATTTTATTTTAAATTATTCGAGTATTCTCTAATAATTATAAAATTATAATTATTTTAATTTGGATAAGCCCGAACCTTCTCCCGCTTATATTGGAAATTAGTAATTAGTAAATAATTTAAAAAAATGAAAAAATGAAAAAAACCCTAATAAAAAAGTAAAGGAAATCAGATTAAAATCTAAATAACGGCAAAAAATTAATTGTAAAAAATTAATAAATTTCTGTTTTTGGGCTCTGCCTTTGGTCTTTCCTTCTTTTTCTTTTTTTGCTGCTCCTCGGACTTCTTTCTCCCTCTATCTTCTCTCTTTCACCCTATCGTTCTCTCTCTAGAATCTCAAAACACTTGCCCATAACCCCCATTTGATAAAGCGCAGGTTTACATCTTCGTTCGATCTGTTCACTTTTGTTTCCATTCCCCTTGATTTTTTTTAATTGTTTCTTAATTGCTCATCTCTTCGTTCTTCGGTGAGGTTTGGTTTTGATCGGGGTTTTGTGTTCGATCTTAAGTTGCTTTTATCAGTCGTCAAACGATTCTATTCAACGTCTCTTTAATGCAATTGGGCGCGTGAAGATGTTTTTGTTTTTCGTTATTATGTTCAACCTTAATTTCTTCAATTTTTTTAACCTTGAGTATTGAATTCATGTTTTGGGTTTTGGGGTTTAATTTTAATTGGTTTTTGGTTGTGGGTTTTTGTTCCCGAGTGTTCCTATTGTTGAGTTTTTGTTTTTTCTTTTGGATAAAATTGCGGGAGGATTAAGGTAAATCTGTTGTGTTTTGATTTTATTGTTTTGTGAATTCCATTATTGAGGCAAAGTTTTGGCTTGAATTTCAATTAAGTGTAAATTCTTTGTTCAATATTCCCCTTCGATAAAAGCTATGTTATAACTACTGTTGCTTTTGATGCCAAATAGACGTTGAAGAAAATTTGTTGTTTTACTTACATGCTTACGAAATTCGTAACGTAGGGCTTTATTATATAGTCACTGCAGTAGAAGGCTTCTTAGGGGGAGGAGAATTTAGAGTGGGAAATGGCTGGGGTTGTGAGCGAGGAAACTGGAGTTGCAAGGTCTGCGGAGGGGTTTTCGAGTGGGCAGCGTTGTCAATCTGGTGAAGCATTGGCCGAATGCCGGTCTTGTGAGCAGGTTGAAAATGGAACTCCATCTACTTCACCTCCTTATTGGGACACTGATGATGATGATGATGATGATGATGGAGGTATATTCTGGTCTATTTTTCAATTTTTTATTTTATCCTTTTATATGTTAACAGCCAATTCTCTAGGTCATGAAAATGCTTTGTTTTCTTCAAGGTGCAATGTTAGAAGAATGCATGCAATACTTGAATTTAGGAAAGGAGTGAAGATGTTTTGAAGGAGATCCAATCAGTACAATTCCGTTTTGAGTAAATGGCTCGATAATGGGATATATTTATATTAAAAAAAAAATCCTCATGCTTTTTGCCCTTTCTATGTGAGAGGAGAAGATCATACATCTACGCAAAAAGTTTTACTTTCTTGTAGAACCTCTTTTTGAGGGAATCTAGAGATGAACGTTAAGGAATTCAGCCAATAAATGGGAATATTTCCAGGAAGATGTAACTACAATTGATTTGTAATGCAAGACATACTATTCATGATTCTTTCAGTGACTAGTTAATAATCTGATTTAGGTGAAAATATGTCATTACAAACTTAATGGGCAATTACAATTCATCCTTGAGACCCATAAACGGAACCCAGTCATGTGAAAGTCATAAAGACAATTATGATGGTTTTGCAAGTTCTTAACACTAATAAGTAGTATCTTTGTCTTTTGCTTATTGTCAGCAAATGGAGATAAACAGTTAGTAGAAGTGAGGTTTACTTTTAGTCATGTTTTTCTCTGTGCTTCGCTTCTATCCAACCACTTGCACAAACCAAATGCATAAACAACTGATGGCGGAATGATGAAAGAAGTATGTTATTGGTTAGAAATATTTTCTGCATTTGTTGTTTTATAAGATGTGTAGTTGTGCTCTGGTGAGCAAGTTAAAATAATTTTAACATCTTCAAAGTTATGTAGATCTCAACCTTACTTGTATAAAAATTGGTGAGCAGATACAGCTATATGCTACTTGAGTGTAATATCTTCTGTAAACTTTGATGTTTATGATGTATAGAACTATTATGGTGAGCTAGTGAAAACCATGTTTTTGATGTCTGAAGTCAATTAATTTCTTTGTGATTGTGGTTAAGATTATCTGATCGTCTCATAACTCTCTCTACCAATTATTACAAATCATTCATGAAGTTGATTTTGATGTATCCATGCTTCAATGTGTTAATGCCTGTTCAACAGCTTAGCTTGTTTTTCTTCTTCCTCTTTCCTTTTCTTTTTGGTTGAAAAGGGAGGGAGGAATTGCTATTGTCATATATATTTACATACATACCTCTTCAGTGTTGACCAAAAATGTGTAGATTAAGACATTAAGAATGAGTAGTTGCACTAATAGATGATACAATGAAAGATGCTCTTGGGTTAAAGTCAATTAGGTGCTTTTGTGCTGAAGTCTGCTACCAGTTTATGTAATTACTTCTAGTTTTTTCTCCTTTACTAAGGTTAGGGATTAATTATTCTGCAATCTAATTTTCTAATTTGCAGGGCCCAAACCCTCTCAATTGTATGGAAAATACACCTGGAAGATAGAAAAGTTTTCACAGATTAACAAAAGAGAGCTCCAGCAGTGCATTTGAGGTTGGCGGTTACAAATGGTATGTTGCTATACATGTGATGACTTTTCATATATTTTGTGTATTGTATGCCTGCAAACAAACATGTTGTCTGCTTTGACTAAAATTGGATACACAAATCTTGGGATGCTTTTCATTGTGAAAACTTTGAATTATTTATATTTAGGGAAAAGGCCATTTCACAATCAAATGTTTCTTCATAGGATGTGATCAACAAGTGTTCAGCATTTTATGTTAATTTGTGTCGCCATTTATTTATTCCTTTTCTTCGAAAATTTACTTCAAAGGGTTTGTTTTGCAACTTGTTTTGGGAATAAGTTTCTGTTTCAAATTTCTTATTAGAACAAAGATGATCTGTATAATTGTTTGTTTCAATGGTTTTTAGGATGGATATTTCTTCTTAGAAAAAAGATGATTTCTCAATCATGTTTTTGTATACTTATGTATACATATATTTATGTATGTATGTATGTGCATATATCCTCTTATCCCATGCCTCTCTCCTTCGACACTAGCTCCTCCTTTACTCCAAAGAGATGTGGCAGGACCAGCAATCATCATGGTGTTCCTAACAAACTTATTCTTATCTATGACTTCTTCAAACACAACGAGTGCTTCAATATGTCCTGATTTCCATAATCCATCCTAGATGATGAACAAATTTCAACTTTGAATAAAAATTGGCTAAAGGAATACCATGAATTATGTTTTAATTCCTTGGTTTACCAATGCGGATTATTAGAGATTGATACGTTCATATGGCATCCATACATGCTTGGATGTGCTGAATCACTCACTCTATTACTAGTTTGGGTTTAAACGTTTCTTTTTGTGGCAGGTACATATTAATCTATCCACAAGGCTGTGATGTTTGCAATCATCTATCTTTGTTCCTCTGTGTTGCCAACCACGACAAACTTCTTCCAGGTTTTGGCAGTATTAACCATATTAACATTGTTTTGGTAATAACTATTCATGCTGCTTTGCTGCTGTGGTTACCCTTTCCTTTATTTTCAATTGTGACACAGGTTGGAGTCACTTTGCGCAGTTTACCATTGCAGTTGTGAATAAAGATTCCAAAAAATCAAAATATTCTGGTTAGTTGATTGGCTTTTGGTGTATTTGCCTAATTAAGTGAACCATGTGTTTTCGACTAAACCCAAGTTCTGCAGACACATTACATCGATTCTGGAAGAAGGAGCATGACTGGGGATGGAAAAAGTTTATGGAACTATCAAAAGTTTCAGATGGGTTCTTAGATGCTGCTGATACGCTGATTATTAAGGCTCAAGTGCAAGTAATTAGGTAATTTACAGCCTCTAAGTTACTTTTATCGTGTTTATTGTACTATTTATCGGAAATTTACTCTTAGGGATTTATCTATAGGGTCCGTTCTAGATATAAAGCCAAATGATGGAATATTTTTCCTCTTATTGAGTTTTAATAAAGAAAGAAAATGGATATCTCTACTATGAATTATGTCTACCAGGTCATGAATGCTGTGGAATTTGGTGGATGTACTTTTATTGGTCATATTTTGTCATTTTTCTTTAATCTCTTAGGGATTTTGTTTATGCATTTAAGACTCTGGTGTTTGGGATTGGATGTTGGTGATTTCTATTTTGATCCTAATATGATTGAATGGATCACCAAAATAGATTGAATGGATCACTCTTCTGCTTGAAAAGGATATAGTTGTTTTCCATTATGACAGTTGATCCTCATCTAGTTTATTTTGTCTGCAGAGAGAAAGCCCATAGGCCTTTCCGGTGTCTTGATTGCCATTATAGGAGAGAACTTGTTAGGGTATATTTGACAAATGTAGAGTTGACTTGTCGACGCTTTTGTCGAAGAGAGGCGAGGCAAACTTGGGAGGTTGATAGAGGACAAAATAGGTGGTCAAGGTACGTGATGTTTTATCTCTAAATTTGTTAGCAATTCAAAATGTCTGTTCTTATTTCTGAGTTACCCTTGCTATATTACTGTTGGTAGATGATGGTTTGTAGTGCTGTGTTTATTACTTTATGAGATTATATGAAGTGATGTGACAATATTTTGAGAATTTTACCTTGTCTTGTAACTTGTTCCTGGAAAACTTAATGCAAAACTTATCCAAGTTTGATTTTCTTATTCAATAATTATGATGACTGTAATTTTGTAATTTCAAGTCTAATTCTTCTTTGGTTTTGATTTTTTTATATATATATGTTTTCAGTTTTTGCATTCTGGTTGGGAATGGATCAAAATACTCGACGCCGTATGTCTAGGGAGAAAACAGATGTAATTTTGAAAGTAGTTGTAAAGCATTTCTTTATAGAGAAGGAAGTGACATCTACTTTAGTAATGGACTCCTTATATAGTGGTTTGAAGGCTCTTGAAGGCCAAACTAAGAGCAAGAAAAATAGGTTAAAGTTGTTGGACAATGAGGAAATGACTACACCAATGATTTGTGTTGACAAAGATATGTTTGTATTGGTGGATGATGTCCTGCTACTGCTTGAGAGGGCTGCCATGGAACCATTACCTCCCAAAGATGAGAAGGGTCCCCAGAATCGCATAAAGGTGGGTTGCTTACTATGTCATTATGTTATGATAAACCTTTAGCTACAGATGTAGGTGTGATTTCTCTTCTTGCTTTCTCTTCGTAATCTTTGTTCTGACATTTTTTGTACAAATTTTAGCTGTATAATAATTGAAACATCCATCTCCACGGCTTTGGTCTTATGCTTAGGTCTAAGCTTTTATTGCTTATTTTGGAATCTCCTGGAATTTTTTCTTGTGAATTTCGGCTGTTTTTTGTTGGTACTTTGCAGTTTTACTCTGGATGCTTAATGAGAAAAAGAATTTAAAAAAAAGTTGTCAAACTGGATTGTATTTCTCCAGTTGACTGTTACCAACTGGGCTCTGATAGTACTGTGATACTGATAGTTTCAGCTCAGGTGGTGTTCGAATGCTGTTTGGTTTCTGGCAGTGACATTCATGCCAATTTACTTCTCTATGAGTTTCGTACTGCTCTTATTGGCAGCTGATGCCAATAGAAGAGAGTCACTGTCCTTTTTATGAAATCTACGGTTACTGGAATTCCTTTGCGAGCTTTCAATGGTGAAAACAATCTAATTATATTGCGCTTAGAATTCTTGACTTCTAGTGCTCTTGATGTTTGTTTTTTTTTCTTTTTTTTCCTTTGATGAACTTATATTGTTGTAGGATTTCTTCTTCATTCTTCATTGTTGCTGCATTATTAGGGCTTCTTTTGCAGTATATTTTTAGCATATATATGCAGATTGTGGCTTTGGCTGTGGAAGACTCTAAGTAGCCTCCACATATGTTTCAGAATTTTCACATCTTCAATTACTAGTCCTCTTTATATTACCCTTAATTGTCAACTTTTACTGTAGTTTTAATTCCTGATGTTAATGTTTATAAATGGTGTTAAACTGTATTTGGATAATCAAGTGGCAATATTTGTAGACAAAACTGAGAAACTAAATACTTGTTTGGTTTGAAGTCTCTTCGGGAATGCCTGCTGGTTAGGTTAAAGAAAGCACAAGCTTATGAAGTACTGTAATAGTTAGATTGGACCCCTTTACACTCTTTTCTCATACAATTACATTATAAATGGATTGATGAAACTTATCATGCCTCAAAAAATGCAGGAAGGAAATTCTGGAGAAGAGTTAAACAAAGATTCCGTTGAGCGCGATGAAAGACGTCTTACAGAATTGGGTCGTAGGACAGTGGAAATATTTGTCCTTTCACATATCTTCAAGTAATATATAATCCTTAAATGCTATTTCTAATAGTTACTACTGCAATGCTTTATTGTCAGACCTATTACCGGGTGTTGTGAAAGTATTTAGGACCATTTATTGGCCCTATAAATTTCTTTTTGGATCAATATAAGTTGTGAGTCTTGTGCAAATTGGAAATTTGAGGTCCAATAAGCAGGATTTTCGATCCTGTAGGTTTATACTTCTTTTTAACCTAGTATATCTTCATGACTACGTTCATTATCTAGAATGTTAGTTTGGTTTATTTCATCCATCACTGTTGATAATGGAATAATGGACATTTTTAACGAGGATATTCGAGACATATGGGAACAATTAGCCTTCAGAATCGATGAATTTTGTTAATGTGTTAGGGGTACTGGCAGTACTCTGTTTCAGGAAGCATGTCTGTGGAGTGTATGTTCTTGCAGAATATTTTAGTTCCTATGTAAATGGCTTAATTATTTTCCTTTGCATGTAGCCATAAAATTGAAGTTGCCTACCAGGAAGCGGTTGCTTTGAAGAGGCAAGAAGAGCTAATTCGTGAAGAAGAGGCTGCGTGGTTGGCTGAAAGTGAACAGAAATCTAAACGTGGGGCTTTGGAGAGGGACAAGAAATCAAAGAAAAAGCAGGTATATATCCTGAAGGCTTGGAGTGCTGTGTCCTTAAATTCAGGTGCAGGAAATTATACAAGTCTAGAATGTAACTGGGGTACTGAAACCACAATCATGCAATCTTTATTTTCTTGGTATTCTAATACGTAATAAGTATATTTTGTTTACCTGTTCAAGATGGAGCAAACTTTTCTCCTTTTTTTTGTTTTTCCTTGTTTTCTGGTATCGTTGGGATGGGGGCTTGGTTGTAAGGGAAGTGGAAGTGGATGTTATAAGTGAGGTTTTAGTATATTTTACCATACTCAAGTACTGATACTTACCTACAAAGTACAGGCCAAGCAGAAACGAAACAATCGCAAAGGAAAGGATAAAGGAAGGATGAAAAGCGAGTTGCAATTTTACCAGAAAAGCAACAAGACAAAACACTAATAATGAGAAACATGACCCGTTGTGGAGGAATTACATCCTGTGGTGGAAAAGCTTGATGTTCAGGAAGACATATCAGATGTTTCTGATTCCATGGATGGTGTTACTGAAGTGCTGCAGCCTGATTCAGAAGACAGAGATTCAAGTCCTGTTAATTGGGATACTGACACATCAGAAGTTCATCGTCCAACAGAAGCCTCTATTAGTGAAGTTAGTGGGTTGACTTCCATAGCAAATGGTTTGACTGAAAAAAGAAATGCCTCAGCAATGGATGATAATTCCTCCACATGTTCGACAGATTCAGTTCCTTCGGTAGTTATGAATGGTCCCTGTAAGGGAAACTGTAATTCCAATTGCAAAAATGAAAGATTGCCTAGCAGGTAAAGTTGTGAATGGATTGCGTTTTATTCTCTCTTAACATCTGTACTTTTATGACATTTATTGTGTACTTGATTTCTGTAGAGGAAGGGTCAACGGGTAAGGCGACAGGCAATGGGAGTTGGACAACGGAAATTGAAAATCACCGATCCAGGCTTGCAGCAGATACTGGAGACCACAATGGTGTTGCTGGAAGTAGCAGCAATAATGAATGTGAGCCTGAATCTGTTGTTGTGATCCGTTCTGAGCAGCACGGAGTTCAGCAGGTGGAGTTGGAACAAGTTTTCTATCTTTATTTCAGATTTTTACTTGATTTAGATTGCATTTTCAATTCAGATTGATATTATTTGATGAACATAATCTTCTTTTAGCTCCCATTTTGTTATCTAGTGGTAATATAATAGTCTTTACATTAGATGTGTTGGTTTCTTAAACTTGCTTTGCTACTATCCAACATCTTTATTTGCATCCATGAATGAAGTGTCATTATTGGTAGTTAAACTTTTGCTTGGAGTTTTATGATTTGTAATTGAGTTCCTGTATTAAAACACGAATTTGAGGGCGAGCCTTGGAACAACTAGTAAGGTTACTCGTTGATGATCAGAAGTTCATGGGTTCGAGTTATACAAGTAACCTCTTTGTAAAATATAATGGGAAAGCTGTGTACAATTGATAACTCTCACCTAACCCTCACAAAGTGGGGAGCCTTATGCACTAAGTTTGCCCTTTCCTCTCTATTAATTAAGAATAAAACTGTGTATTATTAGACCTTCCCAGACCTCGCGTGCTATTTAATGAGTAGTATTGTTATTGTTGTATTAGAACACAAATCTGATTTGAAATTTTTATTGAAACTTCATTTTATTTTTTGTTGTTATAAACTCGGAGTGATGACCTTGCAAATATTTCAGCAAACGAGTTCCTGCGTCATTCTTTTTCTTACTCCCGGTTGTCTTACCAGTTGAATCTTGAAAGCTTTTCTGTGAATAAATTTATGCCGGTTTATGTTGATAATCTCCGGTCCCTCATATTGCATCTCTGTTTTCATGATACAGGAAAGTGACAGCATTTCACCACACAAGAAGCTAAGCACCAACTATCTGGTTGATGTGGAAAGATCCTCTAAAGAGAAGACAGCAGCTGTATTGCCATCTCCAAGAAGCTCGCCCAGAAGTCCTCCTACTCAATTGAAGTCAGAAGACAAGAGTTTGGGTATTGTTGATTCTGCTCAAAGTAAGAAAGGAGGTTCAAATTGCCCACAGCAGGGTGATAAAGCAGCAGCCTCGATTACCTCCCCCAAGAGTGTAGTTGTGATTAATGCGGACCCCCATAATGCATCGACCCTGAAGCTGTGTGAAAAACCAATACCCCAGCAAGTGCCTGTGATGTCAAGGCCTTCTAGTGCTCCTTTAGTGCCTGCACCCAGACCCACTGCACCAACTGCTTCCATGGTTCAGACCACCCCATTGCTTGCTCGTTCAGTAAGTGCTACCGGGCGACTTGGGCCTGACCCATCACAAGCTACTCAAAGTTATGTCCCTCAATCCTATCGAAATGCGATAATAGGTAATGCTGTTGGTGCAAGTTCTGCCAATTTTCCGCATACCATCCTTTCAAGCTCTGGAGTGAACCTGTCCTCAGTTCCCACACAGTCATCCACTATAGTATCTCCCAGGATCTTTCTACCCCAGAGCTCTGAAAGGGTAGAGCTGAACTCTGTACAATCTGGCTTTCCTTTTGGCATGGTAGCTAGGGATATTTTACAGAATGGACCCCACTGGGTGGAAAATTCGCAAAGGGATACTTCTAGAAGCTTGCATTGTGACCCTTCGATTCTTGGGAATGGGATTAAAAACCTCGAGTTATACCCACCAGTAAGCAGTGGATCTCGGGAACTTTTCTCTACGGAGTTGCCTGCCTGTACATCTGGTCGTCAGACTCAAGGTATGGTGACAGATGAATTCCCACATCTTGATATTATCAACGAGTTACTTGATGACGAGCACGCTAATGGGAAGGGAGTTGCAGCGAATAGAGGTCTTCAGTCTCTGAACGATGGACAACACATCTTACATCGACAGTATTCTTTCCCTTCTGACATAGGCTTGTCAACTAGCATGGGTACGTCACCCAGCAGCTCTTGCCGGTTTGAGCGTACAAGGAGTTATCATGAAGGTGGGTTTCAGCATTGTTACAGCTCTTCAGGACCTCATTTTGATGCAGGTAGGGAATATGTTCCGCAGGCAAGTCCGCTAACTTACGCCAATGGGCAGATGGATGGTTTGATTCAAAGCCAGTGGCAATTAGCTGGTTCAGACCTTTCTGTAATAGGAGTGAGGAATCTGGAGGGCGATGGCTCCCCGTACTACGGTCCTGAGTTCTCAAATCTGGCATGTGGTGTCAATGGCTATAATACTGTATTTCGGCCTTCAAATGGACATTGAAGGGATTCCCTAGGAGGGACATGATCTCCGAATGAATAGGTCATTGTCCTTTGTAATAATGAAATTTGAGGAAATTGTTGGGTCTTAGCGTTGGAGTGAGGTTGTAATCTTTTCATAAGAAACCATTTTGTAAAGAGTGCTTCCCCCTTCTTCCAATCTTATTGCTTCCAATCTTTCTGTTAATTTAAGGTCATGATGAGTTTCTAATTATTATTTCCCGGTGGTCTTGGTGGTTATTGTATTTCTTTTTATTAACTTGTTGCACTATAACTCTTAAAGTCGGGACTGATCTTCTGTCCCAAAAATTGTGTACTTACTCCGTCCTAATGCATCCCATCCTTCTATTTGTGTGCCACACAAATAGATGGGTGGGATGCATTGGAACAGAGTAGGTATACCATTTTTGGGACAGAGGATTTGAAGGGCTTAAAGTCTAGGTTTAGTAACGATCCCTGCAGAATCCGAATTCTGCCAAAATCTTTTTAAAAAATTCATTAAAGAAAAATATAAGCTTACATCTTTGAAAATGGCTTCTCTCCCGTGAGATAAAACAAGTAGGAACACTAAATACCTAATTGAGACAAACAAAGACATTCAAGAAAAACTAAAAGGGAAAAATGTGTCTGACTTAAGTAAGGATTAGTCTGAGAGTAGATGGCTTAAAGGTGCTTTCCTATTGTTCTCAACTTAGGTATGCATATTCAAACTCAAAATGTGATGACATTTAGCAATTAGGGTATAACAACTCTCTTCTTTCTCGAAGCTTCATACACTTTCTTATTTTGGGAAGGAGGAAGAAGACACTCTGGAGGTGCGACTCTACGGTGGCGACTATGTGGTTTCTACTATTCGTTTCTCTTCATACAAGTCTTGACTGGAGAGGAATCAAATCTGAGGAAGGTACTCCTAATCTATTATGTTTCCTACAGGTGAGTCCAGAGCTTCCTGTTCTTCCTATTCTTCAAAAGTCTCCTTTGATGAATAGGTGAAGAATCTAATTGAATCTAGATAAAAACTATGTATGAGAACTTTCTTCTTTTCAGTAACTCAGCTGACATGAACACTTTATAGAGTATCATGATTTAGGAATAGACTTCGAGGACTATATTCTCCATGAGACAGACATTCCTCTGTTCCCTAATGTTAGCGATAGAGAATTTTATAAGAGAGAGTAGAGAGTTAGATCTCTCTTTAAACCTCTTATTATTCCTCTCATTCCAAATTGCTTGAATACATGTAGCTACAACGACCATGAAAGTATCCCTATCAAATTTAGGTATAAGCAGATGAGATATCTCCAGTAATATATCCGTGAGTCTGCAATAATTAAAACCAAGACCACATAGACTAGAGATTTTAGCCCAAATAGAGGAAACGTACTCGAAGAAGAGATGATCCCCAGTTTCATCCTTTAGGTTGTAAAGAATACAAATCTTAGAAGATGATAGGAATTTCAGCCTATCCAAAGTGCCGAGTCTGTTCAACATAACTAGCTGAAAGAGAAAACTAACATTTAGTCTAAGAACCTTGCTCCAAATTAGGGAATACCATCATACTCTTGTAACTGCCTCATCCCTTAGCTTTTTAGCTTCCTTTATAGTAATTTCTAAAACATGAATCCCATCCCATAAGTATATATCATTCTCCCAGAGGCTTTTATATTTGTGGAATGGGCAAAAGTCTAATTTCCTTAGAGGATAGCATCCGATTGTCATTTCTAATTATTTCATGGAGCTTAGCTCTTTTAGGGAACCTCCACATTAAAGATCTTGCCAACTGATTATGAATTAAAGCCCCTTGAATTGTCCAGTTATTATACCATAAAAAAATTCTTTCCCCTGCCCTTATTTAACAAGTTATGTACTGCTGAACTTCTTCCCTCAATATGAGAATTTGGTTGAAGAACCAAGAGTATCTGTCTTTGATTCGTAAAGCTCAAAGACTCACCTTTTAATATATATATGTGAATCCATTTGATCCACAAAGATTCGTTCTCACTTAAGATTGTCCAAATTCTCTTGGTTATTAGTAAGCCATTTTTCTTACTAATTGACTCCAAACCTAACCCACCAGCCTCCTTCAGTTGACAGATATGCTTCCAACTTACTTTTGTGATCTCTTTCTCACCATTTCCTTGCCCCCATGGAAATTGTTTCATTAGTTTTTCAACAGTTTTAATAAGTCCTTTGGAGAGGAATAAGTAGGAACACTAATAAGTTTGCTTTGACATAATTATCGACTTTAGAAGTCAAGTTTCCTTCATAGATGGGGCTCCATTAGTCCAAGACCTTAATCTTTTCTAAATTTTTTCTATTAAAAGGATACATCCACAATATCTTAGCCTCCTGGATGAGATAGGAATGGCCAAATATAGAAGAGGAGGATCTTTGATTTCCATGCCCGTAACTAGTGACAAGGAGTCTGAAAGGTGAGTAGCACTTGTGGAGAGTATGAAATAACTTTTGTGAAGATTGATACTCAGTCCAAACATCTCTTTAAAAGTGTTAAGGGTACTCATCAATAGGGAGACTGAATGAACATTAGCCTTGCTTGGAAGAATAAGATCATTTGTAAAACATAAGCTAGTTAGAGAAAGCTTCTTACATTTGGAATGGTATCTAAATCTGGTTCATTAGAAGTGTTGTGCCTCAGCATTAGGATAAGAACCTCCATGCAAATTAGGAATAGGTAAGGAGAAAGAGAATCCTCTTGCCTAAGTCCTTTTTTTGTCTTTAAACATCTCTGTGGGCTTTCCATTAATCAAAATTTCATAAGAGGCAGTAGTGATGCATTCTTGAATCTACTTTATAAACCTATGGGAAAATTTCAGAACCTTCATAGTCATAGCAAAACCCCAATTCACACTATCAAAAACTTTTGTAGATCCACCTTAATAGTACAGTTATGAGGACTTTTGTTGCTATCGTACCTTTCAAAAACTCCTGCACTAAAAGAATATTATCCTCAATACCCCTGCTGCTCATAAAAGCACCTTGATTCTCACTAATGAGAAAGTGTAGAACCTCCTTCAGCCTATTTGCCAAAATCTTAGAGATGATCTTATAGAGGAAATTAGTACAAGATATAGGTTTGAATTCACTTCACGTGGACGGGTTGGAATTCTTAGGGACCAAACAAAGAAAGGTCATGTTGATCTCCTTAAGTAAGAAACCATTTTGGAAAAACTCTTGCAGAGCCTCTTTGACTATCCCCCAAGCTACTTTGATAGAAAACCTCATTCAATCCACCTAGTCTCTGAGTCTTAAAGCCACTCATATTAAAAACCACCTTCTCTATTTTCTGACCCGTAACTAGTCTAATTAACAAATAAGCCTCATGTTCCGGGATCTTAGCTCTAACCAAATGCCTAAGGTCTACTCCAATTCCTCCTGAGGAACCATCTGACCCTAGGAGATTTTTATAAAAATTCATAGCTTCCTTTGCACTTCCATTTTGTCCAAATACAATATCACCAACTTCGGTTTTTATGGAAGTGATTTTGTTTACGTTCCTTCGAGCTAACACTAAATTGAAGAAGAACTTATAGCATCTGTCTTATCCTTTATCCAATTAATTATGGCTCTCTACTTCAAAAATGAACATTGATTATCCACCATTTGCAAATAGGTCTTAAGGGCTTCCTTTTCAGCTATACCTAGAGTACAATTCGTGGGATTAGTTGCCAAAGATTTATGAATTACTAAAAACTTATTTCTTGTTGTATCAATCACCTTTAAGGAGTTCTGACCTCTCTTTATGTTGGACCCCAAACTTTCGGTGGAAATTAGGAATATTAAAATGAATTCAATGAGTGTTTTCGGATATGAATTGTGTTATAGATGTTATTGTGCTTAAAGGAAATTGATGAGAAATGAAGTGATTGGTTTTGATGACTTTGAAATTTGAGTAGATTTGTATGAGTTATGAAAGTTAAAGTGGATGAGATAATTGAAATGGAAGTTGAAATCAAGAAATAGAAAGTGAAAGTGTAAAATTTTGAAGAAATTAGAAAGTTTGATTTTTAGAGTAGAGAGTTGACTTTTGATTAGGCAGATTTTGAGAAAATGATCTTCATAAAATTTGTAGATTATATTGAGAGCTTTCTGTAGCCATAAAGTTTGACAATTTTCGATATCAGACTCAAAAGTTATGAGATTTCGAAGTTAAGTGTATTTGGCGTTGTTTTGGAAAAATACTATGAAGTATAGATTTGTGTGTATTGTGCTTTGAGGCCGATCGCCGTACTGATATGGTTTGAATTGGAGTAAATGGTTTATGTGAAAGTTATAGAGAATTAGAGTAGCTTTAAAATGATGTATAGTATGCAATTTTTTGATATCGGGGTTAGAAGTTATGATAACGTGAAGTTTGGATATTGCGTAGGTGATTGCTAACAGGGCAGAAACTCTGATTGAAAAATTGACTTAGCTAGAGGTTGAAATTGCTTTAGAGTTCTTCATGAACATTATAGAGCTTGTTTTTTTCTTTCCATTGATATAAAGCATGAAAATATTGGACAAGGGAGTAGAAAGTTATGATTTTTAGAAGTTCTGATGTTGTTTAGTGTGAAGCCGATCGACCAGTCACTTTGTGTGGAGTTTTCGACCTCTTTAGAGGTCAATCTAAATTTTAAGGCCTTCATAAAAGTTGTAGAGGGTTCTTTTACCTTTCTATAGACACCGAGTTTGTCAAATTTGAAGTTCTGGGTCAAAAGTTATGATGTTTACAAGTTGAGGTGTTGTTTAAAGTTCTGAGGAGATTATCGATTGGTCATCTTGGAGCACATTTTTGACCCCTTTAAAGACCGAGCTTGCTTTTGAGTCCTTCTTAAAAATTTTAGATCTTTCTTTTATCTTTCTAACGATACCGAGTTTGTAAAATTCGGAGCTCGGAGTTAAAAGTTATGAGTGTTAGAAGTTTGAAGGTCAGATTGGGTGTGGGCCGACCTCTGTTGGCCGACCTCTGTTGGTCGACTGATCTCTGTTGGCCGACCGATCTTCATCCTGGCCGAGCTCTCTTTCCTGGCCGAGCTCTGATATCCTGGCCGAGCTCTGATTTTCTGGCCGAGCTTTGACCTCCCTTCACTCTTTTGGCCATAACTTCTTCGTCCGACATCCGATCGATTTGATTCTTTTTGAAAATTAAAATAGAGACATGAGGCTACAAATGTTATGAAGGAGTCGAGCTATAATGTAGCCTCTAAGACTTTCAATTTCAGGTCGGAATTTAGATATAGTGCTCAGTATCGGTTTTGTAATAGCTGAACAGACTTCGATATTTTGGAGATATATGAAGCTATAGAGCTCCAATAGATCGGATTCTTATTGCACATTAAAATAGAGACATGGGGTTACAAATGTTATGAAGGAGCCGAGCTATAATTAAAATAGAGACATGGAGCTACAAATGTTATGAAGGAGCCAAGCTACAATTTAGCCTCTAAGACTTTCAATTTCGGGTAGGAAGTTAGGTGTAGTGTTCAGGTCTAGTCCGAAGAATGCACTTGATATTTTGAGATATTTTGAGATATAGAGCTTCAATCGACTTGATTCTTGAAGCGATGGATTCGTAAGACATAGAGAGACATTTCTATAGAAGACAATTTTGTCAAATGACTTCAGCTACCCGATCGAAATAAGGAGACAAGATGTCAGTTTTTAGGAAGGACATTGTTGGAAGATCACTTAAGCTGTTATGTTATAAGACTTACATGTAAGGGCAAATTGGACATTATGCACTCATTAATGGCAAGTTGGTAAATAAGAAGAGTGGACTTTAGTATAAGAAGGAGCAGTGATGCACGTTATTGACAGAAACAAAAGAAGAAAAAGAACAAGAGAAAGAAGAGAGAAGGGAGAGCAAGCTTTCGGATGAGTGAAGAAAAAGAAAAGAAAAGAGAGAGAGTTAGGGTTTGATTTTTAGGGGTCTTCAAGCAAGCTTTCTATGTTGATTCAAGAGAGAAAAAGGTAGAGAATGAAGAGAGCTCCAATATGAACCAAGAAAATCCGAAATTGGAGAAGATGAAGGTAAGAGTCGATTTTCGATCTTTGATCTTTTAGAGAGTTTTTGGTTTAGATACCTTGAAATTGGTATAGGTTTGTGAATTCTGAAGTCAATTTTTGGTGATTGCTAAGTATTGTGGGTTTAAATTTGGATGGAAATTAATTAGGGTTTATGCCTAATTTTGTAATTGAGGTTTTTGGAAATTATTAGTTTAGAATTATGGGAAATATTATGGATTGGTGAAATATGATATCAATTTTGAAGATATTGTGATTTATGATATTGAATTTGGGTGAATTGATTTAGGTCAATTTTAGAATTTGAAAATTTTAGAAATTTTTGCTTTAGATAGCTTGGAAAAATGATGAGTATGGGTTTCCTATAGTTAATTTTGAGGATTATGCTAATTATGATGTTAAATTGGATGATTATGATTTAGGAAAATTTTAATTGGAAGAAAAAAAGAAGAAATGGTCAAATTGAACCACTGGACAAGCTTCAAGCATGGAAATGAGGTGGGTAACCGTTTATAATCGAAATTATAAGCCACTACTGCTTTCTTCAAACAAAGAGATTTTCTGATTTCAATTGCATCATAAATGTTGCATCATTGTATGAATGGTTTGAAAAATCATTATTGATTCAATACATGAACTTTTGATGAATTGCAAAATACATTTGTGTTATGCCTCGAAAGATTCCATGACATTTCGTGTATTCGGAAAAGAGCATTCGATAAATTGATTTAAGCATGATTATGTGATTGTGATTGGGCAAGAGAACTGTTTTGTTAGTCTCGTGCACGATGACCTATAACCTTCTACCGCTGCCCATTTGAGGCCACGAGATCTTGAAAATCGGACTCGTCGTGTTTACTGGTAAAACTTCAGTTTTCCGTCGTGTTTATGGAACTCTCGAGTCAATTGTGTGCATTGCATATGTGATTTGCCATTGCATCTATGAATTTTCAAGTTGATGCATTCATGTTTTATAACCTATGGGTTTATATGAAAGCCTAAAATCATACGCTTTGCAAATTGCGATTTTGACTACAAGAAGAAAAGAACTTTTCAAAATGTACTTTACTGATTTCAAAGAAATGTTTTCTAAGACCATAAAAGAAAAAGAATTTCAAGGTTTTGCTTATTTATTTTGTTATAAATTGTTACTCACGAGCTATAAGCTCACCCCCTTTCATCTCCATCTCCGTGGTTTGGCGGAGATTGGATGAAAGGAAGTCAAACCTCTGTTCGATCGTACTTGTCTTGTGTTTTATGCATTTGGGATTTTAGTTTTGTATATGGCTTGAAATGTCATTAAGGTTTGAAATGTATTTATTTTGGAATGTGAATTGTGGTTGTATATGAATATGATCGGTTTAGGTTTGAATTGGTTTTATGATGTATATGAATTATGAATTAAGATATGGATTATGAAATTGTGTAAGGACTTGAGCTATGGACTTGGATTTGTGTATGGCTATGAATGTGAAGGATAAAATGATTTGAGGTTGTTAAATTGTTAAATTCCATTTATATTTTGGCATTGTGTTGTATGATGGAAAAAGAAAGAAAGAAAAAAAGTACACAGATTTAGATTAGCTTAGACCGATAGTCTTAAGGTTTCCAACGCAAACGTTTTCTTTGATATTTGTTCACGGATGTCGAAAATTGGTTTCGATTCGATTTGATCCGATGTTTGTTTCGCTTATGATTTGGCTTCCGCATTTGTTTTGATTTATGTTCCTTTCTTTCGATTTTGCTTTCGTTCGTTCCGTTTCTCCTATTGGGGTCCGATTTTTGGATCGGTTCCCAACAGTTATGATATCAGAGCTCGGTCAGGAAATGAGAGCTCGGCCAAGACGAAGATCGGTCGGCCAACAGAGGTCGGCTGGCACCCAATCCGACCTTCAAACTTCTAACACTCATAACGTTTGACTCCGAGCTTCGAATTTTACAAACTCGGTATTGATGGAAATATAAAAGAAAGATGTGCTCGAAGATGACCGATCAATAATCTCCTCAAAACTTTAAACAACACCTCAACTTGTAAACATCATAACTTTTGACCCAGAACTCCAAATTTGACAAACTCGGTGTCTATAGAAAGGTAAAAGAACCCTATACAACTTTTATGAAGGCTTTAAAATTTAGATCGACCTCTAAACAGGTCGAAAACTCCACACAAAGTGACTGATCAATCAGCTTCACACTAAACAGCATCAGAACTTCTAAAAATCATAACTTTCTACTCTCATGTCCAATATTTTCGTGCTTTATATCAATGGAAAGATAAAAACAAGCTCTACAATGTTCATGAAAAACTCTAAAACAATTTCAACCTCTAGCTAAGTCAATGTTTCAATCAAAGTTTATGTCCTGTTAGCAATCACCTAAGCAATATCCAAACTTCACGTTATCATAACTTCTAACCCCGATATCGAAAAATTGCATACTATACATCATTTTAAAGCTACTCTAATTCTCTATAACTTTCACATAAACCATTTACTCCAATTCAAACCATATCAGTACGTGATCGGCCTCAAAGCACAATACACACAAATCTATACTTTATAGTATTTTTCCAAAACAACGCCAAATACACTTAACTTCGAAATCTCATAACTTTTGATTCTGATATCAAAAACTGTCAAACTTTATGGCTACAGAAAGCTCTCAATATAATCTACAAATTTCATGAAGATCATTTCCTCAAAATATGCCTAATCAAAAGTCAACTCTCTACTCCAAAAATCAAACTTTCTAATTTCTTCATAATTTTACATTTTCACTTTCTATTTCTTGATTTCAACTTCCATTTCAATTATCTCATCCACTTTAACTTTCATAACTCATACAAATCTACTCAAATTTTAAAGTCATCAAAACCAATCACTTCATTTCTCATCAATTTTCTTTAAGCACAATAACATCTATAACACAATTCATATCCGAAAACACTCATTGAATTCATTTTAATATTCCTAACTTTCACCAAAAGTTCGGGGTCCAACACTTTAAATTTAGCATCTTCAATTCCTGTTTAATAGTCTTGAGCTTACGCAAGCAAATATACTACTTAGAACCATAGATCTCATACTTCAAACCCTTCATAATTGCTTCTTGAAAGCACTCTATACTAACCAGAAAATTGTTGGATTTGAATGGATGATGGATTATGGTAGTTGTAAACAAGTTATCAACCTTTATAGGGGTATGATCGAAAATTCCTAGGTCTAGGAAATTGGTTGTGCTTCCTGAGAAAATATGTAACCATTCCATATTAACCATAGCCTTATTCAGCTTTTTCCTGATGTGCCAAATAGAGCTTTGTTCGTTGAACCAAGTAAAACTATGAGCTTCAGATTTTAAATCTGTTAGTTCCACCTTCTGCATACAATCGAACATATCAGAAGTGTAGTTGAGCATGTTACAGTTGCCTTCCTCCTTTGAACTAAAAAGAGTGGTGTTAAAGTCCCCACTAACTAACCATGGAACGCTAACTTATGCCTTGAGTCTTCGAAGAGAATTCCAAAGCTCAATTATTTGAAATACTGTGTTAAAACCATAGACAAAAGTAGCTAAAGCACAAGAGTTTTCCATTTTGAAGCTAAGTTTTGTGTGGATAAGTTGTTGATTGGTTTCCAAAGCCTTCACTTCTAAGAGATCACCATCATAAATAATAATAATCCTTCCATAGGCATGATATTGTTGGTTTGTAAGAAACAATTATTTGCTACCCAAACATCTTAGTTTATTCAGATTTGCTTCTTTAATTTTAGTTTCCAATAGACAAAATAATGACTTTTCTTTTAGAATAAAATCCCTTACCACGTTAAGCTTAGAAGGGTTGTTTATTTCTTTTACATTCCAAACAATCAGGGACATAAGAGATTACTTTTCCCTTGGGAGCCCTTCCTACTGCTCCTACTGCTTTTTCAAGAGATAACCTATTCAAATTGTTCCTCTTGAGTAACTCCACTCTACAATTCAACCTTCTGTTAGTTTTGCTCATTCTGTTGGATATCATGGACTCTCTTGCTTGGATTAATTTCACTAGTTTCCATTTCATTCTCCCTCTTATTCCTTAGTGACTTATTTAAATCACTCAATGGATTCTGAAGAACTCCTTTTTGCTGAATTGAATATGGAATGTTTTCCTCTTGAATACTCTCCTCATTTTTAGGTGAATCCTTATCAACATGAACCATTTCATGATTATTAAAAAGTTGTTCTGGTTGCTCCCAATCTTTGTTGTCTTTTGAATTAATCCTTTTCATACCCATCACCTCATAATAGTCTCCTCTAGTGAAAACTCTCCCCGTAGGTTTCCATTCTTTGCCTTATGCTTTTAAAGAAGGTTTCCATTGGTATGTAAGCATAACTTTATCCTCTACAGAGAATGTTCATTTGCCAACCTTAGGATAGGATGCTTTCTTTCATTTCCTTAGAAATATTCATACTAACACATAATGTGCAAATCCAACCCTTTTCCTTAACGCAGTGTTTTCATCCATACAGATTGGTTTTTCCAAGTAACTATCTAGCATACTCAGACCCTTAGTTATCCAATATTCCAAAGGAATGTTGTGGATTTTCATCCATAGAGGAATGTTTTTCAGTTTATCTTTTTTTAATTCCATGCCCGGTCCTTCTCTGCAGTCACTCCCTCATTTGCCTGACTTGCTTCATCGAGTCACCAATACCGTCCCAGTCAAGCCTCATCGACACTAAGTGGAACTGCAAACTTCAAGTCTCATGATTGCAAAATGCAAATCAACCTTGAACAATTGAAGTGTATGTAGTGTGCTTGACATTGATTAGTGGATTTAGGTTGTGTTGAGTGTTAAGTTGACAATTGTTGTATGTGTGGGTGATTTATAGTTGTGTCATAAATATTAAAAGTAATTGGAGTTTAGACTTCGCATTTTGGAAACAGAGGATAGCTTGATATTGAAATATTGGATAGATGTGTTTGTTTTGCCTAAATTTTGGAAATTAAGGAATAAGATTGAGGATTCTATATAGAATTATAATATTCAAATTTGAATTTGTTTTGTCATTTGTGTTGTTTGGATTATGAAAATTGGGGATTCAATTATTCAATATAAAATTGAAGTTTATGTTATTGTTTGAAATTTGAGAAATATTAAATTAAATGTTAGTTTTTATTATAAATTAGGTTATATATTATAAATTGATTTGTGATCTACAAAATAGGTTAGTTAATTTAGGTTGAATTATGTGATTACACACATTAATTTGAAGATGTGAGTTTATGATAGATATAATCACAGAAAAAGAGTTACATTATGAGTTTATAGTTAAATTATGTAATCATACAAAATGAGTTATAGTTACAAATTTATGTAATCATACAAAATAGTTTATAGATGTGAGTTTATGCTTGAATCATATAATCATACAAAAGAGTCATATTTATGACTTTATGGTTAAATTATGTAATTACACAAATTAAGTTCTGAGATATGACTTATAAGTTTATGGTTAAATTATGTAATCGGTAAAATGAGTTATAGTTACGAGTTATAGTTGAATTGTGTAATCATACAAAATGGTTACAATTGTGACTTTATGGTAGAATAATGTAATTACACAAATGAGTTATAATTGTGAATTGTAACTTTATGTTTAAATTATATAATCATACAAAATAGATTATAGTTGTGAAAGTGTAACAATCAATGCATACATTTGAAGTTTGGGTTAAGAAACGTGGAAATTTGTTAGGTATGATGTGTTTAATTATCGATTTTCTTAAAGAATCATTTATATAAATTTATGAAGGTCACTTGTTATATATATATGTGGTATCGAGCCCGTAAGTACAATCTTACATGGGCTTTACAAACATGTGTCAAGTTACATGCATTTAAGTCATGTCACGGCAGCATGTGACAATCGATCCCAGTCTAGTATATGAGTCATATGCATGAGTATGTCTCAGTCGTTTAAGCGGTTAGAAATAGTGAGGAAATGAGAATGTGTTAGAATGTGAAAAAGGGAAGTTGTGGATATCGAGGAACCGGAAAAAGTGTATGATTCGATTTGACTAATGAAAAGTTAGTGTATTGGTATTGGTGGATATATTGTGAAACGCAATATTGGAGTTATAATGTGGTATAAATATAGAATTGTGGATTAATAGAGGAAAATAGAGATGTGTTAGAACTTGCAAGATTTCAAGTGCATAAAGTGGATGAAAATAAGTTACAATTGGGTCTGATTACTGTGACAAGAATTATGAGTAATGACATATGTTTTGGAGTCAAAATATGTTAAGGGGAAACTTTAGAACGATTACATAGTTATGCTATTGATTTGAGGGTGAGCGTACATGGGTATGTTGGTATAATGAAAAGATTGAAAGGTAAGACAATGAATATGGCAGATGAAAAAGTTGTTAAGGTTCAAATAATTTGCCTATGTGAATGCACACCTGATTATGCCCACCTAATTATGAGAGCCCATGGCAAGTGAAAATGTTAAGTTACAATGGATGAGATAATGGATAACGCTAGCCAGAATTCTTGTAGTTTAAAATCCTATATGAGTTAGAATAAGAAATGAAAGTACTTATAGTGAGCAATTGAGAATGAATAGAGATTGTATAAGATCCTCATGAGCGAGGACGGGTGCAAAAAGAAAGTTATTAAGTTCAGAGTAAATTGTCATTATAAGTGCACATCTGACAGTGGGGTTACCTTCATGGGTGAAATGATTAAGCGTAAGTGATATGTTATAGGAGGTAATCAGTGGCCTATTAAATAAGTTTCGAGCATAGTTCATGTAGCCCCAAGTCAAGATGAGTTAGAGTAAGGCCTGAGAATGCTTGTAATGATCAATTGAGAGAATGAAAAGAGGGACATGAATATAGCAGGGTCCCCATGATCGAGAGCTGGTACCAAAAAGAGAAAGGTTATCGAGACTTAAATGAGATTTAGGTGTTCTTAGCAGTATGAGCTATTAATGAGTAAACTGATGTGAATATATTGTCAGATACGATGTGATGATTATGGTGATGTATGTCAAGACATTAGAGGAAATGAAATTGTTTAAGTGCCCTTCAGAAATTGATCTTCGTGAAGTATCACAATGATTAAAAAAATAAATAAATAAAATAGTTGATTGATAAAGTTTTAAGAACAATATTAATGATTGATAAGGTCTAGTTGATCCGATGCTTTGATTTGATAGTAACCATCGAATAATTAAATTTGAAATAGAATACAAGTAAATTTTGAGTCTAAATTCTCGTAGAGATTCAAGCGTAAGTGATAGAGTATATTCTTGAAAAGTGTGTATGACGTTAATGAAATGTCTCCGATTATGTAAGAGAATTTCGAGTATCAAGGAAATATTAATGCATATATGAGAGGAATATGGGTTCTTGAATAGTTTGTATAAATATGTTCAAAATGTTTATTCAACCCCGGAGTGATCTACGCAAATAAATTGGGTTAAGTGGAGAATTTAGGGTAAAGGAATATGTATCGAATATGTTATGATGAAACAGAGAAAATTATAAGAAAATTGTTCCTTATTGGGGACTTTCAATCTGAAAGAGTTATATGAATTAATTATGGTGTAAGGAGTTTCTTGACATCAAAGAGTAAAGTGTCTCAATTGTATTTAAATTGGATAGTGATTACGGTCCTTAATGATCAATTAAATGCTTTCGACAAATGAAAAGTGAAGAAGATAAATTGGTACAGTTGAGGAAATTGGTTATTATGTAAGTTTCAAAAGAGTGAATCCTAATCTGATCGAATGAATAGTGGATGAACTAGTATGCGGATATGGTATATTGGGAGATTTAATAACGATAGTGGTGACGGTAAAATGCGAAATGTTAAGAGATATATGTATACGTGATTTGGAGTGATCTAGCTATATTATGGATACTGAACATTACAATCATCAGTCATATCATTCACACCTTTTCCTCAAACATTTTTGTTCATACTGAAGTGTCCCAGTAAAGGTTATGATATGATCTAGTGAAATTGTATAAAGTGATTTTTATGCACCTTGGGACAAATGTAATTCTATGAGCGGTATTATGAAACTGAGTGTTGTTTTTAAAGCTTGGAGACATTAATCGTACAGAAATATTTTGAAGATGTCCATGAATATGCAAATTGATAACGATTGAGATATTTCACGAATTTGAATGATTATTGAGTGTTAATAGTCGAGCTAGCAAAGGCAAAAGAATGTATTATTAGTTATCGGAATGTCTAAATCAACAGTGCATATAAGGAATTGGCAAGTACCCAAATTAAGGTGTGTGAAATTTATGAACCTTATCAAGAATCGAAAATAACTCCATTGTTGAGGAAAGTGATATGTATAGTCGATTAAGAGATAGTGTGGTATCCACTACGTAAACTATCGAGAGAAAAATTTGAGAACCAATCTATCGAAAGAGGAATTGATAGTTTAGAGAAAATCGAAAGATTGTATGTGTGAATGATTACATGTGTTTAAAAAAGAGAGAATAATGTACGATTTCTGAATGAGTGGTTAGCACGCCACCCTCATTTGAGCACGGACTCGGATATCACCATCGATATCGGGTTGGGTCTTGGAGTGAGAGGTGTTACAATATGATTGTTGAGAAATTATTATTGCTCTATTTCTTCCTATTATTATACACAACTTGATTTTGATACGAAGTTGTTAAGTTAATTTTAATATATGTCTTCATTTTTAAAGATAAATAGAAGGAAGTTTAAGTACACCGATAATTTAGTCGCCTGTATAGAAAAATTTAATGATTAAGTTTGGACTCGTGCTTGATTGGTTCCTAGAATGAAGAACTATATATTATTTATATTGTAATAAGCATTTGAAAGGTGGGAGAATAACGAGATTAAAGAAACATTTAGCTAACATCAAGGATGATATGGAGCCTTGTAAGAAAGTGAGTCATGGTACGATGAAGACTTTGCTTGAAAAGCATTAGCATAAGAAAGATAGAAGCAAAAATTAAACAACGAAATTGGTAGTGAAAGTTCTTTTATTAGTATTCAAGATGATAGTAAGTATGTTGAAGGTATTAATATTCCTACCCAATAAGAAGAAAATATTGTACGTAATATTAGGAAAGGAAGAAGATAGGTGTCTAATATTTTTGCACCATGAACAACCTCTGAGCTCAACCTTCAATCTATAGTACCTTACAATCTAGAAAAGTGGCTCATAATATGGACATAACAATGGTTAGATGGTGATATGATTCAAGTATAACATTTAATGTATTGTCAGCCCATGGTGGATGCTATTATCTTTTACGGTTTACAATAAAAAGCTCATTTAATTAATGACTACAGAGATAAACTTTTGACTAACTCGGTTTATGAAATAAAAAATTATTTAGAAGAAAGAAGAATTACTTATACTACTTTTGAGTTTTCGATCATGCGTGATGGTTGGTAAATAGAAGACCTAAGCCTATTATTATTATTATTATTATTATTATTATTATTATTATTATTATTATTATTATAAAGAGGGACAACTTTTTGAAGTCGATGATGCATTTAGCTTTGTTAGAAATACTAATACTCTATTTCAAATATTTGATAAAGTTGTTAATGAAGTTGGATCAAAAATATTGTTTAATTCATTACTAACAATGATTATGCTAATAAAGCAAATTGAAAGAAGATTGCAAAACAAGTATAATTCTTTTTATTAGCCTCTATGTGATATTGTACATTGCATTAACCGATATTGAAAATATAGGAAATGTTAGGTATTTTCTTATTATTAATAAGATGCTGAAAGTAAAAAGATAGCTAAGTTCATTTACAATCGTACATGGATCTTGAATTTAATGAGAAAGAATTTGTGAATTTAATGAGAAAGAATTTCACTCAACACAAATATTTACAAGTAATAAGTGAATCGTATCTCAAAGATATTGGGTCTAACGTTGGATTAGATGTTTCTAGAATTATACTTGAAAATAATAAATTTTGGTCTCAATGTCAATTTATCATTTAAGTTTGTAGATGCAGTAGTGAGGGTGCTTCATCTAACTCGATAGTAATTGGAAGGCAACAATTAGTTATTTTTATGATATCATGAAGAGGTGAAGGAAACAATTAAGGTCAATATTAAAATAGATCTTTTTGTATACACCTTATCTTGCAAGTCATCAATGAGAAATGAGATGGATAACTTTACTCTCTATTGTTTACAACTGAGACATTTTAAATCTTAGTATCTTTTTAAGGCCAAGTTTTTGAAAGAACGTTAAAGCTAATAGGAGAATAATATTAACTATTACAACAATTATTGCTCATAAGATGATAAAATTCTCTTTAACTCACAAATGGAGATTTATATAGATGCTTCTAGTAATTTTGGGATACCAATTGTTATTCATCAAAGAGACAAACTTAATTTAGGTATATATTTTTCTCACTTTTGTTATTTGTTGAAAATTAATCATTATTTTATTTTATTTATAATGCTACCTTTTATCTTAAAGTTGATTGATGAGACCAATTCAAAAGTGATATTCCAGAATTGTAAAAGTTTGCAATTCGAATTTTAAGTCAATGTATGAGTGCAATAGGTATGAAAGGATGTACATTTGAATTTATTCATTCCAAAAAATGAATAGGTTTTAAATGTCGTGGTCTTAGTGCGATATAATTTAAAGATCTGATAAAGGTATGCTATTATTATTATTAAGTTGGATATATTTTCTTGCAATTTCTTGATAATTTAATTTTATTTGTTTGCTAGTACTCTTAATAAAACAAGCAGATTTATACATCTAATTGACCTTAACCATATTGATCTTTTGGCATATTAGATTTCGGAGGAACTGAGTTTGGTAGATGAGACTGATTTGAAGATAATTTTATATGAGAAAATATTGGCATATTATTTAGTGTAATGAATTTGAATGATAGTGATGATGAAGTTCCTCTCTATAATAAAGATTTTGTATCCAATGAGAACTCATATCAATGTGATTTGAGCAGCTATTCGATTGAATAAAACTCTAGGTTTTATTTCTCTTTTGTTTTTAATTTCACTTATATTTCATGTGTATGCTAAATTCTATTTAGGCAATATAAATATAATTATAAATATTTTGTTCCGCTTTTACTTCTAGTTGGTTATTTCCTCAATATGAACTCTTGTTATAAATTGTAATAACTAGTGAGTCATAAATATTTATTATTTATTATTTGATATTTTATATAATTATTATTTATTATATGATAAAATTGTAAAATTTTAAATATTTTATATTATCCTTAATTTTATATTTATATAATGATTAAATAATTTTTCATATTAATTAAGTTATTATTTATATGTGAAAAGCCCTACACATGGACGCATTTATACTCTTCAACCCGTAACTTATTGTATTGCACGATAATTTCATTCATCTCTTATTCTCCTTTGATCACTTTCTCGCTACTCGTCCCTCTTGCTTAGCTCCTTCAAAGCTTCCAGTAATGATATGATAGCTATGAGTTGAATCGTTCCTCTGGACTTATTTTGGTATTTTGCTCATATTCCTCTGTTGTTATTATATGTGAAAAGTAATATTAATAAAATAAATAAATTATTGTTATTTTAATTTTTATTATTATAATTTTGAAAATATTGTTGATGTAAAATTATAAATTATATAGTACAATATATTAGGAGATTATTTCATAATAAAAATTCAGAAAGTATTTTATAAATTTTAAAATTATTTAAAATGGTAATTAGTATTAATGTGCACCAATGAAGTATCATACTAGAAGCAAATATAGTATGGGCTAAGCACGGTACAGTTGTGAGTAATTCTCCGTTCTGCAAAGTTGTGAGATGAGATCTTCCTCTAAACTGTACGGTGGATTTTTTCTTTTGAATCTTATAAAGTGCAATTGGGTCTGCGCATACATCAGCTTCTGTTATTTGGGCTTATAATTTATTATTTTAATGAATTATTTATTCGTTATAATTAATTTATTGATTTTATGGGTTTAATTAGGGGAGGGCAATTTGTGGCTGATATAAATCTTAAGAAAGACACGTGTCATATAAATCTTAATTGATGATTTCATATCCCCTATCATTTGGCATTTGCCTATCTTTGTGTTTGTAATGTCAGCATTGACAAATCGCAATTCACAAAGCACAATCTGATCAACTCTCCCCAACATTCAAAACTCTTACGCATGTTAAAAGCTCAAATCACTTTGGTTGGTTCGATCATATTAGGCTTAAATTCATACTCAAAACGGTATATGGATCGATCGATTACTATCTCTCGATGATTGACTTAATTTATAGGTATTATCGTATAAATTCATTCATTACATCATAAAAAATATACAACTTTTAAGAACCTATTTTTCTTTATTCTAAAACCACCAAAACTCTCCCAAGAGACTAATTTGAAGCGTCGAGGCTCACCGGCAATCAACCCCGTTATCTTTTTTGTTTTGCAAATATCTTTGAATCAGAATCACCAATATCATGGATCCAAACAAAGAACACCCAACTCTACCAAAACCGCAGAACCAACCTTGAAATTTCATCTTCCAGACAACCGAACCTTGTATTGATATTAAGAAACAATCAAACACCTATTTAATTTATTGTTCAAAACACTAGCATCGTTTCCTTAATCCAGTTACAAAGATCTTGTTTTTAATTGTTTACACAGGAAAAAACCAAGTCAAATGCAAAACCTTGGGATCCAAGCCCAGCAAAAACCATCCATTACCCTTTCTTTTTCTGCCTTGTTGACCTATTCAACAAAAAACCAAAGAACAACCCTTGTAGTCAACAGTCCAAATCTTTTAGCTATTAAAATACTTAGTCTAAGCTTTCAGAGATTATCAGTATAAATACCCTCTTCCTCCTCCACGAAGCTCTACATATTTTTCCTTGAAGAAACCATAATGACGTCTCTACACATACTCGTGCTGGCAGCTTGTGTTTTGCTCTGTATGCATGCTCAGAAATACGAAGCTAGCAGAATACTGACTGAAGACTACATGATCCGTAAAGAACTTGCACTGGAGAGTCTTCAGAGAGGTGACGTACCATCTTCAGGGGCTTCAGGTTGCACTTACATTCCTGGAAGTGGTGGTTCAGGCTGTCCAAGTACTGTTAACGAAATGAACTTCGCTGGTAATGCTTTGCCTCGTCCGACACCCGGTGCCTATCCTCGTCTGGTGGTTCCTTTTGGTGCGGCTGCTGCTACCCAACCCCAAGCGAAGATTGATTCTCGTGAATAAGAGACGAGACTCCATGCTCCAGAATCAGAAACACGAAAGCTTTTTGCCAGTGGACGCCATTTATTTTGGTGATTAACAATTCAGTATACAAGACTAATAGTCACCCCCTTTTTTTAAAAATGTTATTTCATTTTTGTACTACAAATTTTTTCATTTTTTAACCTTTCTCTTTTTATGTAATGAAGAGAAAACTATGTAAATTGCTCTATCTTAGAAATACGAATGTCCTTTCTATGTGGTTGTTTTAATCGATTCGAGTTGAATTCGATAATTATGTAAATCACTTTGTGCAATTGATAATTTATTCAATATTTATTAAAAATAATTAATTTTGTAACACTAATACGACTTGTTCCTCCTCTTTGTAACGCGATTTACTTTCCATATCGACGGTTGGTTTGATAACGTTACCCTTGGTGGAGACTGACGGGGAACGCACAAACTTACGTATCTGAGAATTCAGAATTGCGTATTGTAATTGGAGATGCAACGAAGGAGCAAGACATTACGTTGGTTTTGAACTACAAGTAAATTTAAGGCAGTCGTCGTATGACCAGAACTAAGTCAAAAGTTTCAATATTTATCATGTTTTTGTGACAAAGTATTCTTCAAGAAAGTAAAAATTAAGCAGCTAGCAACCAAAAAGGAATTGAATGGCACATCACGTTGAACGTATCCTGCATGAGACGCGGAACTAAAGTCTCCTGCCGAATGTTCACATTAAAAAGAGACATAAAAAGTATATTACGACAAATATATATGATAAGTGTCGCGAGACACCTTCCCTGAATTAATATAATGGTTTTGAATGAATGAATATTATAGTTAAATTAGTAAAGTTGGCTTTGTACCGGAAACAACCTCTCTATTATGTAGAGATAAGGTTGCGTACTATCAAACTTTTTAGATCTCGCTTATCATGAAATTTCAATCGAATGTGATGATGATAATGGTATAATTAATTTTGTACTTATATATTTAATCATCAAATAACAAATTCAATTCGATTATTTGTAATTTGTTATAATGATCTTTTTAATAATTTGAAAATTTTAAAAGGACTTAGGATTTAAATTTGATTAAACTTTGAATTTTTTTTTACTTTTGACTTTTTCTAGGTTCTAGGAGTACTTTTAGGTTTTGAATGAAAATTGGATTGAACCCTAGTTTATTAGATTTGAATTTAATTAAAAGTAAAGTTAATTTAAATTTTTCCATTAATTTTAAATTGAATTTGTAGCTAAAACATGGGACGTGGATGACCACCCCTTTTTTTTTTTGCTTATTAAGAATTTTTGACTAAGCAAATTGACTTCTTTTATTTATTAAGAATTTTTGACTAAACAACTTTGACTTATTTTCTCAATTAGAATAGCACGTAACACAGAGATAAGAGTAATATAACAGCAATACTTGTAAAAGTTAATGAACAAAATACAATCAGTAAATTACGATTTAGGAGCAAGCTTTAGAGTAATTAATAAAAGATGCTTTTTGTGACAAGAAGGTCATAAATTCAAATAACGAAAATAGCCTTATTTTGGGGAAAAACATGGAGCAACCTTCAAATATTATAAAGAAAACAAAACTAGAAAATGAGTGTAATACCCTTAAATTTTAAAAACTAGCAAATGAGTGTAAAGTATGATTTTCAACTGTGGAAGGTCAAAGACAAATTGATAATCTCTTTTTAAGGTTAGGGTCATTATGCTAGCTGCCGAGATAAGGAAGTGAGGTGATGATCATCCCCTTCTTTACACGCAAACATGGATTTCCATAGTCTTGCACCCAACTTTTTTCAACCAGAAAATTAGAAAATAAGACCTGGAACATTAGACGACTTCATCCCTTCCACTAAATTTCAGAAACCTGAAAGTCAAGTCAAAACGTGGGAGAGAGGAACGTGGAATTTGACCATTGACGTTCATGAAATGTGCAGAAAGAAAAGAGAAAACATGCGATCCTTAGTTTGAAGATGAATTGTTATATTTACGTATACTATTCTAACACTCGAGTCCTTGGTCTAATCTCATAAAGGAATTGTCTGAGAGAACACTTAGGGAGGGCATCCCGGTAACAAGTTTTGCTAAATAAGCTTTACTGACACCATAAGAGGCAGAGCTGTAAAAGTTTTCTTTATGCAAATTTTCATGGTTCATGACTCACATGTTAAAGCAGAACAATAGCTAAAAGCAATATGATTTCGAATAAAGCAATAGCATTTTACAATTCTGTCAGTAATTAATGGCAATCAAATTTACATGTCCAGATCAAAATTGAGCGCACCAATGAGTTTCAAGAGTGAAAGTCATGAAATGTGTGAAAGCTAGTAAGTTCAGATAAGGAGAAATTCAAGGAATTGCGGCTTTCTAGCACATATACAGGTCAATTTGAGAAGCGTAATGCAATATCAACTCGGATTAATTTTATTCCGTAATCTCATCTAGGTATGTATCAACAAGTGGAGTCTCATTACAAAATTTACTAACCACGCAATGGCATAAGTCCTCCTCAAGAGTATACCCGTCTCGAGCATGAGATCCAAGACAAGTAGAGAGTCATCAAGCATGTCACTTTGCAACAGACAACGAACCGCTGCTTCAAAAGTCTTCCGTTGTGGTTTCAATTGCTCCTTCAACATTGCAGTTAACCATTCCACAGCATCTGCTATATATCCGTGTGCACAAAATGCAGTAATGAAATGGTTGAAAGAACACGGATGTGGTTTCAAACCCCTTTCAGACATATCATCCAACAAGCTTTTCGCTTCTTGCATCTCTCCTCTTTCACATAATTTTTCAATAAGTGGAGTATAAGAGAGAGTCGATGGTTGTAAATTTTGACTTAGTAGTTCTTCTAATACATTTTACTCTCATCCAACCTCCCTCCTTGTAAAAGCCTCGAATCATGATATTGTATATGTCAATATCACGAGCAACTCCTTCTTGGCCATTTCATCAAACAATTCAAAAGCCTCATTCACCCTTCCATGAATACACAGCCCTCTTATTATTGTGCGGTAGCTGATAGTGGTTTCTCCATAACCTCTATCACACATCTCCTTATAGAGATTCATAACCTCCTCAAAATCACCAATTTTACAATATCCGAAGATAAGCGCATTATAAGTATACGCACTTGGAAGAATTTCCTTCTCAAGCATTTCAGACCAAAGCTTCCTAGCATCAGCAAGCATTCCAGCCCTACAAAGACCATAAATGATTGTGGAATATATTGATACATTTGGGCTATATCCTCTAGCCTTAAGATCACTGAAAATATTTAAAGCTTCAACATACATTTTTCTCTTGCAAAGGCCATAGATAAATTCATGATAGGTATTGATATCTGGAGCATGATTCCTGGCAATCATTAAACTAAAAAGTTGAGATACTCTAACAAAATATTCCTCTCAGAAAATCCACGAATCAATTTGTCGTAAACAGGTTTACCTGGTTCAACCCATTATTCAGAACCTGTCTAAGAAGTTGATAGCCTTCCTCTAACTTGCCTTCCACGCAAAATGCCCGAATCAAGCACTCCACAGTTTTGTCATTAACCTCTGCCACAACACCAGATTGCACCATCTCATTATACAATTCCCAAACAAGATCGGTCCTCCTAACCCTTACAACAACACAAAACTTTATTCCAGGTCCCTATTGGTGGGCTCACTTTAGCCTCCTTCTGCTTCAACAACAACTCAACAGCTTCCTGTGCCGACCCTCGTCTACAAAGAGAGCGGAAACTACGGGGTTGAGAAACTTCAACATTTTGATTTGGCTTATTCTCATCGTTGCTGGGTTCTACATGGAACTTAAGTATCTGGGTACAACTGTATTGATAATTTTGTATGTATTTTGACGCAAAACTGGGACAATTGTTGAAAATGCTGTTCTTACCATAGATAAAAGGTCGAACTGAGCTGTTGATTTCTTCCCAAATTC